>CM053585.1:420353181-420372429 GCA_028646515.1 Pseudochirops corinnae | reverse complement strand
TTTCAAAATCTTTTTTAAGCTGATCTCTAGCTTTTAGGCAATCTTCATGTTTCTTGGAACCTTTCAGTGTGGGAGTTCTAACTGCGTTGTCTTCTTCCCATTCCCTGCTTTGATCCTTCTTTTCCCCAAAGAAGGAATCTAGAGTTTCGTTACTTTTCTTACTTTGCTTCCTAGGCTTATTCATGGCTGGCCGGTCAGCGAATTTTTTTTTTTTTTTAGCTCTGTGGAACTCTGCTTCCAGAGGGGAAAGCTCTGTCCCAAATTGCTGGGGTTTTCCCAGCTGCCAGAGCTTTTAGGAGGCTGCTGGGTCCCTCCCCAATTCTGGCTCACTGAAAAGAAACACCCCAGGACTCCCGCCCAAGACCACAATCCAGATCCAGGCCGCTCAATGTGAGAGCACTTGGCCTCTGAACGATCGCTTGGTCCCCCTGCAATGTGCAGGCCGGGAGCTCTGACGCGGCAGTGTGGAAGCGGGTGCAAGACGTCTGCTTCTGTGGCCTCCTTGCCCTGGAGGCGGTTTGACCAGACCCGCTTTTTTCCCCCGATTTAGCTGAGCCCCACTAACCTTTCACTTAGTCCTTTTTTTTTTTTCCTTATGGCTTGATAATTTTGGAAACTGCCACAGCTGCTGCAGATCGGCTCTCCCAAAAGCTCCAGCCGGGGCTCAGCTCCTCTCATCTAGTTGCCTCTGAGGCAAAGCCACCATTTCAGGCTGGGCTGGTTTCGGCTCACAGAGCTGAGATGGTTCCTTGTAGCCGAGCTGCCTTTAGCAAGTATATTTTATTTTATTTTATTTTAATTACTTTATTTTTTAAAATTTTTATCATTTTATTTATATTTATTTTAAATATACTTTAGAAAGTATATTTGTGTGTGTTTTAGACCTCTAGAATTTTTTTAGAGTAATATTTTATGGGTATTTTGAGGTGGCTATGTGAGAGCTGTGATATGTTGCTGCTCCTACACCACCATCTTGGCTTCGCCCCCCACAACAGAATTTCTAAGGTATTCTCTTCCTGATATCCAAAAAATTTGCAATTAATAAATAATTTCCCTGGGTCTAATCTATAAAACAGCTTAATAAAGTTTTCATATTGTTTCTACTGCTAAACACCCTCAGATGATATTCAAGATCTATTATATATTGATTTCTACTAGAACTAGAGGTAAGGAACCTGGGACCTTGAAGTAATAAATGTAGTTTTCTGTCCTTGGGTACAGTCTTTCAACTAAGTTCAAATTTCACAGAAAAATCCTTTATTTCGTGGATTTATTCTGTGAAGTTTGGATTTAGTCAAAGGGCCACACTTGAGGACCTTTGGGGCCATATGTGGCCTCAAGGCCGCAGGTTCCCCACCCCTGAATATCCCTTCTCCTTCTGGAGTGGCTGAAATGGGAGGGGTAAGGAAATGCTAAGGAAAACATTTTTAAGCTGTCTATAAATGATTATATCAAGCCTACAATATAATTACCACCACTATATTAGTTGCAACTCCTGTGTCCTCAGTTATTTACATAAGACTTTCCTTTTTGTTGTTTATTCAATTTCAAAGTAGTGCCAATATCACTAAAAAACACTCTGCATGTCACCTTCAATTATCTTCTCAATGATAATTACAAATCTGGTATGTTCAGGGAGACTAGCTGCCAAGCCCCTTTCAGGGATGCTTTCTACCTTTGGTGTCCACCTGATCCACCTGATTCCAAGAAGCTGTAGTGTGCTCAGTGACCACATGCCAGTAAACCATCTTGCAGATGGGTTAAAGCAGGTTGAGGGTAACCTAGAGGTAAACTGTCAGAGAGTTAGGGGGTGTCTACCCCACATATGTGAAGACTTCCCCTGGTGGAATAAGCAGATGAGAACAATTTGTTCCAACCATCATGAAGGCAGCTGAAGCAGGTGCTGTGGAGTGCTTTGAGCTGAGTTAGACATTGAAGAAGCCAAGGTCATCCACTGCATCCCAGGCCATCCTCAGTCATCTTGATTCAGTCCTGCCACAGGACTGTGAGACTCTGGAAAAGAGACTGAGGAGGACGATTTCCATGCACCTCTGCTTCACTTAAATCCAATTTACGCACAGATCAAAAGACATCACCCCTCTCCAAAGAACAAACAAACAAACAAACAAATCTAGAACTTTCTACTTTTCAGATTCTTCAGTACCTCTCAGAAGCTTATGCATTATCACCTTCTTCCCCAGGTCTTGACATGATAATATATGCACAGAATTAGTCTAGGTGGCTGTGAGAAAGAATTTTTAACCAATAAAATTGGTTATTTTGGGTTATTGGGTGCTCATTTATCTGAGCACCCAATAAAGTACCATGACATGAAATACCGGGTGTTCCAAAAGACTTAGGGCAGTTGTTGAGCTTTAAGCACTATCTTAAGCTATTAAACTTTAAAACTGCCTTAAGACTTTTGCCCTAAGACCCTAAGTTAAAAAAAAAAGATTAGGAAGAAAGATATAATAACACTTTAACATAAATCCTAGGTTTAGAACTAGAAAAGACCTTGGAGACAATCCAATTCAACCTTCTCATTTTTACAGATGAGTAAACTGAGGCCCAGAGAATAAATGACTTCCCAGAGTCACACAACAAATAGATATTAAAGACAACCCAAGTTTCTCTCTCTCTCTCTCTCTGTATATATGTATATATGTATACACACACACACACACACACACACATATAATATATTTGTATACATATGTGTATATATATCCTTATCCATTGATTTTTGTTGTTGTGGTTGTTTTCAAATTATAGAATTGGCAGGAAGAGTGAACAACATGGCAATTATTTGTTAACATTTGCTTGAACTTGGGACTTCTCCCACAGCTTCAGAGCACACTGGGATAATAAAAGGAAGTGACTTCCAGAATTTGCAGACAGAAAATTCTTTGAAGCTGGCAAAAGGGGAGAAGTTGACACTAACTAGGGTAACTATAGTAACTTTACTACACCAGCCCAGTCTCAGAGCATCTCAGAGCAAGCACACATAACAAAACACCAACATGCAAAAAAACATCTGGTGTCCATAGCTAGTACGCTTGCACAGCTTGTAAAAGGAGAAAAATTAACCCCCATAACAAAGACCTGGCAGATGATAAATATGAGATTTGGAGTTTATCAGCCAGTTGCCATTGATTGACTTTGATATAGAAAGAAAAAGGCCTTGTAAAAAAACCATTATCTATTGCTGAAGTAAAAATTCAAGGAGGATAAACTGAAAAAGATAAAAGTTATGGTTATGTTGCCATGAATATATTATTTGCAAGAACGATGTCTGTCCCCTTGCTTATGATGAAGAATTCAAAGAGCATAGAATTGTTCAAAATGTTGCAGAACAAAAGCTTGTCTTTTGATATTTCTAGCACAGCTGAAAGCACAAGACAATAATATAAGATGCATGAGAAAATTCCCATTCTTATGTAAAGTCCAGATTGGTTTTGCAGTCTTGGTTAAACCAGTTTAGAAAAACTTCAAACTCAATTCCTCCTTTCACACTTACCCAGAAGAAGATCACTGGAGAAGGGGTCAGGAGGCCTGAGTTTTATTTCTAATTCTACTGCTAACTTTTCTGCATAACCTTGGATACTTTATTTTGTTACTTAGGACCTTGGTTCTGCAATTTGTGCAATGAAGGAGATGGTTTAAATGAGTACTCAGAAGGCTCTGGACTTTACCTGCAATTATGTTCATGGTATATTTCTTCCCTTTGTGTAGGGTCTCCTATTTCAATAATAATTATAAATCCAGAACCTTCTAGTTCTCAGATTCCATGACTCAATGAAATGTCATTTGTCTCCCTTTCTTTACACTTTGCTCTTTTTCTATATTCAAGGTTCGATTCACAGTTTTGATCTTGATAAGCTCTGAATGTAGATGGCAAAAGGAAATAAGTTATCTACTCATGATGGGGGGGTTTTCTTTGGGTGGAACAGATGTGTCTAGTCACTGAACCACTCAGAATGAAGAACAGGTTTATCTGAAATCTCAGCTAAAGTTCTGCTGAACTTTGATCAAGCTTTGGTTCACTCCTTTACCCTAACCAAAACATTTTTGATCATATTTTCCTTTTGTCTCTGTGCAGTTAGATTCTAAATAAGATCAACAGCAGAAACCAGTAACTTGTACTTGTATAACACTTTTAACTTTTTTCAAAGTCTTTCCATGCCTAATATCTCAGAATATATCAAAGAAAGTGATTCTCAGAGCCTTTATTGTCTTACTTGAAACAGGAAGTCCCTATGAACAAGAGAAGTGTCTTTCTCTGACATAAGCTTCTAGGGCAGCTTTCCAGTGGATTCAAGGTTCTTTAGCACCTAATCCTTTCCCCATCTGAGAAAGAAGGAAAAACAGAAGGAAAAAAGGATAGAAGGAAAGAAGGAAGGAAGGAAGGAAGGAAGGAAGGAAAGAAATTTCAAGAGAGGAATAAAGAGAAATTTCAAGAGAAAAAAGAAATAAGAGAAATGAAGGAAGAAAGGAAGGGGGAGAGAGACAGAGACAGAGACAGAGACTATGACTGAAGAAGACTCCATGAAATGAATAAACAATGCTAACAGGAGATAAGGGCTAGACTTGGAGCTTTTTTCCAGGAACATATATTGTCGAATTGGAGCAACTCTTAAGTCTTCCTGATCCTTCCTAGGATGGGTAGAAATGAGAAAGTGGTAAAAGGGAAAGAGGATGGAGGCATAGAGGAAAGAAAAGGATCAGGTTTGAGGGAAGAGAAATGGGAGCGAGAAAGAGGGAGAAAGGAAAGCAGAAGAGGTAGAGGATTCTGGGACTAGTGTTTTTATCAGTTCTTCAGTGCTTTGCTGATCACTATGAATCATAAATAAACAAATATAAGGAAAATATCCTTCTCTGTTAATGTGCAGAAGGATTTGGCAAGCACCACTTACTCCACTGAGGCAAATCACATACCATAACAGATGGTATTCATCCAACTGGAAAGATTCTGAGTTAGCATGACTGTTAAGCGAGATGAAAGTGTTGTCTCTTGGCTAAATACTATGATGCTTATTTTATGAAGTAGGACAATACCACAGTGACTAAAAAAAACAGTATACTACAAATTGCTAGATATACACAGGGGTCCAGCATCAGAGGGCTTCAATAATCTTTAGTCTGAGATCGTAGAGGAATTGATGTAGTCAAGTCCTAAAATATACTCCCTCCCTGTCTAAGTGAAGTGTCCTTGATTACCAGAAGACTCCTGAAAAAGAAAGGATTTACTCCACCCACATTACTCCCTAGACAGAATGAGACTGGGCTTGACAAGGTGGACAGATGAAGTCAGAGTACAAACAAGGGGCACTTTTAAAAACATTTCTTTATATTGATGCACATGCCTTGAATTAACATTTATTTATCAAGGCAGCTAGGTGGAATTCAAATCCCGCCTCAGACATTGACCAGTTGTGTGGCCCTGGATAAGTTACTTACCCTTTGTTTGCCTCAACAGTCTTATCAGTAAAATGGGAGTAATAATAGCACCCACCTCCCAGGGTTATGAGGAGGATAAAACAAGATACTATTTTTTAAGTGCTTTGCAAATTTTACAGCACTATGAACATGCTGGCTATTATTAAGCTCTTTCTATGTGCCAAACACTATGTTAAGTCCTAAGGAAATAAGAACAAAAAAAAAATAGTCCCTGTCCTCAAGGAGCTTATGTTCATGCTCATAAGGAGACAATGCGAACACACATACAGGAAGTATAAACATAACATGTACAAAATGAATACAAGGTGGCTTGGCAAGAGAAATAGCATCTGGGGGTGGTGGGAGGGAGATCAGAAAAGGTGTTCTGGGTAAAGCATCAAATGATTCTTGGAAATGAGTCTCAAGGAGGAAGTGGTGCATTTGCAGCATGGGGAACAGTCAATGCAAAGAGACAGAGCTGGGGAGTATGGTGGGTGCAGAACACAGACTAGGTTATAATGGGTGGTCACATCATTTGAAGAGGGACAGTGAAAAAGATGGAAAAGGTAGGAAGGGGCCAGGTTGTAAAGAGATTCAAATGTCAGATTAAGAGAGTTCCTATTTTACCCTAGAGCAGGGGTTCTTAATCTAGGACCAGTGAACTTTAAAAATGATATATTGTGATAACTGCATTTCAACATAATTGAACCCCACATATTGTATTTTATGCATTTAAAAATACTGTTTTGAGAATGTTCCCATAGGCTTTACAAAATTGCCCCAAAAGTTAAGAACCCCTGTTCTAAAGAGCCAGTGGAGTTTAGGAGGCTAGCATATGAAGGATGGATTCAAATGGAAGAAACTTGAAGTAAAGAGAGTTGAAAGATGGCCTTTCCAAGAAACAAAGAGAAGGGCTATTAGGAGATGAGCTGGAGTACTGGCAGTATGAGTGGAGAAGATGGGCTATATGGAAAAGATGTGGAAATAGATGTTTTCTGTGGCATGAGGTATTTACTTTGTGATATGTTATGGTGAAGGATCAAACATGAATGTAGACGCAATTTGCACACCTTGATTAGGGTACAAAAAATAACTTGTTTCACCAGTTTTCCTGAATCAAAGTGAATAACAATTTCAAGAGGTTTCTGAACACAGGGATGGACTAGAAGTATCTCATTGGAGCATCCTAAGTGCTCTTACACATGCTAATCTGGGTAATTAACAAGGTATTTTTATCCGACTTTGGCAATAGGTACATTAAAGACAGTCTCTCTGATCTGAATACATTTTCTTGAAACATCTACACTGTGGGGAAAAAACACAATAAACTAATATGTTTTGTTTAACCAAAATTTTTCTGCTTATGCAGCTTTTCCCTGTAATACATGTATATAGTGGTGTTTTTTCCTCTCTTTTTTTAATTAAGGGAAGTTTTCTTATCAGAGAATTTCTTATAACAATGAAATCATATTTCCAAATCCTGTTTCTTTCTAAGTAGTTCAATTCATGAAAGATCAATCTTAGGATGATAGGATATAGACCTAGAAGAGACCCTAAAAATCATCTAGTATAGCCCTCTCATTTCACAGATGAGGAAACTGAACTCTAGACCTCTGGTGAATTGTCCAAGGTCACACAGGTGGCAAGAGGGAGAACTAAGATTCAATCCCAGGTTTTCTTATTTCCAAATCCAGATTCTTTCCACTATACCACATTGCTTCCTTTGTCATCTGGGCACTGTCCTCCCCCCTACCTCCCAATCATTTGGCGACCCCACCATCTACATTTGGAACACATCTTCCCCACCAATCTGAAACTCTCCAGACTTTAGATTTCATCTTGCCAACCATCTGTTCCTGTAAACATTACCAAATTACCATTTACCACCCAAAACCATGCTCCTGCATGCAATACACCTTGCTTGTGTGGATATGTATACACATTTGTGATTATTTTCAGTGTGTTCTATGTCACCTGCAAATTGTCTTTATTTAGCTGTGAATCATATTTGTTCAAATGTATTATATCTCTGCCATCCATTCTGCCTTCTCAGTCAACTCTAAATTCCTTGAAGGAAAAGGAAAGCATTTAACTCAAACTATATAAATGTGTCAGACGATCCAATTCCACTGATGCCCAATAAATGTTTGGGATGTTCATATAATGCTAATACTAGCTAGCGTTTGCACACCTACTTTGTGTCAAGCAGTGTGCTAAGCACTTTACTAATCTATCTCATTTGATCTTCACAATAACCATAAAAGGGAGGTGTTATTATTGATTCCAATATCATTCTATTTTCCTTTTGAGATATGCAACATCTAGAGTCAGGGAAACTATGTAAATCAGAATCAATTTCAAAGGCAATATAGTATAGTAGATAGAGAGAATACCTGAGTCAAAAAGACCTGGGCTCAAAGCCCCACCTTTTTACACATTACAGTAGTGACTGTGTGACCTTGGGCAAATCACTTAAACTTTCAGTGCTCCCGGGCAACCTCCTCAAACGCAGTTACTGAGAAGATGCTGACCTGCCCTGGTAGAGAGAGGCCCCTTGTTTCAGATCTCTATAACAACTAAATCACAAATGCAGCCTTACCTTTTTTAAAAGTTTGTAAGACATTGCTCATGCTCTTAAGGAGATTGCATAGTATAAGGTAACATTATGGTGAGTCTAGTGTTGACCTTCCTAAAATTTCTAGATCTTATTCAACCAGACCTCCCAGTCTGCCCCTTCTCTCATCTTCCTACTTAAACCACAAAGTGGGAGGATTTTATTAATATAATCTGTCCAGAATACAATGTCCTTTTGCAAGAAATTCAACTGACTTCTTGACCACTTATTAGCATGGTAAAGTGGTAACTAATTTGTTGCTTCCTCTTATTCCTAGGTCCCTCTGTGAATTCCTATTTCCAAAATTTCTCTCCAACGATGAACACTTGAATTCCACCTAACTTTCCACAGATGTATTGATTTACATTTCTCAGGTGAATACTATATTTTTTCTTTCTTCCTTCCTCCTTCCTAAACATATTCCAGACCTCTTTTTACATCCTTTTATATTATAACTTTGTCTTCTGCATTGTCTGTAATACTTCCTAATTTAGTATTCCTGGCAGGCTTCAATTGTGCTCTGTTGACTCCCCTTTCCAATTCACTGATAAAGATTTTTTAATAAACTCAGACCCCCAGCAGCCCCTGGGGCCTTCTGTGAAATACCTCCCTATAACTGGATCCAGTGTCATTTATTCATCATTCCATTAGCCTTGGTCTACAATTTTGGAGCCAGTTTTCAATCTGCATCACCATTTTCCTCTCCTAGCCAATTTGAACTTGTTTTGCAAGTAAAATTTCATGGGACATTTTTATCAAGTGCTTTACTAA
This sequence comes from Pseudochirops corinnae, assembly GCA_028646515.1. Classification (NCBI taxonomy): domain Eukaryota; kingdom Metazoa; phylum Chordata; class Mammalia; order Diprotodontia; family Pseudocheiridae; genus Pseudochirops; species Pseudochirops corinnae. The sequence goes on along the minus strand of CM053585.1, from coordinate 420,363,608 downwards.
CATCCAAATAGATAACATCTGCTGTGTTCCCTTCAGCCATTCATTTTGGATTTCCTTTTTTTTTTTTTATTAAAGCAAGCTATTAAGTTTGTCTGGCATGATTGTTCTTAACAAACCCACACTGCTATTTGTCCTGGATTTCATTATCCTATGGTTTGACAGTAGTTAGTTTCAATGAGTAGACATGTTCCCCCACTAGTATTTGTCCATATAAACATTTTAAAAAATACAGCTAAACACTGAAATTGAGCTTGTAACACTGTATTTCACAAGATCAGCTCTTCCTTTATGTGAAGACCCCAGGGGCTCACTCTTTGCTCCCAGCTGCTTCTAATCACAGCTAATTCTTTAGTACAACGGCTGCCCCCATTTCAAGGGCTTAAACCAATTTCCCCATTGAACTAGATTCCTTGGGTGTATTTTAATTAGTCTTCTTTGGCTTCCCTTTATCATAGCTTAGAGCTTGCCTCACAGTTGTTAGTTCTACCTATTTTTCATGGAAACTAGCTGCTCCACTGCCCATCTCTCAAGACTTACTCTTTCACTCCGTATCCTATATTTCAGTGTTTCCTGCTCCACCCACCAATTTTGAGTGGCATGAGGGTATGCTCCTTGGTAATTCATGTAGCACTTACTAACTGTGTGAGCCTAGTCAAGTCACTTAACCTCAGCTTGCCTCTGGAGAAGGAAATGGCAAATTACTCCAGCATCCTTGCCAAGAAAACCCCTGGACAATATCAGTGTGCTATGGTCCACAGGGTCATGAAGAGTCAGATGTGACTGACTGCACAACAGATTCATGCAGCAATTTTCACTATGATATAGTGGGAAAATGCTGGGTCTAGAGTCAGATGAACTGAGTTTAAATTCTCACTCTGCCGCTTCATAACTGTGTGACCTTGGACAAGTGTTTTAAAGTCTTTGCCTCAGTTTCATCATCTGTAAAATGAGAGGGTTGGATTAGATGACTTTCAAGGTTCTTTTCTATTTATGATCATAAGCCTTTCAAAAAGATGCCTCCTGCATTATGTTTGCCCAGAACAACAACAACAAAAACAAAAACAATGACAAAAGAACAGGGAGGTGGACAGAACTGGGAGAAGAAAGAAATAGAAACTAAAAGAAATATTTGGAAAAGAAACATATCAAAGACTAACTGTGATTTAAGAGACATAGTTTCTGGATAATTAGTCATTTTTATTAATAAAAGAGGTCAGCAGCACTTTCAAATGCCAAAGACCCTCATGGTGGCAAACTCACAACCTATACGCCCTTGGAAAAGTATGTGTCCCTGAGAATTACAATCAACTCTAATTGGTTAATAATTAATGACCAAATATTATAATGAGATATGGGCTCATTCTAATGAGGGACTTGGGGGCAGTGACTTCAATCACCTAAATCTTGGTCAAAGAGACATCAATTTGCATATCACCCATCTGTCAAAAATAAAAATCCGTTTTCCCAGACTTAGTAAACACAATGAGCAGGAATCCACCCATTTCTTATACTGTCTCTGATTATATCTTAACCCAAGTAAGTCTTTGAGAGAGATTTCCCACATAGGTTGATTTCTGGATAAGGAAGCAGAAAAGGGGGAAAACCTTGGTCCTGAGTCAATAATTAGTTATTAAATACAACAGAGGAATAATCATTTCTCTCGGGAGTTTGACCTGTGATTTTTCTGGTAAAGGGTACTTCAGCATGAGGAAACTTATTCTACCAGTGTAGATCAGTACAATCTCTGCGACTTTTAATTTTAGAGAATTGCCCAAGGTGAACATTAGTCTACATACTGTTCCTTGTGCACAACCCTCCAACTCCTAGCTCTGTGTTTTTGCACTGACTGAACTTCCTTCCTGGAACAGCCTCCTTCTTATCTCTGCCTCTCAGCTTCCTTCAAGACTCAGCTCAAGTCCCATCTTCTGTAGGAGGCCACTCTTAAGTCTCTCAACTGTTATTGATTCTCTTCTGAGGTTTCCTTCCATTGACTCTTGATATATCTTGTATGTACCTACTTATCTACATGTTGTTAGGATGTGAATTCAATGAGGGATGAAACTGGTTTTGCCTCTTTGTATCTTCAGCACTTCGGACAGTGCCAGGCACATAGAAGGTGCTTAATGAATGCCTTTTGACTTGATTCTAACTGCGATCTTCTCGGCTCTGAAGCTTTCTCTCTCTCCCATGCCACACTACCCTCCTAGAAAACAAGCCAAATTAAAAGAGGTTCAATGCATACGCAAAAGACCTGTGTCCCACTTAAATGAGTACTCTCTTTGACTTGATAGTAAGAGAGGATGACCAAATGACTCCTCTGAGAACAGTATCATCACAAGCTACCAGATGGTGCCCCAAGGTTGAGCCACTCTGACTCACATCAGCCATACACTTATGAGAAGTTCTTTGGTTTCTGATGAGCAATTTACTCCCATTAATTGCGCACTCAAACCATAATCACCTAGATGCTCCCATCTGTATTTTTTATCTAAGGTTATCTTTGACTTAATCTAGATGGGGGAGGGAAGGAGGAAGGAAGAGAGAGAAACAGAGACAGAGAGAAAGACAGAGAGAGAGAGACAGAGAGAGAGAAATCTATATGTGTGCATATGTATACATATATGTGTGTGTGTGTATGTTGTAAAGATGTATTCATGGACATGTTGTTTCACCTGTCATAGCATAAGTTCCTTGAAAACAGGCATTGCTTACTCTTTCTCTGTATCTCCAGTGCTTAGTACAATGTCTGATGCAGAATGAGTACTTAATAGCAAATGCTTGTTAATTAATTGACCAACATTTATAACTTGCTTGGCTAATGTTCACCCCCATACCACAAGATATTAATCTTCCCAACTCCGTGTAATGTGATTGTTCATTTACACACAGTTTGGAGTACAGTTCTATATCTCCAAAAGGCTTTATGCCAAACAGCACTTGGTTTCATCATTTTTAAAGTTTGTGTGTATTAGGATAAAGGGGTCATCTCACCACTATCTTGATTACTGTGGTTTACTACTGTCCTGGCTGCTGTCAATCAGCTATGCTAGTTCCTCTGGGTCTGCCGTTTGCTCCCTGTCAATTGACAGATGAAAACTGGTCCAATGCTTCAACAGGCTAGTTACTGAAGATTGTTAAGTGAGATGCCACCATGTAATTCCCAGCATCACTATCCCAATGCATGGCAAATATTATCTATCTCTGCTTCTTGCTCATCTTGGGATTCTCTGACTTAGCAATGCTAATAGAGCCTCTGTCTCAAACTGAAGGAGCAACCACTTTCTGGGCACATTCTATAAGTTGGAATTTCTGGAAGAGTCCACAAATGGAAAGAACTTTGCCACTGATAGAGGCACAAAGCACTGTGTCATCCTTTTAAAAGTTTCTCTGCCAAACTACTTTTGTCATACCATTTAGTGTAGCCTCCTAGGACTATTTAGGCCCACATTTCCCATCTCTTTTGTCACCTCAAGATGTGACTACAGCAGAGACTAAGCAATGAGTACTTTTGGCTTTGGAGGGTCTGGCATCAGTTGCTATGAAGAAACAAACAAAAGAAAAGACTTAAGAAAGGAAGAGGAGAGTCCTGACCTGTGTGAGAAGATTGGAGAATGGAAGAAGGTGGCCCTGAGGAAAAAGGAAAGAGGAACTATGGAACACTTGAAGGTAAGACATAAACATGAGGCTCACCCCACTGAGTGGAAAATTTGAAAGTCCTTAAAAGAATGAAGATATGTACCCATAGGTGAGAATAAGGTGAGATTCATCCAGTTAGGGTCAGGAAAAAAAGAGAGAGTAGCAATAGTGGGAGACTCCTGAATTATCATAGGAACATAGATCTAGAAGGGGCCTCAGAGGACTTCTGGTCAAATCTTTTCATTTTCCTTAAGAGATAACTAAGACTCATGGAGATAGAGGTTGTGGTTGTTGTTGTTGAGTCATTTTCAGTTGTGTCTGATTCTTTGTGACCCGATTTGGGTTTTAATAGCAAAGATATGGTTTGCCATTTCCTTCTCCAGCCCGTTGAACAGATGAGGAAACTGAGGCAAACAGGGTTAAGTGACTTGCCCAGGGTCCCACAGCTAGTGTCTGGGGCTGGATTTGAACTCAGGAAAATGAGTCTTTCTGACTCCAGGCCTAGCACTCTATCCACTGTGCCACCTAGATATCCCAAGGTAAAGATCCCACAGGTAGTAAATATCCAACATGGCTTGAACCAGGGTTTTCTGACTCTAGAGTCAGTACTAGTTCCATTGTACCATGATGGTTTGAGGTATTGAGTCAGCTCTTTGTCAGTTTAATGGTAAGCATAGAGAGGTCTGCTGTCTCTGTCATGCATGTAACCATGATATGACCAAAAAACCTCTGGAGACTAATCAAACCAGATGTCTACAATAAATTTTTGCTGATTTATATGGAAACAAATGCAATGGAAGGACAAAATCTAGAACTCCACTAAGGATTATGAAGTTGTAGACAAGAAGTTGAAAATCTCAGGGACATTAGTGAAGTTATCCCTGCTGCCAAAGCTAAAGGCTCACAAATGATAAAAATTGGAAAGTGAGCAGCTGGTTAAGAATATGACATTTGAGACAAGGATTTGAATTTCTGGATACAACTTAAATTATAGAATAATTGAGATCTCAGAGGTAGATATGTATGTAAAAAAAAGTATATAAAAGTTCTTTTTAAAGTATATTCTCAAAGATGTAATCAAAAGGACTTTAAACTGAAAAAGAGTAGGCAGTTCTGCCTACATAGATCTACCCAGCTACATACACAGACAGTTGGGAGCTATAGCAAAAATGGAAGAATAGCAGTGAAGATTTCTAACAATTCCAATCCAGAAAGGAGAAAGGAATATGCCTCATGTCTTTACACAAACACTTAATGCAAAGATAACAACTCAGGCAAACTTCGAGATATTAACTAAAGGTGAAAAATTTGGCCTCACAAATACTACTAAAATTTGTTAATGTGGGGCTGGATTGTGGTTCGTATCTTATTCAAAAGGCACAATACAGGGTCAGTGTCTACTAAGATTAATTCATGTGAGGAAAGCCAGGAACCAGAGGTGGAAAGCATTTGACTGAAGATTCACAAAGGCATAAACAGAAGTAATATTAAGTATGGACTACCTGGACAAAAAGAGTAAATAGATGAACAATTTGGGAAATAAGTCTTGCGCAGAAGCAAGATCTAGACATATGGTGGCACTATTTCTCCCTAAAATAGTGTCTTTGTTAATTAAGTAGGCACATGTATTTTCCTCTATGCAGAAGCACCTGTCCACATGTACATATGGAAGATGAAAAGACAGGTATGTGGCCAAGTAATGCCCCCTTGCCTCCGAAAGGCATTACAGGAATAGCTTCTCAGAGTGAAATCTCCATTTCAGCCACCAGGTGGCAGTCTGGGCTCAAGCTACATGTGTAGATAGTGTCTCCATACCTGGATGTCTTCCAAGCACAGGTGTGTGTCAAAGTGTCCCTAGTTTTCTAATATGTCTTCCTGATTTCTATTTTGGCCCAATCTAGAGTTTAAGATGTAAAGATCGTTATAATATAATATTTTATACCTTTCTTAAAATTGGCTCAGTTTCTCCTACCCCATCTCCTTCCCAATTTTGCATGGTCCCAAAGACTATAGACTCACATAATAGATTAGAATAAGTTTATAAAATGTCATCAGAAATAAACAAAACAATAAAATACTAAATGGTGTCTCAACTTTGGTAAAGATCTAAAATCTCTGCTTTCCCCTTCTAAGTCTTTGGAAGGTTGTTGACAAGTATATCAGATTGACCTTTCAGGGAATCTCTTTCCAACATTCCTACCCCACCCCCCACCATCCCTTTCCAAAACACCGAGGAAAAGAAAAAAAATAACCTGTTCACCTCTATCCAGTCCTTCTGCTGGTTCCTCAGTGACCAGGTCATTAGAGGATTCCAAGTCAAAGTCACCTGGACTTCTCCCAGGAGAAGCCATTGCTTATTACTTTTCCTCAAATCTACCACTATGCAGATGCTGTCTTTAACTTTTCCTGGTCCCCACTGATGTCCTTCCCACCCAGAAGGATATGACCTCACCAACAATCTGAAAGCTACCAGTCCTGACCAATGGCCACCATATTTCACTGACAGAATCTACTCAGCACCATGTGGCAGGTTTGTGTCCATGTTGCATCTCTCTCCAGAATATTTGTTATTGTAGAACAGACCCCAACTGACTTTGTTCTGAAAGTTCTCAGTGTTACATTGTCTTTGTCAAACATCCTTTATGTTAACTGTTTGAAGGAATCCAACTCCTGTGCCCCTGTATTTCCTTTTCTTGTCTGGCACCTGCCTAAAAGATCCAAGAAACTGCACAGGTGAGAATTCAGACTTTTACCTGTGGAAGAGGCACTGAGGGGAGCTAGTATTCTGGAACTTATTGTGAACCTTGAAGAATAACTGGTTACTGAGAAAACATGATGAGAACTTGCAGAGAAGTGGTCATATTGTCTTTGAATTAGTGACAGATATTTTTTAAAAAGAGGAAAGAATAAAATCCCTAGATTTTAGGAGAATACATTTCAAGGGGTTCAGAGAAAAGCTAGGCAACAGAATTGCATGACCTAAAATTCTGTAATGAAACTGGGCAAAGAGGGAGGGGAAGACATAAGGAATTAAATTCTGAAGACATAAAGTGAAGCAGTTTTTGATGAGCAAAGGGGGAGGTGATTAAAGAGAATCATATGAGTCAAGGAAGACAATGACTAGATTTTTTTAAAGGTAAGTAAAGATCATGATGAACAAACTTGGAAAATATACTTTCATCATAGAGGAGGGTACTTATGGGTATGCAATATTGCACACTTTGTCATATAGGATTGTTGTGTTGTTTTTATTGAATTGTTTTTCTTTTTTCTCAAAAGAAGGCACAGTGATGGGGGGGAGGAGAGATTGACACAGGAATTATTATGACAGAAAAGCAAAAGTTAGCAATAAACCCTTTAAAAAGACATTCGGAAGACAGAAGCAAAGGCAAGTCATTCCGAATGAAGATATGATTCTATAAGAATAGTGTGAGGAGACGGAAGCATACTATTTTCACCTTTTTTGTTTTTTTTTCCTTCTCATAGTTTTTTCCCTTTTGTTCTAATTCTTCTTTCACAACTTGACTAATGTGGAAATATGTTTAACGTGATTGTACATGTATATCCTATATCAGATTGCTTGCTGTCTTGGGGAGGGAAAGGAGGTAGGAAGAAAAATTTAGAACTAAAAATTTTGCAAAAATGAGTATTGAAAACTATATTTATATGTAATTGGGGGGAAATTAAGTATTATTAAGGAAAATAAAGAACAATGTGAGGAATGTTAACAGTTAGAATCAGCTTTGCCTGGCAAGGTATGTGTAGGTTTTTTTTAAAGTAATATAATATAATAAAATAATGCTTTTAAAGAGGAACAGGACCACTGCTTAGGATAGATAGGATTCTCTGCTCAGTCAGTCAATGTGCCAGTCACAGGACCAAGAACTAGGGATACAAAGAAAGGCAAAAACAGCCTGGCTTTCAAGGAATTTACAATCTAACAGGGGAGACAACATACAAAGAACCATGGGCAAACAAGCTATAGGCACTAACCTTAAGAAAGACTGGGAAAATCTTCCTTTAGTAGGAGATGGAATTTTAGCTAGAACTTGAAGGAAGCCAGGGAGTCCAGGAAGTGGAAACAAGAAACAGGCATAGGAAACATCTGATGAATTTGCCCAGAGTAAGGAGATGAAGTACCTTTTTCAAGAAACAGCTGGGATGCCAGTGTCAATGGATCACAGGGAAGGTAGAGATGGGAGGGGATATGAGAGAGGTATAAGAAGACTGGAAAGGTGTGTGGGTGAGACAGGTCCTTAAGGACATTGAATTTTATATTTGAAAACTAGAATTTATATTAGATAACTAGATATTTATATTAGATAACTAGAATTTTATATTTGATAACTAGAGGTGATAATGTGCCACTGGAGTTTATTTCATGTGGATGAGAATGATAATGGTTAGATTTACACATTAGAAATATATTTTTGGCAACTAAGCGAAAGACAGACTGGAGTGGGGAACAATTCATGGTAGGTATGACAATGAACATGATCCATGCACAAAGTGGATCCATGGATCCATCTATCCAGCATACTGCCATGATCCAGGCATGAAGTGACAAGGGCTTGTACCAAGGTGGTGGCAGGGTCAGAAGAGAGAAGAGGGCATATACAAGAGATGTTACTAGGTAAAAATCAACAGGCCTTGGAAACAGAATGGATACTGGGGGAAAATGGGAGATTGTGGTGAGAGAGCAAGGAATTGAGGATGACAAGTAGGTTGTGAGCCAGGGTGACTAAAAGCATGGTGGTACCCTCTATAGTCATAGAGAACGTAGGAGGAAAAAATGGTTTGGGGGAAAATGACAGTGAGTTCAATTCTGGACATGTTGAGTTTAAGCTGTCTACAGGACAAAATGTCTGATAGACATTTGGAGATGCAAGACGGGAAATCAGCAGAGAGATGGAAATAATGGATCACAGTGAGGAGATAGAACTGCTTGGTTATTGTTTTAATTTTGTTTTCTCTTCCAAGGAGAATGATCTTTGAACTGAACAGACAAAACAAAGCAACAAGGGGAGTTGGTTGATAATCAAGATAATAAAAGAACACTTCGGTGATTTCAAGTAACTAGACCCAGATGATCTATGTCCCAGGGTACTGAAATGATTTGTGGATAAGTTTGCTGAAGAGTTTTGCTCCAAAATACTGTGGAAAATGAGAAAGTGCTCCAGGATTGGAGGAAGGCACATGTTCTATTTTTCAATGAAGAGGAGATAATGAGGCCCAGAAACTGTAGACCAGAGAATCTGACTCTGTTTCCTGGTAAAATTTTAAAACATATTATTAGAGGAATTATTTGTGACCATCTAGATGAGGAAAAGACTATATAAAACAGCTTGGCCTTCATTAAAAAAGAAGTCATGACAGATTCACTAGATTTTTCTTAAACTTTTAGATTTAAAAATACTGCAGACAAAGGGGCAGAGCCAAGATGGGAGAGTAGAAGCACAAACTTGGTGTGAGCTCCTGCTCCAATCACTTCCAATACATGTAAAAAAAAATGACTCTAAAGAAATTTTAGAGCCACAGAACCCACAAAGTGACGGAGAGAAACAAATCTCCCACTGAAGACAGCCTGGTAGGCCAACAGGAAGGGTCTAACACACCAAGCTGAGAGCTGAGAGCAGTCCCAGTGAGCCGCGGTTCTGGCCCCAGAGTAGCCCCAACCAGTGGTGGCCAGAGCAGACTTGAGGAGAGTGAATCACCAGCAGCTGTGGTAGTTTCCAGACTTCTCAAACCATAAACACCAAAGATAAAGTAAAAGGTCAGTGTGAAACTGTTGGAACAGGGGGAGATAGAAGAGGATGGTCCAGCCCCTGCTCCCAGGGCAAGAAGTGGTGGAGGCATGTCAGGCAGTGTGGTGTGGCTGCCTCAGGAGCTCCTGGCCTGCAGATTGTAGGGGGACGAAGCAACCATTCAGAGGGTAAACACTCTTGCTTTGACCTGCCTGGATCTGGATCATGATCTAGGGTGATGGTCCTGAGGTGTGTGGCAAAGTGAGCCAGAGATTATGGGGGCTGTAGAGAGGGCACCCAACTAATAGCTCTGGCAGCTGCTCAAACCCCAGCAATTTGAGACAAAGCTCTCTCCGTTCTGGAAGCAGAGTTCTACTGTGCCAAATAGCTCAAAAGTCAAGTAATTGGCAAGATGAGGAAGCACAATGAGACCATACAATCCTTTTTTTGTGGGACAAAAATGATCAAAGCATGCAACTGGAGGACAATGAAGTCAGAACTCCTGCATCAAAAGCTTGCAAGAAAAATATGAATTGGTCACAGGCCATGGAGAAGCTCAAGAAGGATTTTGAAAATCAAGTAAGAGAAGTAGAGGAAAAATCAGGAAGAGAAATGAGAAGAATGCAAGAAAATCAAGAAAAGTGAGTCAACAGTCTGACTGAAGAAAAGAACACCTTAAAAAATACGCTAACTCAAATGGCAAAAGAGGCCCAAAAAGCCAATAAGGAGAAGAATGCCTTAGAAAGCTTAATTTGCCAGATGGAAAAGGAATTTCAAAAATTCACTGAAGAGAATAATTCCTTCAAAATTAGATTGGAGCAATTGGAAGCTAATGACTTTATTAGAAATCAAGATACTATAAAACAGATCCAAACAAATGAAAAAATAGAAGGCAATGTGAAATACCTAACTGGAAAAACTACTGACCTGGAAAACAAATCCAGGAGAGATCATTTAAAAATTATTGGACTGCCTAAAAGCCATGATAAAAAAAAAAAAAAAACCTAGAAATCATCCTTCAAGAAATTCTCCAGGAAAAATTGTCCT
>CM053585.1:420326493-420352681 GCA_028646515.1 Pseudochirops corinnae | reverse complement strand
TATGTGTGTGTATGTATATGTTGCTATGTATACATACATATATATGTATGTGTAGGGGGTGTATTTGTATATAATATATGTGAGTGTGTGCATATGTACATACATATATACATAGAGGGCACAGAATGGGTTGAATATGAAGGGATGATATCTTTAAAATAAAATTAAGAGGCGAGAGAGGGATATATTGGGAGAAGGAGAAAGGAAGAGATAGATTAGGGTAAATTATCTCATATAATAGAGGCAAGAGAACAGTTACAATGGAGGGGAAGACCAGGAAGGTGAAAGGGAATGGGACAACCTTATTCTCATTGAATTTGGCTTAAGGAGGGAATAACATACACATTCAATTGGGTATCTTACCCTACAGGAAACTAGGGGTATAGGGGATAAGAGGGGGGGTGGATAGAAGGGAGGGCAGATTGGGGGAGAGGGTAGTTAGAAGCAAACATTTTTGAAAAGGGATAGGGTCAAAGGAGAAAAATAGAATAAGTAAGGGGCAGGATAGGATGGAGGGAAATATAGTTAGTCTTTCACAATATAACTACTATAGAAATTATTTGGGTAACTACAAATGTACAGCCTATATTGAATTCCTTATCTTCCCAGTGGGGCCAGGTGAGAAAGGAAGAAGGGGGAAAAATCTGGAACTCAAAGTTTTATAAACAAATGTTTAAAAGACATTGTTTTTTTACATGCAAGTGGGATATAAAATATACAGGCACTGGGTTATAGAAATCCATCTTGCCCTACTAGAAAGTTGGGGGGAGGATAATGGGGGGGACATAAGAGAGAACAGATTGGGGGAAGGGGTATTCAGTAGGCTTGCTATTTTGGGGTGGGGTATAAGCAAAAGATGGGGAGATAAAAAAATTGTAACTCAAAATCTTGTGGAAAGGAATGTTGAAAACTAAAAATAAATAATTTTTTTAATTTCAAAAAAAAATACTGCAAGTAAAGTTATGTAGTTTTTAGCAAGACTTTGATCAAATCTGACATTCTTAAGAATAAGACAAAGAAATACAACTTAGAGTCCAGGGGTTGACAAACTATGGCCAAAGGACCAAATCTGGTCTGCCACCTGTTTTGATACAGCCTGTGCACTAAGAATGGTTTTTATACTTTTAAATACAATAAAACTTTATTATATAATATAAAAACCATTCTTGGCTTACAAACCGTGCAAAAAAGAAGCAGCCAGTCAGATTTGGTCCATGGACTGATCTCTGGATTAGACAATAGTATATTAAAATGGTTTCAGAAATGTTTGAGTGACTGTCACCATAGAAGCAGAGATCTTTCCTTGGCCCTTTGCTTTCCAACATTTCTAGCAATGACTTGAATAAGGGCAAAGAGAACATGATTATCAAATTTCCAATGGTACAAAGCTAGGAGAGATAGCTAATACACTGAATGACAGAAACAAGATCCAAAAAGACATCATCTAGCTATATCATAGAAGTACAATACACAAGACTAAATGTAATAGGAAAAAATGTTAAGCTTAATATTTTTAAATCAATTTCATAAATATAAGATTGAGGAAATTTGGCTAAATAGCTCATATTCATGGTGCATAATAGAAAAAATTTCAGGGAATTGTGATGGATCACAAACTCAATGAGTGAACAGTGTAATATGGTAGCCCAAAAACCAAATGTGACATTCAGACTTCAGAAAGACATGGCATTCAAGACTGTTGTTGTTCAATCAGTTGATCATGTCTGACTCTTAATGACTGCATGGACCAAAGCACACCGATGCTGTTCATGCAGTTTTCTCAGCAAAAATGCTAGAGTGGTTTGCCATTTCCTTCTTCAGCAGATTGAGGCAAAAAAGTTAAGTGATTTGCTCAGGGTCACATAGCTAGTAAGTGTCTGAGGCCACATTTGAACTCAGTTCTTCCTGACTCCAGACCCAGTGCTATATCCACTGAGCCACTCAGCTGCTTCCAAGACTTACATGGATGGTATTTTCACTGCACTTGCCTTGGTCAACATATGGAGTATTATGCAACATTCTAACATTACATTTTAGGAAAGACATCTTGTTAAATTTTATATTTGTGTATATTTTATTTAAAAAACAAAATATGTATAACAGGAATCCAGTTTCTTATTCAGCTCTCTCTCATTCTTCTAGAAAAAATTCTTTTCTAGAAAGTTGTTTATTGTTCTTTCTAGAAATTTTGAGTTTGTTGATGATTGTTAAGTTCACAAAAACCATTTTTTCCCCCAGAAATTGTAAAACATATGGGGAAGGACAACCAGGATGCTTAAGATGCTCATGATTATGCCTTAGGAGAATCAGTTAAAAGAATGAAAAATGATTGAGGTGGGAGAGGGTTTTAGAGTCCTAGGACCTATTTCAAATCCAAGCTCTGGCACTTAGTACCAATTTGACCTTGGTCAAGTTTATCTCTCCAGGTCACAGTTTCCTCAAAAGTAAACTGAGGATATTGGACCAGATGATCTCTATGGTTCTTGAAGATATTGGGCTAGGTGGCTTCTACAATCCTTTCTAGATCTAAATCTGTGACCTTTGGCCCTAATTCCAATTTGAAGGTTTGGGATAAGGAATAAGGAATAGATTCACTGGGTTTAGCCCCAGAAGTAGGAACATTGTGTGAAAAAGAGACAGATTTAGGCTTCATATAAAGAAATAATTTCTACCAAGTAGAGTCATCTAAAGCAGAGGTTCTGGCCTAGGGTCTATAAAGTTGTTTTAAAAAATATTTTGATAACTATATTACAATATAATTGGTTTCCTTTATAATCCTATGTATTTCATGTTATTTATTTTAAAACATTATTTAGAGGGGTCCATAGGTTTAACCAGCCTGCAAAAGGGGAGTATGGCACATAAAAAAAGATTATGAACCCCCGAATAATAGAAAAGGACTCCTCTTAAGGTAGGTTAATATTGATCCTTTCCAACTCTGAGACTGTGATCTTGTAAATTCAGAATGTAGGCTAAATGATCCCTCTAGGGAAGAACAATTGGCAATTTAAAAGATCATTTATCCTGAATAGGGATATTAGTAAGTAAATGTGACTTTGTGTTTCACTACCCAGTGTAGAGAGGGGGAGGAAAGATGCAGAAATAAAGTCAACCAAAACTTTTATATGTTGACACCTAAGGCATAACTTAAATGAGTCAATTACTTCTCTTGACCAAAACCATCAGATGGATAGATCATTTTCGTTTGTTAATTGTTCTAAAGTTTTAGATGTGATACCCTTATAGCAAATTATTTCTTTGCAGCATCCCTGTGAGGTAAATAGCCCCAATGTCAGTGTACTCATTTTACAGGTGAGGAATCTTAAACTCAGAGCAGGGGAGACCCAGGTTTTCTGATGCAAAGTCTAGAAGACGTCATTAGAGAATCATGTCCTTTCTCCACCTCCCATCAAGATATTCTGATGGACATATCTGGGTGACAGTAGGAGAGGGCAAGTGACAGCTGAAAGGGTAGAATAAGTTCCAATCCAAACTCTTTATTCTACACAATCTCAAATTGTTTAAATCCTTTATGATGCTACGGGTCCCTTGTCTTGACTGAGTGGTTAACAGCAGCAGTCTGCCTTTCAGGGATGTGGTAAGAAACAACTGCTAAAATGGACCAGGATGAATTTTTGCTGACACAAAATGCTCTCTGAGTGCTTATTCCAGAGCTCTTTTCTCTAAATACTGATCTCCCTCTCTCGATCACTCAAACCTCACTGCAACCTGCTTATTTGTTACTGTGCTGTTACATTTGCTTCTAAGGCTTCGTGACACCAAGATATTCAATCTCATTTCTGCCCCCTCCTTTCCACCCACAAGAATGGCCCATGTCATGGCATTGAGATGTAAAATGATAGCATGGTAATTGCTGCTGTCTCCCATTACAGCTAGTACATCAAGGATCTTATAAAATGGGCACTTAAGTCATCAGAAAAAGAGATAGTTAATTGTTCGATTACCAGTAAAGTTAAGGCCAATACATGTTGCACAAGTGAAAAGACACGGGCATAGGGAGGGAGAAAAGGAGAGGGAGAGGGAATGAGGCAGGAGAGAAAGAGAGAGGGAGGAAGGGATAAAGGGAGAGAGACAGAGACAGAGAGAAAAAAAGAGAGAGAAAGAGAGGGAGAGAGAGAGAGAAAGAGAGAGAGAGAGACTGATAGAAAATAAAATTTATCAGAAAACTTGTGTGGAATGTATATGGTATGGAAAGAGTACTTTCAGAGTTTCCCATTCTGCCAAAAGACCTTATTCCTTATGACTGAAAAATTGAGGAGGGAAAAGGGAAATGTAAGCTCATGTTTTCTTAGATGTTGTGCCTTTTCTTAAAATAACTCTTTTTAAGAAATTCGGTCATTAGCAAGGAACATTTCTTTTTCCATGAGGGTCATTCAAGGTGTTAGACTCTGTACCTTTCACAGCATAATACTTTCTGCCTTACAACATGCTGTTTGATCTACACACATCGATTCATCTTTAACCTCTACTGAGTAGCTATGGCTCCACTTTCTGTTGGATGCCTGGGTTTCTTGAGAAGACTTTTCAGTTGACTTTCTGTAGCTGTTTTTTTAACTTCTTTCAATTCTTTTCCCTTGGCTTTTGGCAAGACCTTCACACTTTCATCTAAGAAGACAATATACGAAGGCTGTGTAGTCACTTTTAAAGGGGGTAGCCAATGAATGGATTGTTATTATAAATCTTCTCTTGGCTGAAGGAAGTCACCAACGACTCTAAATCAAATGGTCCCAATGGAGAAGAATGTTCCTATTCTCTGGCTTTTGTTAAAGAACGATGAGTGAAAGGGATGGGAAAAAACCACATAATTTGTTTCACTTTAAAAGGAAGGCACAAATGATTAATGAATAAGTCATTTTCAATGAGTTTCTGAATTCTTGAGTTTTCATTCTGCTTTCTATGGCCCTACATATCCCAAGTAAGATTAGCAAATCTTAGCATGAAACAGTAGAATCAGTCATCACTCAACATATATTTATCCAGTGAGTACTATGTGAAGACCACTGGAATACAGAGATAGAGAGTGAGCTTTCATTGGTATGTGCCATGATATACTAGAACTTATTCATACTTCCAGAGAGAGGTTGGGGTTAAATTTTTAATGTGAGCATTTATACTTCAGAAATCAGCAAATACAAAATCAGGGTTTGAGTTATTATCTGAGTTTGAGTTATTATTTTATTTTTATATTTATTATACTATTTTATTGATTGTGTAGACTAATAAGAAGAGAAAGAAAATTTTAGAAATGCTGTTTGAACTTAAAATTGTATTCTCCATACTTTTTTCTCATCTATAAGCCAGTTGTTAAGCAGTTAACTCATACCTGTGGAAGGAACTCCAAGGGGAGGAAATTAGGTCTCTTAACATAGGTTGGCATCCTCTCTGAGGTCCTTGACCTTTTCTGTGTCATAGACCTCACTGGCAGTCTAGCAGAGCCTAGGGACTCTTTCTCAGAATAAATTTTTAAATAATTAAAGAAAATGCTAAATTTCAGTTGGAGGCTAGTGAAAATAAATAGGGGATGTTTTTCCCTTGCAAGTTCACAGACTCCTCTGACCAGATAAATAACCTTTGTCTTAAGACTGTTGTCTAGAGCAGAGGTGTCAAACGTCTTTGGCCCATGGGCCAAACTCTGAGTGCTCCAGAGCTAGATTAAAATGTAATTGGAAAATGTTTAGTAAAATAAATCAAAATACAATATAACAGAGATTAATATTAATTTGTCATTTTCGAAGTCACTATGCAACCTGTAGGGATCTGTCTCTAGCTGAGTTTGACACCACTGGTCTGAGGTTAAGTGATTTGCCCAGAGTCAAACAGCCAGTATAAATCAGAGACAGGGCTGCAGCCCAGATCTTCCTGACTTCAAGGCCAGCTGTCCGTCTATGACATCAAGCTGACTCTCTTCCCACTGGGGAAGATACACAGTTTATATAACACATGGTGTCTGTGCTTAAGGAGTTTACAGACTAGTAAGGACGTAATATACCAAAATAGATCTAATACACATTATTATGTCGTGAGTACACTAGGAATGTACAAAACAAAGTGCTGAATTATGTCTAATGGGGAAAGCTGCTACCCAACAGATGATCAGGGAAAGGGTCCTAGTGAGGCTAACATTTGAATTGGATCTTAAAAGCTAAACAGTCCAACATGTGAAAGGAAGAAAGGAAGGCATTGCAGGCACAGGAAACAGCCTGGGGAAAGGCAAGGAGGTGTGAATTTACAATTCAGATTCTAAGAAGCAAAGAACTGTCCAATTTGACTAAAATAGAAAGTATACAGAAAGGAAGAATATAAGCAAAGGATAAAAAGGTAGGGTAATGTCAGACGTGGAGATCCCTAAAAGTTAGGCACATTAAGTTGAACTTTACTCATGAAGCAATAGGGACCAATGAGATTTTAAGTAAAGGAGTGATGTGAACATATCAATGCATTAAAAAGATTATTCCAGCAACAATATAATAGATGGATTGAAGTAGGAGAGAGAATGACAGTGGGAAGACACATAAGCTTTTTGTTGCTATTGTTATTAATAACTTATTTAGTATTTGGTTTATTATGATATTTGAATAATTGATATCTTTGTCATACATGTAGATCAAAGAACAAATTATAGAAAAAACAGAATATCTCATTAAAGAAAATGATCATAATGAGATAACACGAAACTTATGGGATACAACTAAAGAAGTTCTAGAGGAAAAAATCCATAGCTCGAAATACATTATTTTTTGGGGGTTCGGGGGTTTGTTTTTGCTTTTTGGAGAGGGAGGGCAATTGGGGATAAGTGACTTGCCCAAGGTCACATGGCTAGCTAAATATTAAGTATCTGAGGTCAAATTTGAACTCAGGTCCTCCTGACTCCAGGACTGGTGCTCTATTCACTGTACAACCTAGCCGCCCCTGGAAATACTTTCATGAAAAAGAAAAAGACAAAGACAAAGACAGAGAGACAGGCACACGGAGATAGAGAAAGAAAGAGAGAGAGACCAAATCAATGAATTAGGGATGCAATAAAAAATAATAACTACAAATGAAAAATCCTTAAGTAATTAGAAAAGGAGAAAATTTGAAAATTAAAGAAGATATTAATAAAATTAAAAGCAAAAAGACAATTGAATTGATCATTAAAACTCAGAACTATTTTTAAAAGAAATTAATAAAATAAGGTTAAGTAACCTGATGAAAGAGTAAGAAGTTAGAAGAACCAAATTGTTCATATCAAAAATGAAAAAGTAGAATTTAAATAAAGGAAAATATCAGAAATTATTTTGCCTAATTATATGGTAACATATATATACATATAACATAATACCAAAGAAAAACACAAGTATCTATAAAAAATATAAAATAATCTGATTACCAAATAAAGAAATAGCTTATTTAAAGAGTCTAATATCAGAAAAAGAATTTGAACAAGCCACAAATGAAAATTCCAGGACCATATGGATATAAAGATGAATTGTATCAAACATTCAAAGAATAATTAATTCCAATACTACCTAAATTGTTTGCAATAATTAAAAAAGAAGACAACTTTCAATCTCATTCTTAAATACAAATGTAATATTGATAACTAAACCAGGAAGAGGCAAAGCAGAGGAAAAAGAAAAGTATAGACTTTTATCTTTACTGAATATTTATTCAAAATTTTAAAAGTAAAATATTAGCAAGAATTATTATAGAATTATGAAAAAGATTATACCCTATAACTAGATTGGCCATTAGAAATGCAGGGTTGATTCAAAACAAGAAAGAAAGAAGGAAGGAAACAAGCATGTATTAAATACCTACCCTGTGCCAAGCACTGTTCTAAATGCCCTCCAAATATTATTTTATTTGACCTTTACAACAAACCTAGGAAGATAGGTACATTTATTATTCCTATTTTATAGGTGGGGAAGCTAAGGCAATCAGAGGTTAAGTGACTTGTTCAAGATTACACAACTAGTGCGTATCTAAGAACAGATTGAGCTCAGGTCTTCAGGTCTTTATGACCCCAGGTTTAATAGCCCATTCACTGCGCTACCTTGCTATAAATATAATAAACCATGGTAATAATATAAATAATTGTTAATATATAATTATATCAACAGATACAAAAGAGACTTTTGACAAAATCTAACACTTATTAAAAACAAACTCTAGAACACATAGGAACAAATGAACCTTTCCTTAATATAGTAAGCAGAGTTTACCTAAATTGAAAAGCAAACATTACATGTCCTAGACAAAAATTAGGGACTTTTCCAATGATCCAAGGATTATGCAAGGATGTCTGTTGTCACAGCTATTTAGCAGCACTAGAAATATTAACTACAGCACTAGAACAAAATGATGAAATCAAGGGAATAAACGTGGACAAAGAGAAAACAAAATTACCACTTACTGCAGGTGATGTGGTATACTTAGAGAACTATATAGAGATAAGTAAAAGTTAATTGAAATGATTAATAACTTTAGCAAAGTTTCAGGTTATGATAAATCCACATTATCATCAGTAACCCTACATATAGCTAACAAAATTCTGCAAGAATATTCAGAAGAGATATTCCATTCAAAATAATTACAGAAGCTATAAAATATCTACTAAGGTTCACCAAGAAACTACCTAATTATAAAATATTATTTCCAAAAGTAAAGATAGACATAAGTAATTGGAAAACATTAATTATTCTTGGGTAGGTCAAATAATGTAATAGCTATTATATTAGTCCCTAAATCCATTTACTTATTCAGTGCTATACCGATCCAACTCCCGAAAGCCTGTTTTATAGAGCTAAGAAAAATCCTGAAATTCATATGAAGGAGGAAAAAATCAAGAATCTCAAGAGTAATTACGAAAAAAAGGTGGGAAGTAAGAGACTCTATTGGTCCCACATAATAAGATTACCAAAAGAAAAAATAGTTTATTCAAATAGTCTAATATCCCTCATAGTCCCCCAAATAGTCATTATTAGAATTATTTGGTATTGGTCAAAATAAAAAAGGAATACAGATCAGATTTTGTACACAACATAGAGAAGCAAACAAATATAGTTGTATACTGTTTGACAAATATGAAGATCCCATTTATTAGTCGACTCATTGCTGAACAAAAAAAAACTTGAAAAAACTAAACAATTGTCTTATAAAAATGAGGTTTAGAGTCCAGGGGCTGGGAACTGGCAGCCTCGAGGCCACCTGTGGCCCTCTAGGTCCTCAGGCATGGACTGCTTGTCAGAACAATTGTTCTGTGAGGTTTGGATTCAGCCAGAGGGTCACACTTGAGGACCTAGAGGGCCACATGTGACCTTGAGACCATAGGTTACTCACCACTGGAGACTGACCAACATTACACACTGTACACCAAAATAAGCTCTAAATGGATACGTGACCTAGCTATAAAATGTCACATCATATACGAATTATAGAAACAATGAAGAAATTACCTTTTTAATTTACTGATAGGAAGAAAGAAAATAACCATTAAGTAACTCCTTTGTGCCAGGCATTGCTTGAAGTGCTTTACAAATAACATCTCATTTAATTCTCACAAGAACCTTGGGAGGCAATTACTATTATTATCCCCATTTTTACACTGTGGAAACTGACACAAAGGTCAAGTGATTGCCCAGGGTCACACAGCTAGCAAGCTTCTGTGGCATGATTTGAACTCAGTTCTTCCTGACTCCAGGCCCAGCACTCTATTCATTGGCCATCCTAACTGATAGAGGAAGAATTCATGAGTAAACAAGTGATAGGTTCACATGAGATAACGTGAATAATTTTGATTTTATAAAACTTAAAATTTCTTGTACAAACAAATCTAATGTAGTTGAGACTAGAAGAGAAACTGGGGTGGGGCTTAGGAAGAAATCCTTACAAGTTTCTCTGATAAAGGTCTCATTTCCAAGATATATAAGTATTGTATTCAAATTTACAAGACTGTTAGCCATTCCCCAATAGGTAAATGGTCAAAGAATATGAATCAGCAGTTTTAAAAGGAAAGAAACTAAGTTATCAAAAATTATATGAAAAGCATGCTCAAGGGTGGCAACCTATAGCTTCTAGACCAAATCTGGCCCTCTCCTGGTTTTGGTCTCATCCCATGGGCCAAGGATGTTTTTTTCACATTTTTCAATAAAGTTTCATTGTACTTTAAAAGGTTTTAAAAAATTCTTAGATTGTGGGCCATGCAAAAACAAGCAGTTTGACTCTGAGTTATAGTTTGCCAAGTTCGGCTTGAAATAGTTAATAATTAGGGAATGTTAATGAAGGTATCTTTGAGGTTCTCTCTCACACCTATCACAGTTACAAAGATGACAGAAGAGAAAAATGACAAATGTTGGAGCAAATTTGATAAAACAGTTTTATTAGTGCACTGTTGGGGGAATTAAGAAATGGTCCAGGTGTTCTAGAAAGCAGTTTGGAAATATTTTCATTAAACTGCCAAATTATGCATATCTTTTGATCCCACTGTACTATTATGAGGCCTATACTCAAAAGAAACTCAAGAAAAAGTACAAGTATATATAGAAATATCACAAAGACATTGCACATTTGCCTCCAGACCACTGCAATAAAACAAGTCACACACTTTTTTTTGTTTCTTAGTGCATATAAGTTATATTTACACTATGCTGTAGTCGAGTAAGTATGTGATAGCATTATGTCTAAAAAAAAAAACACTCCAGTGTACACATACCTTAATTAAAAATGTTTTATTGCTAAAAAATGCTAACCATCATCTGAGCCTTTAGTAAGTGATAATCCCTTTGCTGGTAGAGGGCCTTGCCTTGACTGAGGACTGATGAGGACAGTGGTTGCCAAAGGTTGGGATGACTGTGGCAGTTTCTTAAAATAAGACAACAATGAATTTTGCTGCATCAATTGATTCTTCCTTTCACAAAAGATTTCTCTATAGCACACTATGCTGTTTGATAGCATTTTACCCACAACAGAACTTCTTTCAAAATTGGAGTCAGTCCTCTCAAACTCTGCTGCTGTTTTATCAACTAAATTTATGTAATATTCTTCAATATTGTTGTGTCTCAGGGAATAGGAAGGTCCAAGGAGAGGAAGAGGAGTGGGGAATGGATGGTGGGTGAAGCAGTCAGAAGATACACATTTAGTGATTAAATTTGCTGTCTTACATGGGTGTGGTTCATGGTGCCCCCAAAACAATTACAATAGTAACATCAAAGGTCCCTGATCACAGATCACCATAACAGATATAATCATTTTAAAAGTTTGAAATATTGGAAGAACCACCAAAGCATGACACAGAGACACAATGTGAGCACATGCTGTTGGAAAAATGGTGCTGATAGACTTGGGCAACACAAGGTTGCTACAACCCTTCAATTTGTTTTTTTAAAAAGCAATATCTCTGAAGTAGCACAATAAAACAAAGTACACCTGTATGTGTACACACACACACACACACATACACACACATATACACACTCATACACACACATACATACATACACACTCACACACACATACACACATACATAAACACACATTTTGGCAATTCTTTGCATGGTAGCTAAAACTGGAAACTAAGGGACTATCATCCTATTGTGTAATGACTAAATTGTAGTATATAAATGTAATGAAATATTATTGCATTATTAGAAATGATTGAACCAACAACTTCAGAGGAAACTGCCCTCTCTGAACTGATGCACAGATGATGAATAGAGTTGGATAAATAACCATAATTATAGAGGAAAAAACATTCTGATCAATGCAATGAGAAACCATGAGTCCAGAAGAATGAAGATGAAACATCCCATTCACCTCCTGACAGAGAAATGATGAACTTAAAATGCAGAAAGAAACATTCTTTTCCAGATATGGCTATATGGGGATTTGTTTTGATGGACCATAAAGTTATGACTTGAGGGCTTTTTTCAGGCTTGTATTGTTTTAATTGTTAAGGGAAATGAGAGAGATAGATTAATTTTTTAAATGCTTGTTAATTAAAAAAGCCACACACAAAGTCCACACATATCCTCAAGATGGAGGCAGCCCAAACTTTCACTGTGGGTTCTTCTTCTAGTTTCTCCCTCCCAGAACTCACCTCAACCCAATCCCAGTCATCTTCACACATACAGTCTCTTCCAAAATATCTGCTGCTGTGCATTCTGAAAAGGGTATGACTCACAAGGCTGGACTCCATCTCAAAGTAAGGTGAGGAAGGAGAGAGTATCGAGTGGAATGGAATAATCAGTAGTGACAAAAGCTACAGGGAAGTGTAGCGGGATGGAGACTGAAAAAATAGCTATTGACTTTGATAATTCATAGAATATTTTTAAACTTTGAGCAATTTCAGCAGAGTGATGAGGGAAGAATTGCAAGAAGTTAAGAAGACAATGACTACTTTAGTAAAGACATAAGGACAACGGGTGCAGACAAATTTTTGAAGAATTTTTTTCAGTAAAGGAGAGAAGAGAACCATGTTGGAAGCTAGATAAAATTGAGACAGTCTTTTAGAACTAGGAAAGCCTGGGTATGGAAAAAGCCAGTAGAGAAGGAGAGGCTGATGATGCATAAGAAATTATTGCTAACCACTGGTTCAAGACATGGAGGAGATGTGAGTGAATGATAGAGATGTTGCCCATGTAAATAGTAGGGATATCCTTTCTTCTGTGACTTAGAAGGAAGAAAAGGGAATTATTTTAGGAATGGAGGAGAATATTCAAGGAAGGGAAGAAAGAAGGAAGAAAGGAAGAAAAATACATGAAAAATATTGACCAAGCATCTTACTGTGTTCCAAGCATTGTGCAAATCACTGGACAAATAACTATAAAAGTCAGGATAGTTTTGCCTTTGAGGAGCTTACATTTTGATAGGAGGAGATAAAACACATCATAAAGGAATGACCAGGAAGGAGAACTTTGATCCGGAAAATTATCAGAGCAGTGAGCAGCAGCCATAGGGCAGCAGACTTACACATCCCTTCCAGATGCAATGGTGGAATTGATTTGATCGTGGTTTCTGGTGTACACATAGGGTGGTAGCAGGCAGTAAAGACTAGGGTCTGCATGAAATAGTTAAAAGGGGGGGATATCACTCTCGGGGTGGGATGTGACAAATGCTTGACCAACTGCTTCCACATCATCCTCTGGGCTCATACAAGGAGCTGTGATCCTCAAAGTACTGGTACCAGGCACACTCCAATGTCTTTACACCTACATGGGGTTCCTTTAGTTTACCTTGTATCAGGAAAGTTGTTTTTAAAAAATTCTAAAATGTGGAGGCCGGGCCTTTCAAAAGTGCTTCTCTGTCAGGAAATCAGGCCAGGGTGGACTTGGAGAATGTGTGATGATGGACCTTTCCCCTCCAAGTCCCGCAGTTCTTATGGAAAGGCATGAGGAATACAGTCCACCAAATGTGCCTGAGAGGCCCATGACACACAAGGACAGAGTGTCCTGCAGCCACTGGGTGTCTTTTGACCCTTCCAGCACTGGCCTGTGTTAGGCTGAGGGCCTGGGATAGAGGGAGGGGTGGCTTTGACAGTGGGGCCCTTCCTGTTTCAACGGAAATGGGAAGCTTTGCTGAGATGACTCTGGGGCCTTGGGCTCTGATCCTGTTGTTTGGATCCAGTGTCTGCATTATTTTCTCCCACTTTTTTCTCCCATTGTCACACAATGTTTTGGTCTTTTAATTTAATAAATGATCATCTATATGAATATTTTTTTAAATAGGAGAACAGGTGACATGTACACCATTAAGGACAACAAGGTCCCAGGGTTATATTCCTTTGATGAAAGATTTAAAACCTTCCAAGACTGGCCACTAGTGGGATGTGGCAGGGAAAGAGTGTAAAGGCAGCTGGAGAAGATGGCTTCCTAATAATGAGGAACATGAAACATGGATGAGACCTACCAACTTCCAGTTGGATACTTTGATCCAATCTCCAGCTCAAGTGAGATGACTCTTATCTTATCAATAAAGTAGTATGTTGAATTATCTGCTGTAAGTATGGTAGCTGTGGATGGACTTGAAGAGAAAGGAAAGGAAAGGAAAGGAAAGGAAAGGAAAGGAAAAGAAAGGAAAGGAAAGGAAAGGAAAGGAAAGGAAAGGAAAGGAAAGGAAAGGAAAGGAAAGGAAAGGAAAGGAAAGGAAAGGAGAGGAGAGGAGAGGAGAGGAGAGGAGAGGAGAGGAGAGGAGAGGAGAGGAGAAATAGTTTGAAGTCATCACTGTGAGGAATGAAATAAGGAGGTCAATAAGAGTAGAACAGAATGATTGATGAGCAATATTGAGGGTCCTGCTGGGTGATGTGACATAAATTTGTAGTGAGTGAAATTGATTCTTTGTCACAATGTTCTCTAGAGACGATGCCTTGGAGCAGGTCTAGGGTAATCCAGTATTACTAAAGGATGAGAGTTGGTAGGTTTAGCATGCAGGAAAGAAAGAGAAGCAAAGGACTCTGTAGTGATAGCAAGTGAAACATTAAAGCAGCAGACCACTAGGGTCAAGGTTGAGTATGGAGGTAAGCAAAACAAGAATGAGAAATAAGGACTTAAGAAAAATGATTGTTCAAAAGACCAAAGGTAACAACAAAGACAAAAAGAGTTTCATGTGAATAAGGGAGTAGGAGAAGGAGAAGGAAAGGAGATTGTGGGTGTGGAGTAGAATTCCAGAATTTTCAAATTTTGAGAGAGGAAAAGATTTTAATTGTGACTGGAATGGAGAAGATGGTTGCAGTTGAAGAGTTAGCAGAATTGAGAAGTCAAGTTATTAGGGAGGTCATTCATATAAATACATATATATATATCATATATTATATAATTACCTCATATAAAATGAGGTTTTATAGCTATTACCTCATTTTATCCTCATAACAATCTGGTGAGACACATACTATCATTATCCTCAATATATTCCCAAGTGAAGAAATGAGGTTGAAATGTTGTGACTTATCAAGGTCACACAAATAGTGTATAATTAAGGACACATACTATCATTATCCTCAATATATTCCCAAGTGAAGAAATGAGGTTGAAACGTTGTGACTTATTCAAGGTCACACAACTAGTGTATAAAGTAGAATTTGAAACCAAGAAGTCCTTCATCTTGCTAGAATGTCAAGAGAAGTTACCAAATCTATTGGGAAAATTGAGAGAATGATTGAAGCAGGGACTTTGCAGATTAATTAGTCTATTCTTTTCAGTTTGCAGATGAGGAAATCAAGTCCTAGAGAAATTAAGAGAAGCTAAGAAAATAAAGGCAGATTTTAATTTTTGAACCCACGTCTCCTGATGCCAAATCTATGCCCTGAACATTGGTAGATGGCAGCAAAAAGGATAATTGATAGAGAATGGTATGGAAGCAACAGTGAGGATATTATGTTCCCATCTGGACCTTAAGCCTACAGAGCTGATTTTCAATACTAACCTCTACAACTTACTTGCTAAGAAATCTTGAACAGTAACACAGACTGTTATAGCATCATGGTTATAGCTAAGATATTAATTTCCTGAGAACTCAGGTGGACATTTTCTGACTGTTGTCTTCTTCTAGTTCCATGTTTTGATCCTTTTTGTCTCCAAAAAAGGATTCTATGGTCTGATTGTGCTTCCTCTGTTTGCTCATCTTGCCAGCCAATTACTTGACTTTTGAGCTCTTTGCCACAACAGAACTCTGCTTCCAGAGCGGAGAGAGCTGTGGCTCAAATTGCTGGGGTTTTTGAAAATGTTGTCAGAGCTATGTGGAGAGAGCCCTCTCTATAGCCCCCACAAGCTCTGGCACACTGGTGTTGCTAATCCCAGGACCACTACCCAAGACTTTGGCCCAGATCCAAGTAGGTCAAAGCAAGACCGATTATCCTCTGAATGGTCACTTGTTCCCCCTACAATCTGCAGGCCAGGAGCTCTGGAGGAAGCGACACAGCAGCAGCTGTAGCTGTTGCATCTCCTACCACCTCTCACCCCAGGGGCAGGGGCCAGACTCTGCTCTTCCATCACCCAGTTCCAACAGAGTTCCCTACTGACATTTTACTTTCTCTTTCATGTGTATGGGTTGAGAAGTCTGGAAACCACCACAGCTGGTGGTGATTCACTCTCCTGAAGTCTGCTCCTGCTGGTCTGGGCTGCTGGTTGGAGCTACCCTGGGTCTGGGCCCATGTGGTTCACAGGAGACTGCTCAGCCCCCCGTCCAGTGTGATGGACCCTTCCTGTCGGCCTTTCAGGCTGCCTTCAGCAGGAGATTTATTTCTCTCTGTCACTTTGTGGGTTCTGTAGCTCTAAAATTTGTTTAGAGTCATATTATACAGGTACTGGAGGTGGTTGGTGCAGGAGCTTAAGCAAGTTCCTGCTTTTACTCCACCATCTTGGCTCAGCCCCAGGTGGACAGTTTTTGACTGTCATACTCTGTAAATTCTAAACCCTATAGTTTGGCCATAAAGATGAATCCTCTTCTGTGGAATCCAAGACTGAGTTAATCAATCGACCAATCAATTGGTCAAGCATTTTGAAGTACTTAGTAAATGCCAGACACTATACTAGGCATTGGAGAAACAAAGGCAAGAATGAAAACAATTGCTGTCCTGGAAGAGTTTACACTCTGTTAATGAATCTGTTACTGCCATGCTTAACAATATAGAAATACTCTTATAACAGAACTTTACAACAAAGCAAAAGGTAAAAGGTCTGGTGAACTTGACCCTGTAGAGAATGAATTCACACAGTTACCTCAAAGTGGCAGAAAACGGAGTTTTCAGTTGTGGTTTTGCTGTGCACAAGCCAAATTCCCTGGCTAATCACTAACCTTCTCTTTCATTTTTCTTTTCCAGTTAACCTACCCTTAAATATCCCTATGAATAGTCCATATTATTCTCCACTAAGCTCTTTAAAGATGAGTTCAAGAAGAATAACTGGAGACAAGATCCAAAAGCAATTGGAAAGAATGTCAAAAGATCACTTACTCAACCTCCTGCCCTTAAGTAGAGCCATACCTGTACCATTACAGAGTAGTGAGGGCAAGGGCCAATGAACAGAATTCTGCTTTCTTGGCTCCCAGCCCTTTGCATTTTCTCTTCAACTATAGAATAAATATAATTGCATTCTCTTAGTCTTATTTCAGCATTGCTTATGGGTCAGCTCTCTGAAGACATAACTTTATTTTTCATCTAACCCAGAGGGATAAACACACACACACACACACACACACTCTGGAACTCAGTTCTGATCTTTGGGCAGTGCAGTGCCCCCACCCCCACCACCTGTCCCCCATTTCCTTCCTGCCTAGTAATTGTACTTCTGCAGATAAAAGAAGGGGAGAGTGTTGCAGTGCCCAGCTGAATACAAAACCAAATTCTTCTTCCTCCTCCGCCTCTTCCTCCTCCTCTTTCTCCTCCTCCTCTCCTTCTTTCCTTCCTCCTCCTCCCTTTTTTTTCTTCATCCTCTTCCCTATCCTTCTCCTCCTACTCTACCCATAATTAATCTTTCCTGCCTTTTGAACAAACCAGCCACTGTTATATTCAGCATTTGGCTGGAATTTGGGCTTTTAATTTGTTATTAGTAGACTGTAATCATCTCTGTTTTTGGAAAGAAAGAAAAAAAAAATCTATGGCACATGGCCCCTACGTGTGAGGGCAGCTGAGTGCCGATCTGCCCATGTCACATGTAAAATTCATGTAGTTCTCTCTCTCTATCAACGTGAGCACCATCTCTCTACCAGCCAGCAGAATTCAGGGCGAGCAATGCAAACCATTTTAAAACTGAAGTCCAAATATTTCCCACTCATTATTAACTAAGTCTATTCTCTAATCAGGCTATTATTCAGACTAGCAATGAGAAGAATGATAAGCTAGCCAAACCTCATGCAAATGTGGATGTTCCATTTATTCACCCAAAGGAACGGGTATTTTTGAACTCCTTTACTCTTCGCTGAGGCAGTTTCCATGGAAACCATAACATTAAGCTCGGCAGTCACTTACTTCCACATTACATAATATATCTAATGCTTAGTTACTCCTGAACAAATGTGTTTATTCAGTAGCTTTTTTGTCCATGTAATCAACTGTATCTGCTTTGATTTGATTAAACGAGAAACAGCCGCTTAAAATCAGCCATTGCGATGTTCTTTTTGCCTGATACTCATCCAGAAAATGACCCACTCTGGTTACTTACCAAGAAAGCAGCCCTACAACTGAGGTTGTGGGGAAAGGATTCTAGCATTGCTGATAATATACAATCATGTATTCCTGTAATTAAGATTAAAATACTGGATGAGAGGTAGGGTGGGGGAGAACATTTAGGATGAATCTGGAACCTTTCTGAACCTTCCTAATAAATGGAGAAAGAAGCTGAGATTACCAGCTGGCCTCCAAGAAACTATAAAGTACTTTGAAAACAGGACAGAGATCATTTCATTTCTTGTCCCTGTTGATATTTTTACTATTTGTGATAACAGTAGGCTCTATGCTGTGGTTGATGGTGATTTCCGTGTCATTTTCAAGAATAAATGTAAAACCAACTGTCAGTCATATTGAGACTCTTTTTTCCATTTTCTGAATTTTCTAGGCCCTTTAATTGTCCTTACAGTTATCCACCTTTTAGTTATTTCCCTAGTTTAATACCACTTCCATCAGAGAGCAAGTAGAGACAAAAAGAGGAGAATTCAAAGAGCCCCACGAGTGGGCAATTGGCCCAGTATGCCCCAAATTAGCCTACACACAGGTTAGTTTTAGAGGAATGAGAAAGCAAGCAGCAGTCAGTCTGAACCACAGGAGGGGAACAGCAGTGAATCTGTTAGGTGACTTGTTAGTAACTCCATGGTTTCCTGTTCAGTATGCTGTCAGGTGGACAAGCCACAGTGACATCTGTTGCAGTTCACCTAGTGATGAGGATTTGGAGCTGTCTCAGCTGCTGCTGGCTCCTGCTGGCTACTTCAAGGGACTCATGATGTGCTGGAGGACTCAGCCACAGAACTTGTAAATGGTTGCCTTGATTGGGAGGGAGAGCAACTATCACATCATCATTTTAAATTCTCACTGGAATGCATGACTTTTCTCAATGCTTTTTAAACAATTCACGTTATCCCAACAACTTGCATGTTTCCCTATCGCATATTGATAAAAGTTTCCATCCTCCTCCCCTTTTGTAAGACTTACACATTCTTGTATCTTCAGGTATCATTCTCTCCTTGGCAAAGGCCAGAAATGTGGCACTGTGTAGGGTAGGGTACATCCTCTAGGTCATGGTACTCTGTTCCTATTCAAGTAACATTGTCTAGGCCTGAAAATATGAACTGCTTGCAGGACTTCTTCAACTGAACTCTCATTGACACTCTTAACTGGATCAGTGGCAGTACTCCAGGTGAGGTACTCTTGTAAGATCATTTCCCTAAAAAGATAGATGGTGTTTCTCACAGTCATAATCTAGCAAGTTTCTGGGGCATTGCCAAGCATTGCAATACTGAAGAAGATGGCAGTGCCAGTATGTTCATAATACGTTGCAGAAGAGTTTATGGATTAATGCTCTTCAAGAATCACCATTCAAAATGAGGAGGAAAAGCAGGTCCCATCTGTGCATGTGCAGAAGGACCAAAAATTTAAAATTTAGAACTGCAAGGTTCTACCCATACCTGGGCAGTACAAGTGACCTGGAGTAGCTTGAGCTTGGAGCACCACCTGGTGCCTTACAGAGATATAGCACTATAGATAGCTACCTACTGAACCATCCTCCCTTGGTAGCCGTGTAAAGTAGGTGTTCAATCCCATTACCTGTGGGACCTCCTTTGTTAGGATTTTATTCCTGTAATTCTGAGAGTTTATTTGAGCTTAAGGATATAAATTTCTTTCAACTGAAATTTTTTTTAATTTGTATGACTATCTTGCATATAAATATATTTTTAAACAAATTTTTTCATTACTGAAAAGTATTTTCTTTAAATTTTGGGATTTGATGCTCCCTCTTTCCCCATTCCCAACTAGGATTCTAGCTCTTTTAACCAACTCAGCACAAATCACTGGCTTCTAAGTGTGTTGTGATTGCCAATAAATTACTGCCTATGGTGGCATTGAGTTCTATTGGTCAATACAGTTTGGAATTCTGTCTTATTGATTATACTGTTGTTCAACTGCATGTGGAATTGATTCCATTGCTATTGCTTATCGTGTTGTATGCTCATTGCCTTATGAATGCTTTACAATTCTTAGTGTTATAGCACACTGTTTGCATTGACACTATTGTGTTTAAGTACAATTTGGACTACATTTTGCCCAAAATGAAGATCAGGAGGTTAGAAATGTGGAGTGTAGTAATGAGCATAGAAAGAAATAGATCATTTCATTCTAGGAACAGAGCCTTAGCATTGAAAATGAGGCTATTGTAAGCCATTAAAGGGTATGCTAAAGGATTTGAGGAAATGTGAAGTAATCACTGATATGCTCATGGAGGGAAACCAAACCCAGTCTGCTTTCTGTAAACTGCTGGAAACAGTTTATCATTCAAAAATTCCTACTGAGATAAGAGTTGAGCAGAATAATTGGAAACTGATCACTAAGCTTCTCTCTAAAAATAGGACTAGGGTAGCCAATTTGGAACCTTAATGGGCAGGGGAGAAAAAAGCATGCCAGCAGATAGACTAAAGCAACTGATTAATAAGAAGTTTATGTTTGGAAAAGATGTACTCACAGATGCCTGGGGGGTCTGCATTTCCCTTACAACATAAATATGACCAGACTAAGCTTGAAACCTCCTTAGGAACAACAGACCTACATAGTTCTGGGGGAAAAACAGTTAAATCTTGAATCAGTAATGCAAATGAAACCATAAAAACTAACAAGAAACTGATGTAGAAAAAAGGGGAAACATTACTGGAAAGTATTGAAATATCAGCCTTTGGACTTTTGAAGAATCCAAAGGCTGACAATCCAGAAGTCATATGACAGGAATACTTATAAAGACTACAGAGAAAATTTGGTGGTGGCAAGACAGCACAGTAGATTTATACTGCATCTCATGATAACTTTGTGTGGTCCGTCTACTGCAGAGACTAATATAGAAAAAGAAAATGAAGTCCAAGAAAGTATACGAGGTTAGATTAGCATAAGTAGGATATACCACACAGGGATTCAGGCCATGTTTGGCATGAGGTAAAACAGAAACAGCTAGATTTTGAACAGAGCAAGATGGTTTAAGCACAAGTCTAAGGCTTCAAAGAGCGATCTAATGTAGGAAAATCCAAATCTGACTACCTCCAGACCATCTTTTCAAATGTGAACCACTGAAGTAAGGCACCTAGACTTGCAGGAGTTTACAGAAAGATGACTGAGAAATTAAGCAATGAAGGCTTAAGGGGCTAGCAGTCATAGTAGCCTGATGCAGAGATACCATAAACAGAGGGTAACCAAAAGGACAGAACTATTTTTTGCTGCAGATGAAAACCAAAAAGCCATCTGGCAATAACGTGAGATGCACTCAACAGGAGAATACAAACTTGTTAGAGCAGAAGCAGATTCCACCAAACCAGCATCAGGAAACAAAGATGAGACCAGACATAAAGGTAACCCTGGATTATGAAAATGTTAAGCCTGATCTCAACATCAGTCATTTATGAATCTATTTTACCTAGATAGCCCCTAATGCAAAAATTACTGGAAATCAATCAATTAACAATAATTTATTCAATTTCTACTGATGTAATATGGCAGTCATTGTGCTTGACGCTGGAGATGCAAAGAAAGCAAAACAAGCCCTGCCCTCTATGATCTTATATCCCAGCAAGGGTGACAATGTGAACATAAAGACAGTAAAGTCTATACACAATACATATAAAATAAATACAAGGTAGTTTTGGGTGGTGGGTGCCAGCAGCTGGGTGAATCAGGAAAGGTTTTAGGCAGAAGGTAGCAATTCAATTTTGAAAGAAAGCAGGGATTCCATGAGGCACAGGTGAGAAGGGAATAAATACATTCCATGCATGAGATGGGAATACCTTTAAATATAGAGAGTCTCATTTGATCTGAATAATAATTCTGTTAGGTTGGCAGTATAGATATCATGCACATTATATAGTTGAGTAAACTGAGGCTTAGAGAGGTTAACTAACCTGCTTGCACCCATACAGATACTATCAGAAGTAAAGTACCAACTCAGATGTTTCCTAACTTCAAGTCCTTTTTTTAACTACAGCACATTCTGAGAGGTGTGTGTGTGTGTGTGTGTGTGTGTGTGTGTGTGTGTGTGTGTGTGTGAGTGGGCGGGTGTATATTGTGTGCATGTGCATGCATTGTGTTTTCAAGCTCGTACTATGGGCACCTCATTGGGGAAGAAGTATTGTAATCTTCCACAACTCCAGAAGAAGGTGACTTCCTAGTGGGAGTCCGCTGGTCTGCATATAGCTGTTTGGAAGCATGAGTAATTTAGAAGGATATCCAAATCAATCAATTAATCAATAGGTATTAAGTACCTATTATGAGAGTGATATAAATAATAAGTACTGGGTTATAAATACAATGAATATAACAATTTCTACTTGCAAGGAATTTAAATTCTAATGATGGAGGCAAAAAGTATATGTAAAAACATGTAGCAGGAATATAAAGTGAATAAATCCAAATAGACATCTAAATATACAGAGTAGTTAAATACAAAGTAGTTTAAGAGGGATGGTACCAGCTGTTGGGAAAATGAGGAAACACTTATGATGCTTAGATTCCATTTTAAAAGAAGAAAGGAACTCTATGAGGTAGAGACGAGGAATGAGACCATTCCAGGCATGTGAGATAGTCAGTTCAAAGGTTTAGAAATGGCAGATGCAGTACTGTGTGAGGAACAGAGAGTAGGCTAGTCTGTCTGGATCACAGAGTGTTAGAGGAGGAATGATATGCCTTGAAACTGAAAAGATATGTTGGGGTCAGGCTGTGTAGGGACTTAACCTTTTTTTGTTATATCTTTTTCTAAAGCAACAGGGAGCCCCTTAACTGAGTTCTTCAAATTATCAGGGATGGGACCATTGATGAGAATTAGTGTCCAACTAAGATGGTTAGATGTACAGAGAATTCTGAACTCCTTCCTCCCAACCTATGGAACAGTAAAGGGAACTCCTTTTTGAAATCAGAAGAACACCCAGGAAATTTATTTCCCCAAGGCACTTAATTAACTTTTCAGCCTCAAACCCATCAGTGAATTAGGGAGATGTTCCCCCAAAGCCTGTGAAGTCTTCCCCTGGTAGAATAGATAAATAAGAACAGTTTGTTCCAACAGCCATGAAGGTAGCTGAAAGCAGGAACTGTGGAGCACTTAGAGTTTGTTCAGATATCAAAGCCACCAAGACCATCCACTGCATCCCAGACCATCATCAACTGCCCTGACTTTTGTCTCATCACTAGATTTCAATGACTCTGAAAGAGAGAGTGAGGCTGACGACTTTGTGCAACCCTGCCTCACTTAAATCCAATTTATAGTCAAGACACCACTCCATGATGTGGATGGATGAACAACAACTTACCTAAGAGGCTGATATTAGTTAATACAGTTTCTATGTGGCGTCTGACTGAGGGAGTACATGTGAAATTATACAAATATTTATTTTGAGAACCTATTGCCACAAACTTAGTATAGAAGAAAGAGTCTTGTATTTGTAGTCACAAGACCTGGTAAGAGTCTCAGCACTATTACTTACTAACTGAATGACCTTGAGTTAATTATTTCAACTCTCTGACCTTCATTTTACTTACCTATAAAATAAAGAGTACTATTGCCTTGTATCTCAAATATATGACTCTCTCCTAAGTTCTCACCTAGAAACAAAGATGAATAAGAAATAAACCTTGACCTTAAGAAACTTTATGATTGACTAAGGAAAAATAAGAATATATGCACAAAAATATGACAGAAAGTAGAGAATGGAAGTGAATGATTGAGGTATCAATGCTATGAGAATTCAAATCAATTAATAAATCAATCACTAAACATTTATTAAACATTTACTACTTACCTTGAATTCTGATAGGCAATGAGTTTACAAAGAAATAAAAAGAATCCCTGCTTTGAAGGAGCTTATATTTAAAAGATAGAGGGATGATTTACAGAATCAGGGAAGGGAGTTTGGCAAATTCGAATTAGAATTTGAATGGGTCCTTGAAATATTGA
Organism: Pseudochirops corinnae; assembly: GCA_028646515.1. Lineage (NCBI taxonomy): Eukaryota > Metazoa > Chordata > Mammalia > Diprotodontia > Pseudocheiridae > Pseudochirops > Pseudochirops corinnae. Next base: position 420,328,559 of record CM053585.1, on the reverse strand, counting down.
TAGAATTCCAAGTGTCAGAGAGGTGATCGCATTTCAAATGAACACTTTGAAGGTTAATCTTTTTAAGCCCCTTCTCATCTCCTAATGTTTTCCTTCAATATAAGGCTGTTACACAATCAGATCATAGGTCAAGGATATGTCCACATTTTTACCCCCAGTTACCATTAAGATCTCGTCTATGAGATAGGTTTATTTTAAAATGGCCTCAACTGTAGTAATTCTACACTTGGAAGTGTTGTTTCAAAATGACTAGTTCTTAGATGTCCTAGTTTTAGAAAGCAAAAACTCTCTTAACAATGAATTAGGAGATTGAGATCTCAGATCTGTACAAAGAAAGGTTCCTCTTTCCTCTGTGGCTCCCAGAGCTGTCCTGCACCCATGTGACCTGAAATAAAAGACATTGGACAACAGAAGGATAGGATCAACCACAGGTGTTTACAAGAAATTATATTAAAACCATCACATGTATTATTTAACAGAATGAACAAAATTAAATGAAAGTAAGGTAGGAGTAGGACAAATGCCCATTCCTTGTGTCTATGTCTTCTCTTAATGTTCCAGCTATGGATATCAGCAACTACAATAAAGACAGCCTCTCACTTCTCTACTTTTCCACTTAGAAAAGGAAACTGCAGATATCACAGCCATCTTGCTAGCATCACACAGCAATAGTGGAACTAGAACACCTCTCTCTCTCTTCCCCCCTATTCAAAACTTCCTGTTAGCTTCCTCTCTTCTCAAGCTTCAGTTAATCAATAAGTATTTAATTAAGCAACTATTATGTGCCAGACACTATGATAAGTGCTAGGGGTACAAAAAGAGACAAGAAATGGTCCCTGCCCCCAAGGAGCTTACAATCTAAGGGGGATGGGAGTGGAGAGAACATGCAAACAAATACAAAACCAGCTATATACCGGATAAATAGGAAATAACGAACCAAGGGAAGATACTAGAATTAAGAGGTAATGCAGAAGTTCTTGAAGGAACTATAACTCTCATGGTCTGCCATAGAATTTCATCCACAAAGCCTGACTATTTCTTTCTCATACCTTCATCAAGGATTTCTCATACCTATGTGGATTATTTTCAAATATTCTGTAGAGATGCGGAAATAAGAAAGTGGGTCAATAATTATTGATATTTTCTCATCTTTTCAGTAGTAATAATGTCTGTTAGTTTTTTCCCTCTAGAAATTTGCTTATCATCCCCATCCTTTAGAGAACTGACTCCTTGATAACCTCAATATTGTGTGTCCCCAATGAGGACCTCCTCCATATCTACTTCATCTAATCCAGTTGCTCTTTCTAATATTTTCTTAAGTGCCATTCCTATAGTCTTGCTGTGCACATTAAAAACTAAAGTTAGTGTCCAAAAGTGTTACCAAAATCTTAACAGAAGTCTTCCATTAATCGTCAGTTTGTCATCCTTCTAATTTCATTCTTAGGTGCACTTGGAATGCAATGGCTTAATTGACTCTTCTGCAAAGCTTTTTATAAACATTGCTACTCACTAATTTTTTAGGTGAAATTACCAGTTGATAAAACTCCTTAGGAAATGATTATTTCTTTAATCCAATTCTCTTTTATTTTTTTTCCAATGTCAACAACATATTTAAGCCAATCAGATAGGAATTGCCTCAATTGTACAATATACCTTCTAATTTTTTATTTTAATTTTTTCTGATTTGTTGTTAATTTTGATTTTTATTCGGACAAGTTAAAGTTACTATATACAGGAAGTAGATTTGGAAACTACTCCCCCTAATGTAACTAGCATCCTCTAACTCCAAGTCTAGGACACTATAAATTATATTACAGTCTCCTTTCTTTACTGTTCATTAGAGAAGCAATATTACCCTGAGGGTTAAGGACTAAGGCCTGGATTCTCAGTCACTGTATTTGACCCAAAGCCATGCCATTGATTTTCCATGTGCCTTTAAAAGTTTTTTTTTTCCTAAGTTCATGTTTTTCTAAGTTAAAGGACTTTGGGAGGCCTCATGAGTAAGCATCAATGTGGCCTCTTGTTTTAAGCTTATTAGGGGAACTTTAATGTTCTTGAAATAGTGA
>CM053585.1:420309715-420325993 GCA_028646515.1 Pseudochirops corinnae | reverse complement strand
TTACCCTTCCCTTTTAGGCAAGTGGACCCCATTTAGTCCTAGGACTAATCTCTGGGATAGGTTGATCAGTGCAATTAATCATAGTTGTCTTTTAGTATTGTTATTGTAGTCATTTTGCATGTTTTTCAACTGATTCTGTTCACTGTCCTATTTTTCATATGTCTTTCCATGTTTCTCTGAATTTCTTATATTCTACATTTCTTGCAGCATAAAAGGAATATTATCCATTTACATTCACATACCATCATTTGTTCAGCAGCTTTAATAGTGAATGGCACCTACTTTGTTTCCTTTCTTTTTTTTTCACTGCAGTGAAAAGTGTTGCAATGGGGGCAGCTAGATGGTGCAGTAGATAAAGCACTGGCCCAGGAGTCAGGAGGACCTGAGTTCAAATCGAACCTCAGACACGTGACACTCTGTGATCCTGGGAAAGTCACTTAATCCCAACTGCCTCGCTCCCCCAAAAAAGCATTGCTGTAAGTATTAAAGGACCTTCCTTTTCACATTTTTGGTCTTTGATTTTTAGTATATGCCTCACTCTGAGATGAGGAGATCAAAGGGAATTAATAGTTTTGTAAGTTTTCTTCAAATAATTCCAAATTGTTTTCCAAATTTATTTCATACTACTTCCCTTCATGTACTCTACATTTCAACCAAAATGGTCTACTTGTCTCTTGTACGCAACATTCCATCCCCCAACTCTGTGACTTTGTATATCTATGCCCTGTGCCTTGAAGATTCTCCCTCATCAGTTCTATCTCTGGGAATGCATAGCTCTGTTTCAGGTTGTTTAATCTCTATCTCATACAACAACTTAAAGCAACATCTTGCACTATATATATTACAATAAGATATAAATGTATATGTAACCTAGATATAAAAGGTCATTTCTTAAACAAGTTAGAAAAGAAAGGCTATACTTTTCATAACTTGATGTAGGAAAAAAATTATTGACCAAACATGTGATAGCAAGAATCAAAGGATCTTGGATAAATCATTTAGTTACATTAAGTTGAAAGAATATCGCACAAACAAAATCAAGGAAGTCAGAATTGAAAGGGAAAGATCTGAGAAAAAAATCTCTGCGGAAATTTTTCATGATAAAAGTCTGATATTTAGAATATAGAAGGAACTGATGTAAATGTATAAGAACAAGAGCCATTCCCCAAAAGAGAGCTAGTGAAAGGATATTTATACCTAGTTTTCAAAAGATGAAAGGCTAGCTATCAAAAATCATGTGAAAAAATGTAAATCACTAATAATATGGAAAATGCAAATTAAAACAAATTCAGAGTGTCCTCCTCAAATCCATTAGATTGACAAGATACCAAAAAAGGAAAATTATATGTGTTCAGTCGTTAATTGAACTTTGAGAAGACAGACACACTAATGCTATGTTGGTGCAGCTATAAAGTAGATCAAATGAGTCTAGAAAACAATTTGGAACTGTACTTAAAAATTCCTAAATTCTATCTATTCATTTATGTGCGTGCGCACACACACACACACACACACACACACACACACACCATTTGACTCATCAATGCCACTATTAGATTTATACCTGAGAAAGAGCAAAAACAGAAGGAAAGGGGCTATATGTACAAAAATATTTATAGCAGCACTTTTTGCTATTGCAAAGAATTAGAAGCAAAGTGGGTACCCATCAGTTGAGGGATGGTTTAACAAATTATGGCTTATAAATAAAATAGAATATTATTTTGATATAAGAAATGGCAAAATGTATGAATTCAAAGAAAGCTACAAAGTTTTATAGGAACTGATGATATAGAACAAAAAAGTAGAATCAGAAGAGTAATTTACATAATGTCTGCAACTTTGTAAGAGAAAGCCAATTTGAAAGATTTAAAAACAATGATCAATGCATTGACCAATCACAGTTTCAGAAGCCTGATGAAGAAGGGTGTTTCCTGTTTCTTGGCAGGTAGAAATGGGCTGTAGGTACATAAGAGATACACATTTTTGACATAACCAATACATTTTTTTTTTACTTGACTATTTTTTTTGGGGGGGAGGGAGAATGTTGTGGGAGGAATAAAGTGAGGGCAAAAAAAAAAAGCAAATAAAGCAAGGAATACAAGATTAAAGCATAAGGGAGTGCCAAAGAAGATAGATAAAAAAAGCCAATGTTTATGCCACCTTATCAAATTTTATGTTATGTGAGAAGGGACTTATTCAAGGTCACAATGGATAGATCCATGATCCAGCTAGGCTTCTGACTTCAAGTTCACTGTTATTTCCACTGTATCATGATACCTTCATATAGAATACTTGACATTTCAGAGCTGACATTCTTGTCTTTCTCTGATTGTTTGTCATTTACCATAAAAAACACATAGTAAAACCTATATCTCCCTAATTAAAAAATTTAAAGTTGAAGCAAAAAAAAAGTCATATTCTCTGGTTCCATCCCCTATATTGATAGTTTTTAAAACACTATGCAAGTCCCTCTGTGATTTTTGGCTACTGGTTTCCTTTCTTCCAGAACTGATGAAAAATAGATTATTTTATTTTTCCTCTCATTCCTTTCAGTCTGGACTTGAATTTTATATAGCTATTCTCACAGGAGGAGAGATTCTCAGAGTTGAAAGGGATATGTGAGGTCATGTAATCCAGAGCTGGCAAACTGCTGGCAAAACACCCCTGTGTGACTGAAGCAGATTAAAATGTAATTGGGAAATGTTTAACAAAATAAATAAAAATGCAATACCACATAGATAACAGTAATTTGTGGTTTTGTAAGTCAGTATGTTGCCACAGGGATAAGTTTCTATTTGAGTTTGACATCATGATAACTGCAACAGAAATGCATTCTATATTATCTCCAACAAATGAGCCATCAAGAAATTTTGTTTGAAGACCTCCAGGCAAGGGGGGACCCACTAGTTCCTGAGGAAGCCCATTTTGCTTTTGAACTACTCTAATTGTTTGGAAACATTTGCTTAGATTTATGCCTTTACAAACTTTTTATAAGATTGTGTATCTGGGAGACACCTTAACTCCCCTCATTTTACAGATGAAAGAAATTAAATGTTAGGTGATTTCCCCAGGGCCACATAGCTAGTAAGTCCTAAGTAGAATTTGAATTTAGGTCCTTCTGCCTCCAAGTTTGGCACTCTATCCATTCCACCATATTACCTTGGTTTGTGTACCCTGTTCCTAGAGCTACCCTCTGGGACCAAGTACAACAAACCTAATCCTTCCTCCAGATATTTGATGTTACAGTTATCATGTTCCCTTAACTATTCTTTTCTCCTCCTTTACTGACAGCCATTTGTCTTCATGGAAGAGCCTGGAAAAAATTAAATGAACCCTCAAAGACCCCAGTTCCTTCTACTGATCATTGTATAGCTTAATCTCTAGTGCCTTGCCCACATTCTTTGTTCTCTCTAATATCCATGGTCATACCATATTTATGTTTGGTCTTCACCTACTATTTTTAAGATACACTTATTCCAGATTTGTATGTTATAAAAATATCTCTGTAGCCATGATTGTTTGAGTCAGTTTTATTAAGGCTGAATTGTAAGCTCACATAGGAGAGGGAAAACGACTGTATATATAGAGTTCTCTGCTCAGCATAGTGCCTTGTGAAATTAAATATTGCGGGGAGGGAAGGTCTAGGATGATGGAGATAATGAGAATGATAACAGTTTTTTTTAAGTAGTATTTTTTCCCAATCACATGTAAAGACAATTTTTACCATTCATTTTTACAAGATTCTGAGTTCCAAATTTTGCTCCCTCCCTGACTCCTTCCCTTCTCCCCTCCTTAAGACAGTAAGCAATTTGATATAGGTTATATATGTGCAATTATGTAAAACATATTTCCATATTAGTTACAGTGGTGAAAGAAGAAACAGACCAAAAGGAAAAAACTCACAAAAAAAATAAAGTAAGTGAAAATAGTATGGTTTGATCCATACTCAGAGTCCACCAGTTCTTTATCTGGATGTGGTTATCATTTTCCATCATGAGCCCTTTGTAATTTTCTTCAATCATTGTATTGCTGAGAAGAGCTAAGCCATTCATAATTGATGTCTGACAAAAGTTATGATTATGAAGAAGATATGTGGTATGCTTGCTAAATAATTGTTTTTAAAAAAGGAAAACTGTACATGTTGAGTCATTTCAGTCATGTTCAACTCTTCATGACCCTTTTCTTGGCAAAGATATTGGAAGAGTTTGCCATTTCCTTCTCCAGCTCATTTTACAGATGAAGAATTGAGGAAAATAGGGTTAAGTAATTTGCCCACAGTCACACAGCTATTAAGTGTCTAAGGCCAGATTTGAACTCTTCCTGATTCCAAGCCCAGCACTCTATCTACTGTACCACCTAGCTGCAAAACTGTATATAGTGGTGATACTTTTATTTATTACAGCAAATCTGTCTAATCCTTAAATAGTATTGATAATATGATGTATATGCTGTGTTTATATTTGTTTTCCTAATAACTATAAATGACCATGCTACCACTGCCAATGTAGAATTCTAAGTCACTACTTAGACAATCATTCAGCTCATTTGCCCCACTTCCTTAAGAAGAAGGAACTGTCTGTTTAAATATTCCTACATTTCTGTTGCATTTTTTTTAAAGAATAAAACTGAACAGAGAAGGCAGAAGGCACTCTCTGGCAAGAAGAGCTCCACATAAACATCTGAGAGCTCATTCCATTTTCTTCCACACTTCTGTGAGGAGATAAATGACTTTCAGGTTCCAAGGAGGAACATCAAGGCAATGGGCCAGAGGGTTACTAAGCAAAGGAAGTGCCAGGCATTTATGTCACTGTTTACTTAAAGAGAAACTAAGCTGGCTGTGTTGTGTGTACTCTGTCAAGATACGTGTGAGTCATTTGATTTTTAGAACTTCCTCCCAGCTGTTAGACAGCTGTTTACACTACATTTAAGGAAAGGAGAAGCATAGAGGAAGTAATTCAGTTTCATAGGTAGGAATTTACTACTTGGAATTGAATTTGAACTCATCATGAGGTACATATCCTTACTGGGGGTTAATGATGGTTAAACCCAGAGTCTAGATGGTGAAAGACAGCTGTAAGCCAGCTAAGTAACAGTTTAAATGATCAGGGAAAGGCTATGTTCTCTGATAGACTGAAAGCATAATACAGTAGTTTTGAAAAGAAAATAGACAAATGGAGTTTCACCAGATTGAGTTGTTTCATTAAAACTCCCTGGTTCTGTTCAACAGTCCCTTGAACAGAGTAAATGCAACCACCAGGTGGCATGGAGAGATACTCACTTGATTCCGCTAAACAAAGAAAGAAAAAAAAAATCTGGTATTGAATTTGACTCTTCTAAAAGTATATGTGTCCTAATAGGCAGAGTGGCTCATTTCCTATGGTTTTCAGGGGATCAGTGATCTTCTTTCCCTCAGCTCTACTTTTCTCTTTGTGATCAAACGGTGTAGGGAATTTTGTATATAAACAATCAGAAATCAGCTCTGAACTCTCACTTACTGGCCTTGAACTTGCTCTATTTCAACCTGCCCTAGTCATGTGACTGTGACATAATAGAGTTGAGACCACAGTGTCAGGTTTGGAGTCAGAAAATCCCAAACTCAAATCAGGCCTCAGACACTTAAACTAGCTGTGTGAACCTGGGCAAGTCACTTTACCCTGTTTGTTTCAGTTTCCTCATCTGTCAAATGAGTTGAGAAGGAAATGAGAAACCACTTTAGTATCTTTGCCAAGAAAATAATTAATATAATGGGGTCACAAAGAGTCAGACATGACTGAAAAGACTGGAAAATAAACAATACACACAGAGCAGACATATATGCTCAGATATCTATGCAACATTTATTATTAGCATAAAACTGTTTTAAAAAAATGAACCTTCTTTGCTCCTTCTGTTCAAACTCATTGTTGTACTTAATATGTGAGAATTTCTTTAGCCTTCTTTGGAAAAAAATGCTGATCTCTGTACTGACTTTTGCCTCTTCGTAATGAAAAATACTTATCCCTTTGCCAAGAAAACCTCCTAGTCTGCTGGCATTTCGGACAGACCTCTTTCTCTCCAGTTTGATCCTGGGTTTGATGTTGGAATTGAATTTTTTTTAAATGACAGTAGAGAAAAGAGAGGTTTCCAAGGGAAAGGATACCAGTTATGCATCATCACTGTCCTTGTAACAGAATCAAAGTACAACCATCTTGGGCCCTAGTTCTCTCAGGTTCCAAGTTAAATTAATTTTGTTTCCTGTATAGATTATCACATCCCAAGACCAAGCAGACCAAATATTTTAATGGGGCTTACTCTGCACTGCTCTAGGACAAATATAACTAGCATCCAAATGCTACAACGTGGAACCCTGCTGGACACTATGAAAGGCTGTTTGGCTCATTGTCACTTTTTACTCTATATGCCTGGTCCTTTAACTCATCCTATGAAGAACCTGCTGGGCTTGACAGCCAAAAGTTTTATTGTTTTCTGTTCTGCCTGGCTGGATCCAAGATATTGACTACTGTTCTCATATTATTTCCTTGATGAAGGGATTTGAGGTTCAACACCCTTAGCAGATTGATCCTTTAAAATAGGGCAATCATGTTCTTGGTCTCATGGGTTCCCTTGTAAGCCCTGGTCCTATCTATTGGTAGGATAGAATATTTGAATCTATTATGTACCACATCCATAAAGTAGCTTCTTGACTAGGATTTGGAGTATCATAGAAAGAAGGAGGTCCAATAGGATCTTGTCACCAAGCCCTGACTTCAGTTCATCCTCTAATAACATCATTAAGGATATTGCAAATCCCTATTTCTTCAAACTCTGCAATGAAATTCAAGTGTCCTCTCTATTGTTCACATGATCCTCTATCTCCCTTCTACATGCCTTTGCATTGGCCATCCACCATGACTGGAATCAAATCCTTCTCTTCCTTCAAGATGAAGTTAAAATACAACTCTCTCTCTCTCTCTCTCTCTCTCTGTCTCTCTCTCCCTCTCTCTCCCTCCCTCTCTCCCTCTCTCTCTCTGTCTCTCTCTGTCTCTCTTTCTCTTCCTCTCTCTCTCTCTGTCTCTCTCTCTGTCTCTCTGTCTCTCTGTCTCTCTCTCTCTCTCTCTTTCTCTCTCTCTCTTTCTTTCTCCCTTCTCCCTCTCTTCTCTCTCTCTCATGGAGCTTTAAATTTAATTATTTAGTATTTTTTTATATTTATTTTGTTTATACTTATATATGTTCTCATTTTCTTTCCCATTAGAATGTAAGCTCCTTGTGAGTAGAGCTTGTTTCATTTCTTAAATGTGTAAGCCAAAACATAGAAGGCACTTAATAAATGCTTTTTGGTTGATTGACCTTAACTCATGCTTTTTTTTCTAGCCTCTGCCCTTGTACAATCATAGAAGAAACTTGGAAGGGTAGCTTCCTCATTTTAAATTCAGAAGGCACAAGGCCCTCTGGTTCCATTTATAAGAACTGAATAAAATAGAGGCGCCTAGTCAGGTAACTCAGATAAGACAAAAAAGATATTGTGGGGAACAAAAAGCCTGAAATGATCAGATTGACCTTCTCACAGAACCATCAAGTTCAACAGATTGAATGTTGTTTATTCCTTTCCTTTGCCTACTCTAGCACAGTGTCTTGGGCAGAGATGGTACTTGATATTTGCTAAATGTAATTGAAGGGGTCAGTCAGATCAGGCTCCTTTCTCTTCATTGATATTCCTCCAGCTTCTCATTCCAACACTGGGTTTTTCCAGAACAATAACCTATTCACTTCTGGGCCCCTTTCATTCAGTTCAGTTAAGTACCTCCTTAATTTGGACTTCAGTAATTCCAAATTTGTGCCAGACAAGGGCTTTCGGAAGTTCCCTTTTGCAAAACAAGTCAAAGAAAGTTGAGGATTAGGGTTGTTAAGTAAATTAATAGGAGCAGCTAGATGGCACAGTGGATGGTGCACTGGGCTGGGAATCAGGAAAACTCATCTTCCTCAATTCAAATCCATCCTCAGACAATTATTAGCCATGTAACTCTGGGGAAAACTCTTAACTCTGCTTGCCTCAGTTTCCTCATCTGTAAAATGATCTGGAAAAGGAAATGGCAAACCAGTCTAGTACCTTTGCCAAGAAAAGTCCAAATGGGATCACAAAGAGTTGGACATGACTGAACAACGACAAAAGTAAGTAATAATAAATAATAAGTAAATCAATAATAATTAATCAATCAAATTTCAAGGGAGCAATTTTTGCCCCCTTAAGAAAAGACTATTCTCAAGATCATTAAACACATATGAGCAGAGACTGGCACTGCTTCCATAGGCACTTTCATATGCTAATGACAGATCATTTTGATCTGTTCAAGAGTAAAGACAGTATTGGAGCTGGGAAGACCTTGATTCAAATGCTCCCTCTGACACTTACTAGCTCAGTTATTGTAGGTATAAATTTTTTGAGCCTCAGGCATCTCTCTAGTGCTGTAATTTCCACATGAGTTGAGATTTATAAACTAGTTAGAATACCTACTGCAAGAAGGAATTCTCTCACATGTGAAATGATGTATTCAGGAACAGGATCTCTAGTATTCAATTCTACAAATTCTAGTTAAAGTGATTACATTTAATAAAATCAATTATCTTTTCAAAGTTCCTGTCATTTAGGCTTGCTTTCCATTTTGATCCAACTTGAATTAGACTGGGGTTTCTTTGTTCATTTTTGATGGTTTCTTTGTTCATTGTTGTTCATTCCTTTGTTTGAGAGGCAATGTGTCACAATGGTCAATTAGGAAGACCTCATTCCAAATTCTGACCTATGGTAGTGTTACCCTGGGTAGGTTATTTAATCTCTTAGTACCTCCAAACAACTTTCTAAGAGAATAAATTGCAAAATATTTGCCAATCTATATTGGCAGAGGAGGTTTTCTCAAGGGTTGTTCTCTATGAAATCACAGGGCCAGATCACTACTCCCCACACACATACACACAAAGAAAGAGACAGACAGAGAAAGAAAGAAAGAAAGAAAGAAAGAAAGAAAGAAAGAAAGAAAGAAAGAAAGGAAGGAAGGAAGGAAGGAAGGAAGGAAGGAAGGAAGGAAGGAAGGAAGGAAGGAAGAAAGAAAGAAAGAAAGAAAGAAAGAAAGAAAGAAAGAAAGAAAGGAAGAAAGAAAGAGAGAAAGAGAGTGAGAGAGAGGGAGGGAGGAAGGAAGGAAGGAAGGAAGGAAGGAAGGAAGGAAGGAAGGAAGGAAGGAAGGATTTTGTTCTAAAGAACAAGTCTGACTACTCCTCTAGAATGAGCTGTGTGTTTGCATTTCTGTGAAATAACCTAAATAAAAACACAGTAAGTAAGGCTTTCCCATTAATCTACAGGAAAGGTTAATTAAGATTATTGGGAGGATATTAGCTTCTTACCAAGTATTTTCCACTAAACTTGACTACCAGGAAAAGAAATGCTAATGAGGCTGAAGTTAAAAGTTACATTCACAGATATGTCAGTTATATTCATTCCATTTGCATGGCTTCAGTCCTCTAACCTTGGCCAACTGTCACATTCATGCCTGTGGTCACAAGAGAATTCTGGGAAGCAGCATAGACAGCTAAGAGTTCTATCACCCATACCAGGAATATAATTCAAAATGTATGTCACCATGTTATGGCAGAAAGAATTTTGAATTTGAATTTACAATTTCCATTTCTAACACTTCCTAGCTGTGAATCTAGATTATTCACTTAATATCTTTTTTCCTCAGTTTCTTCTTTTGAAAAATAAGGATAATAATGTTTGCATTGTAGGGCCATAAATGAAGGTTTGAAGGAATTTGGGAGATCATCTTCTCATCCTCCGAACTTTAGGGCAGGGAACAGGCATTTATTAAGTACTTACTAGGTATCAAGCATAAACATTGAGGATACAACTCCAAGCTAAAAGAAAAACAATTTCTGCCTTCAAGAAGCTTACATTCTAATGGGGGAAGCAACATATAAAATGGAGTTGAAAGGGAAAGGAAGGACATACCTTCTCAGGGGCATGGTGGCAAAAGTCTGAGAGAGCCAGAAGCAAAATTAGGAGAATAAAGCTTGGCCATCCTTAAAATAGAGGACTCTTGGAAGGAAATTCCCAATAGGAGAAGGGGGCTGGTGTGGCAGAGGGAAGAACCAGGGTTAGAAAGCACCTGGGTCTTATTGTAAAACTTCAGGAGAATCAGAAGCACAACCACGAGAGGATGAGAAAAACAAGACCCAGAAGACTTTAGACAACATGTGGGAGAGATCCAGTATTCAAACTTAAGTCTTCTGATGCTAAATTCACCCCTCTTTGTAAACTACAAATATGTATTTATGTATGTATGTATGTATGTATGTATGTATGTATGTATGTGTGTGTATGTATGTTTATGTATCTATATATCTACACAGACATATGTAGCATATCTATATAATATGTAGGTATATATGCCATATAGATGTGGGATGTTGTGATTTTTACTGGTTTATGGATAGTGCCATTTTCATTTATATTATAAAGCACATTCTTAAATCTAACCCAACAGAAACTATACTAAAAGGGCAATCACATAAAAGCCAAGAAATGTTTGGCTCTGTATAACTATTCACTGGGCTGTGAAGAACTGAGTTAACCAAGCCCCAGGGACATGCCTCAAACAGCACATTAATGATCTTTATACATACAAATTCATTAGTTATTTAATTAAGTTAAATCAAGAATTGCATTGTTTAATCATTAATTAAGGAGCAAAGAATGTTATGTTCAAACTTAATATCTTAGACAGAAACAAGAAAGCAAGAAAAGAGAAGATAAAAATTTTCCTTTTTCTGTTTCCCTTAACTACACTCATGGCTCTCTCCTCTGCCCTGCTCCCCATTCTCCCCTCCCATGCCCAATTCCCTATACATACATACATAGGCTGGAAGAAAAATGTTCTTTTCACCTCCATATTTTCTACTTGACCTTGGCTGCTATATAAAAGAGGAAATCATTTTGTTTCCAGACCAAATTTCTTTTTCTTTTAGACCACGAGTAACACGTTCCTTTGCAAAAACATCAAAGGATAACTTGATTTAACAAGTCAAAAGATATCTATATTTATACATCTACTTTTTTTCATGCTGAGGCTTCTTCCATTTTTTTGTATTTTAAATAAATCCCTGGGAGAAATGTTCAGTGTCAGTAACAGACTAATTTCACCCCTGATAGGTTCCTTGAGAAACTCCACAGATAGTTCATAGTCTTCTAATCATTTTATGAATTTAGGTCACAGCACAATTAGCATCAACCAACACAGGGATATTTTCAGTCACCTGGCTCATCAGAACCTTGAGATACGAATGAAGAGGTGGAAAGATAGTCTCTCATGGGGGTCAGAATGTAGTAAATGACCAAAATTAAACTCCCACTCAACAACTGTAGTAAATGAAGGCAAGATACCTGTGGGCATATTTTGGATTGCACTACAAATGCCTGCTTCAATCTTGGTCTTGCATTTCTATGAATATATATATATATTTAAATATATATATATATATATATATATATATATATATATTTAAAGGTACAAGAAGCACCTGTGAAGATTCTCTAGAATGTTCCCAAACTGGTCTCTTGCAGTAGGATCATTTTAATAGGGTCAAAATTTGAATATTTAATCATTTTTCAAATTGAAATTTTCAAAACTGAAATTCAAATTGAAAATTCAATTTTATTTCAATATCAAGAATTTACCAAATTATTTTTTGCTATTATTAGTCTTTCAAACAAGAAGACTACCATTTTCACAATAATTCTGATGAATTTTTTTTTATTTTTGCCCTGACAAAAAATAAATAATATACAGGTCCCTTATATCTTTATAGATATTTAAGAATATCGCCATAGGATCCCCAGGATATCAAATTAACTACTTAGAAGGGATTATGCCAGCTGTGTTTTCTAGTGCTCTATCTTGTTTCTTTCTAAATTTATGTGTGGTGATGGTTTCTTATGGGAAGGCAAATCTAACATAATCCTTGATTCTCAGTTTCTGCTATTTCCTTATATGGCTATGGGTAAAAGGATTAATGGAGATTCAGTTTGCCACAGTAAGTGAAAGCAAGAGTTTTTAAACCCCTAATTTTTCTGCACAAGGAAACACGGAATGTATATTTATAATAAGCATGAAATAGGTTATGCTTGCCTTCATAATAGGTCATATAATTATTAAATAAAGATAAGACTGTATAGCAAAAAAAAAAAATAGATATGAAATCAAAAGAGCTTGGTTCAATTTCCTAGACATGCAGTCTTGGATAAACCATTTAACCCCTCTGTGGCTAAGATTCTTCATTTGTAAAATGTTATGATAATACTTGTACTATCTTCAGCATACTGTTGTGAAGATACTGTCCAAAGAAAATGAAAGAAAGATCCAATGAAATTATGCATGTGTTATACCAATGTAGGTTATTACAATTACTTCAGACTTCAAGGATGTGTATATTAGTAAGTGTGGGCATACATTGTACCAATCAAGCAGTGAACCAATCTTCAACAAGCATTTATTATGCACCTACTATATATCAAACACTGTGCTAGGAGCTAAGGAAATAAAGCTTAAAAACAAGTCTCCACCATGAAGAACTTAATATTCTGCCCGCAGAAGTAAATACCGAATACATACAAAGGCAACACTAAAGTAATGGGGAAGGGATGAAGGTAAATAAGGTGATTAGAAGCTGGGGGCCATGTTCAGCTTGAGATGCCCCTAAATCAGTAGAAAATGTCCAAAAGGCAGGACTAGAGTTCAGAAGAGTGACGAGAGCCAGACACACATGGATTTAAGTGTTATCTAAATAATGGCACAATCACTGAGAGAGAATGTAGAGAGAAAAGAAAGAGAAGAGGATTCAGGACAGTGCTTTGAGATGTTCCCATAGTTAAGTAAGGGGATATGGATGGTGAACCATCAATTGAGACTGAGGAGGATCAGTCAGACAGATGGGAAGAAAAGAGGAAGATATTCAGGAAAAAATAATGGTCCATAGTGTCAGCTCCTGCAGAAGAATCCATGAGGCTGATGACTCAGAAAAGGCCATAAGATCTGGCAATTATGAGATCAATGGGAACTTTGGAAAGGGCACTTTCAGTTGAATGGTCCAATATATTATTTGCAGCATTTTACAAAAACAGAAGCTAAGATTCATGAGCCACTTGACTAAAGAAGGAGAGTCAGTAGGTGTCAGAAATGGTAGGTAAACCCAGGTTTCTTGACTCAAATGGGTCCAGTGTTCCTTCACAGGAAATGCTGTACTTTGATTTGAATGATTAACTTGGCCTAATATAGTCTCACTAAATTTTGGTGGACTTAAGTTTATAGTTAGCCTTAATGATGGACAATGAATCAAATGGAGTTGACTTTTAAAATGTTTCAAGATTTACTTCTTCAATGAATATGTCTTTGAAGAACTGTGTCCACTTCTTTCTACCATCCATGCAGATCCCTAACCTGAGACCAGTCTCCTAGATATTGTTTTTTAAATGCTCATAGCAGGGAAAATACTCCAACCTTCTACCTTTATCCTAACCTATTATAAAGAGTCCCAAGTGCTACCAAATAGACTGCAACACTTCATTCAATTTGGTGTTGAAATGATGATGTTAGGTACAGAAATGAAATGCTGGCTGGCTGTCAATTACTGGAATGGGGTATAATAATAATAATAAAAATATCCTTATATCCAAGAAGTTCCAAATCCTTTGCAAACAAAATCTCACGCATTGTCAGAGGCAAGTCACATGACAAAAGACAGGAAGACATAAGGGTAGGTATCCCATTTAGTAGTCAATGGCAAAGAAGAATATGGGTCCCAGGTCTTCTAATCTTATTTTTATTACTATCCCTACCACCTCATTTACCCAATATAGCTCTAAGGTAAATATCCCAACTCATGCTAACACTGATGAGTCAAATCCACAGTATGTGACTACTGTGTCCATTTGGGCTCAAGGACTAGCCCTAAAGGTTGGAAATATGGTGAAGTATCTTTTTCTAATGATGTGTTCCATAAGCCCCAACTAGGGAGTTTCCTGCCATAATTATGGATCCTCAATTAGTAAAGCCAAGCTGTTCCAGGGACACTATTAGAACACTGATGAGAAGAAAAGTCCTCTGGACTTCCAAAGTTCTCATGGTCCTCTAAAAGCCAAGGTAATTGGATGGGGTGGGGAGGAAGTCAAGACCCAGGTACTTTTCTTCTTCCTCCCTTAAATGGTTCATTCTTAGAAGTGACTCTCTCTCCTCTTTGACACTGTGATTATAAAAGAAAATCATGACATCAGGGAGGTGATGACGACTTGAAATTGACTTTGATTTGAGTGAGGGATGGCTGTGCAGAGACACCAGCCTCACTTTCTCCTCCAGAGCCATCTGGATCCAGTGACTAGATATTCATCAGGATGATTGGAGATGGTCCAGAATGCAGTGAGAGACCCTGACCCTGTTAAGTTAAGGTCTTCTTTTTTTTTTTTTTTTGCTTTTTGGAGGGTAATTGAGGGTTAAGTGACTTGCCCAAGGTCACACAGCTAGTTTTTGTGTTAAGTGTTTGAGGTCAGATTTGAACTCAGGTCTTCCTGACTCCAGGGCCAGTGTCTATTCACTGAGCTACCTAGCTGCCCCTAAGTTAAGGTCTTCTCAAGTTCTCACTTTGAGTGAAGAAAGACCCATTCAGTGAATGGGTCTCTTTGAGAAGTGAATCAAGGGACGACCTCTTTGATAAAAAAAAAAAGTCAAACCTTCAGGGTTGCTGACCAAAAGAAAAAGAATTACTATTGACATTCACGCTGAGCCATGAGGGCCCAAAAAATAACCATTAAGTGGTGCTTGGGCAGGGACCTATTATTGTACAATTGACTTAGGTTTGAGTAAAGGAGTTCTTTGCAACAACCTCACTTTCTCCTCCAGAGCTATCTGGGTCAGCTATTAATTAGGATGACTGGAGATGGCCCAGGATGCAGTGGGAGACCCTGGCCCTTTTAGGCTAAGACTTTTTCAAGTGCTCAGTTTGAGTTAGGAAAGACCCATTGAGTGAATAGTCCTCTTTGAGAAGTGAGTCAAGAGATGGCCCCTTTCACTCAATATCAAATCTCTCTTGGATCCAATTTGGCTTGATATCTTACAGATGATTCCCAGCTGATGACCAAGTTTCCTTAGCCAATCCAAGCATTCTTACTATGCAATGACACTTTCAGACTCATCAGAGACACTTAGATGGAACACATTTCTTTTGATAGGATGAGTCCCTACTTGGTTAAGGTACCAGGATGTAGCATTTTATGCTTTAGGTGGGGTGGGATAATTTTATATTTTACTCAATGACCCACATTCTTATACCAATCATTAGTGATCTTTATCCCAAGACATGAGAGCACCTGGTTATGAAGCAACGCACTTATCTTTCAATGTTAGGCTTTATAGTTGTCTGTATTGGTCTTATTCTAGCACCTTATCATCCTATCACCAAAATTATTTGGATACCAGATTGGCTAAAATGATTGAAGGGGAAAGCAACAAGTGTTGGAAGAGATATGGAAAAATTGGCACACTAATTCATTGTTGGTAGAATTGTGAAATCATCTAACCATTTTGGAGAACAATCTGGAATTATGCCCAAAGAGTTACTAAATTGCCTATAATACCTTTTGATCCAGCAATACCACTACTAGGTCTATTTCCAAAGATGATCAGGGAAAAAGGAAAAGAACCTATATGTTCTAAAATGTTTGTAGAAGCTCTCTTTGTGGTGTCAAAGAATTGGAAATTGCAGGACTTCCCATCAGTTGGGGACTGAATTGTGGTATATGATTATGATGGAATACTACTATGCTATAAGAATTGATGAACTCAATGATCTTAGAAAAACATGGAAAGAGTTGCATGAAATAGTGAAGAGCAAAACAAGCAGAACCAAGAGAACATTGTATACAGTGACAGCAATATTGTTTTAAGAATGACTTTGAATAAATAAGTCATTTTGATCATTATAAATACCCAAATTAACTATAAAGGACCTCTGCAGGAAGATACTATCTACATCTAGGGAAATAACTGATAAATAGAAGTATGTGTAGATTACTTTTACATATATACATATATATACATATGTGTAAATATATATATGTGGATGTATACACACATACCCATTTGTGTCTAATGGTAGCCATCTCTAAGGTGGGTGGAAGTAAGCAAAAAAGGGGGAAAAAGAAAGTTACATGATAACTTTATTACATATTTATGTATTTAAAGGGAATAACTAGTTGTACATGAT
>CM053585.1:420291718-420309215 GCA_028646515.1 Pseudochirops corinnae | reverse complement strand
TGGGATTTTTATTTTGAACTATCTGTAACAGAAGTTCTGTGCCATTTAACATCCTCTTTTTTGTTCTTTCTATAATAAAATGTTCCTTGATTGCTAAGTTTATCATAAAAAAGAAAAAAGAAAACTATATTTAAAAATTATGATCACCTAAGTTATAATTTTACATGTATAATGTTATTTTAGATGGCTGTTGATTATTTATTTGAATGAAGTCTACTTAGGAATTCCATTAAGCAGTCAATCCAAGAGAAAGTGAGTTGATTTTTGCTGCCCCCTTGTGTCACGAGAAGGTAATAACCTGCTAATAACTGCTTCCCATTCTCAATGTGAATCTCCTTCATTCCTATGTTCTCTATATTTGTAGTAGAAATTTCTGCTCCATAGTGTGAGGGACGAGTCTGAATTTGGTGTTGGGTTGTTTGTTGTTTTTGTTTTGTTTTTGGCCTATCTCAAAGCAAAATTTTTCTACTGTAAAATTTTTTTGCACAAACATTTCTACTATGTTGGAGAGGTCTTTTATTTTATTATATTTTAACACCTGAAAAAAATGAGATTAGATAAAAAATAACACACTAAAACCTACTTCTTTGGCTTGTGTCTTTCATACAAACTCTGTCCCCAAACAATATTGAGACTTAAATAGTGCTGTTACCACATTAAGATTTGTTCCCTTAAGGAATTGGACTGCCATACCTTGCAGTGAATTTTTATATATGCTTTTAGCACACTCCTTATCATGTTGCCAAGACAATATTCCAGTTACAAAGTGCATGGTTATCCTTCTTTATATAAAGTGAAGTGTAAATTGAACCATATGTTAAGTACACTTATTATTTAAAGAAAACTTGAGGTGAATTCTTAAAGCATATAATTACTCCTAATCAAATCAGTTTTTATATACACTTTTTTTCAGCTTAGATTCTATGGTCATACCCTGGAATACTAAAACAGACACAGAATTAACACTATAATTGAAAAAGCAATTTTTAGATCAGGTTGCTATTACTTGTGTATATTTGCCATTATACCTGTACAGTGTAACATACTTTACGTTTTTCATAAGCATCTTTTCACCATACTCCTTCCTGATGGACAAGAGGGGAAGTGTCATTACATCAAGAACCATTCTCCTTCCTTAGGGGAAGAAGTACAAGCTAAACTCTAGGGTGCATGGGGACTGGCAATTTTTTATGGTGGAAGGGCTAGTCTCTATAAACAATTCAGTTCTAAAATGTGTTATAAAATTAATGAGTCCATGAGAGACATACTGACTTAAAATGTTATAAAATTCATGATCCCATGTTAGATACACTGATTTATTTATAGATTTAGAATAATGTATAGATGAGAGGTGCTTAATAAATTTGCTTATTGTCCAATCAGAGTAAGTAAAGATTTTTTGTAGGGTGCAGGCAGGGTGGATGGAGCTTCAAGCTGCTTGGTAGGTCATTCTCAAGAGTGTGGGAGATATAACTGACTTTTGCTTGGCAGATATCCCATGGTTGGTACCAGCAGGTACCCAGGTCTACAAAGGGTTCCGGCAGAGTATAAAAACTACCTAATTCTCCCAAATCCCAAAATCATAGAGGGAGGGTGTGCAACTGTAGAGTTCATCCATTCAGACTGTGCAGCTACTGAGGACATCCCATAAAGTTCAAGCCAGATGTCCTAAAGAGGCCAGGTCATCGAGGCTCTTCCTCTCTCAGCCACCCAATGGGCTCTGGTTTCTGAGATATGGTCAAGAGCATGGTCAGTTCAAAGATCTGGAAGTTGGCAGTGATGTCCTAGTCTCCTGAGGGGTGGAAAGGTGGTTATGAATGACTACTGGCCAAGCTGTTGTTGGCTTCACATCAGTGTCTTTGAGGGTAACAAGAAACTGCTGCTGGGGATCTGGATTCTGATATCCAAGCTCCTGGAGGTCAAGATTGGGGTTTCCTGTCAGTTGGTGGATGGTTTTCCCAGTGGTCAATGGAATGGGGATGGAACTTGGAAGGAAGTTGTTAGGGTGCCCATTTTGTTCTTTGGTAGGCTATGGCAGGGTCCTGAGGTCAGTGGGTGGACATAACAGTCCTGTGAAGAAAATTCATTAATTCTTCCCAGGGGTTGGCAGGGTTTCAAGCTGCTCTAAGGTTTCTCAGGTCTGGCTCTCCAAATACTTCCATCCACTTCCTTTCTTCTCACTCTCTTCTTAAGTCTCTACAATTTGACTTCTGACCTCATCATTCAATTCAAATACTCTCTCCAACATTACCTGTGATCCTTTAAATGCCAAATCTAATGACTTTCTAGATCCTCAACCTCCTTGATTTGTCTATAACCACTGACACTATGAATAATGCTCTCCTCTTCTACCCTCTTCTCTCCAGATTTCCACAATATTACTTTCTCCTCAACACTCTTCTCTTCCCCCTCTATAATGTTCCACTTGGTGATCTAATCTGCCTCCATACATTCAATGATCATCTCTTCTAATGATTCCCAGATCTATTTATGCAGACCTAATCCTAGACTTGCATTTCCAACTGACTACTGAATATCTCAAACTGGATGTGATTTCATGAACATCTCAAACTAAATATTTTCCAAACTTTAGCCCAAACTTTGCCCTCTTCTGAACTTCCTTATTACTTTTGAGGGTACCACCATCCTCCCAGTCAACTAGACTAACAACCTAGAATAGTCATTCTCTTTTCTCTTTCCCTCCCTCCCCCCACTCTCTCTCTCTCTCTCTCTCTCTCTCTCTCTCTCTCTCTCTCTTTCTTTTCTCTCCATTTCTGATTAGTTGACAAGTACCATCACTCTCTTTTACCCTCTATATGAAATCCTATAGATTCTACCTTCATAACATATCTTGCATATTCCGCCTTCTCTCCTCTAACACTGCTACCACCAAGTACTGTCACTCATCATTTGGCATCTGGACTATTGCAATAGCCTGAAAATTGGTCTCCCATCTCAAGTCTCTCCTCATTCAATTCATCCTCCATACAACTGTGAAACATCATCCTAAAGCATATCTAACCATGTTGACTCCAGTGGTTCTCTATTGCCTCTAGGATCAAACGTAAAATTTTCCACTTAGTTTTTAAAGCTCTCTGTAACCTGGACCCTTCCTATCTTCCCAATCTTCTTATTCCTATATCAACATACTCTGGAATCCAATGACACCAGCCTCCTTGCTGTTTCTCTGAAACAAATCTCTGTCTCTAAACTCTGGGCATTTTCACTAGCTGTCCTTTATACCTGGAACTCTCTTCCTTCTCCTCTCTGCTTCCCAACTTCCCTCACTACCTTCATGTCTCAGCTAAAGTTTCAAGTGTGCGAAGACTTCCTCTTGGGGGATGGGTAGTTGACAACAGTTTGTTCCAATGGCCATGAAGGAGACTGAAGTAGGTGCATTAGAACTCAAAGCAAGAGCACTTAGAGCTTGGTCGGACATCAAGGACACCAAGGTCATCCACTGCATCCCAGGCCATCATCACCAGTGATACTGACTTTTGTCCTGCCCCTGGACTTCAATAACTCTGGAAGAGAGAATGAGACTGATGGCTTTGCACAGCTCTACCTAACTTAAATCCAGTTCATGTGAAGTCAAGACATTACCAATCATCCACTATTTTACCCCAACATTGTGATGTCATTGGTCCGCTTCAGAAATGAAGTATGAACAACAGTAACAAAGTCCTACCTTTTACAGGAAGCTTTTCCCAGTTCCTCTTAACCTTAGTGCCTTCCCTCAGATTATTTCCAGTTTATCATATGTGTGTGTGTGTGTGTGTATCTTGTTTGTAGCTAGCTGTTTGCATGTTTCCTTCCCCATTCAACTGTGAAGCCCCTGAGAGCAGGGATTTTTTTTGGGGGGGGAGGGGAGAGGATTGCCTTTCTTTATGTCCCTCCCATTGCTTAGCACAGGGTCTGACACACAGTAAATACTTCACAATTGCTTATTGACTGACAGAGAATAAATCATCGAAACAATAACTATGTGAAAGGCAATGAAAATTATAAAACAATACAGCAAAATTATGTAGATAACACTAAAGTAATACTTAGAGGGAAAATATTTCCTTAAGAACATATATCAACAAAATAGGAAAAGAGGGGCTCATGGATCTGAATACACAACTTTTAAAAATTAGAATGCCAACAAATAAATCCCAAATAAGCAATATATAATGAATCTTAAAAACCAGAGGAGAAAAGGAAAAATTGGAAAACAAAAAAGTGTAGAACTGTTAAACAAAACTGTCAAACAGAACACAGATTCTTTGAAAAGACTGATAGAAATTGTCTACTCTTAGCCAGCCTGATTAAAAATAAAAGGAAAGAAAGTAAAATTAACAGACTAAAAAAATAAGGTGGACTCACAATAATCAGAGAAGAAATAAAAATAATCATCACAACTTCCTTTTTTCTTTTTTTCCAAAAGAAACCAGAACAGCCAATTCCTGATCCAAGGAAGGATAAAACAGAGAAAGAGAATGATGTTCCAATATCATTAATAGACATAGAATCGACTTTTTAAAAGAAAATCCTGGCCAAAAAAACCTACCATTTATAAAAAATTATTCACTTTTACCAAGTTTTCTCCTTATATAATGGAGCAAGGATGGCATGACATTAGGAAAACAATGAATAATTAATGAAATTATTTTTAAAACTTCAAAATCATATGATTATATCGATGCAGAAAATACCTTTGACAAATATTTATTCTAAAAATCCTACAAAGGACCTTTCTTAATGATAAAAGCAGTGTCTCTCAAATATCAAAAGCTAACATTATATAAGGAAAAACATTAGAAACTTTTACAATAAATAGAGGAATAAAGCAAGGACGTAGCAGCTGTTATCTGACATAGTTCTAGAAATGTTAGTAATAGCATTAAAGCGAGAGAAAGAGATTTAAGTTTCAAAGACAACGAGAAAACAGAACTAACCCTATTTGCTGAACACATAATGGCTTGCCTTAAAAAAAATCCCAGGAAATTAGGTGTGCTGAGTGTTTAAATGCTTGATTGTGACAAAGTTCCTGCTTCCATCCAACCATATGCGACTTGATTGTGTAGGGTTTGCAAGCTTTGTGGATGCTGAAGCAATCCCCTTATCAGCCACTGAGCAGAAGTAGATAACTCCATAGACCTTTTATTTCTTCATCTGCCACTTTCTGGAGGGTGGGTGGGGAGGATGCTGGTATATGTTGATCACTCCCCCTAGCAGCTAGGGGTGGGAGGAAGAGGATGGACTAGATGAGCTTAATTCCAGATCTCTGACCACCACTTCTGTTTTGTGTTTCTTGACTGGTCATAGGTGACTGATAGAGAATTCAAGAGGGACATATCCAGGGTTGAACACAACCTTGTGAGTTTTAGAGATCTGGTGATCTTAGCTCCTGTGCCAAAAGCCAACTATACTTCGGGAAGAATCTCTGGCAACTAGTTCAATGCATGTGGGAGAAGATGAACACTCTAGCTTGATATAAACACATGAACTTGGAGACAATTTGTTCAGACACTTCAGAACCATGAAGGAATGTAATAATGCCTGTCTAGTGGTCCCACAAACTGCTTCAGGTCCCCATATTTAAGTCCCAACCTCCTGGGAGAGAATGACAGTAATTGCTATTGCTTATTTAAGTTTTTGTGAATGAATGATAGTAAGAGCCTTCTATATTTAGCTTTTCTTTTGTATGTAGGAAATACCTGTCCCATTCATGATTCATGGTACACTGTCCTTAGACTAAATTGTTCTTAGACTCTCCCAAATCTAAAGCTGATCCATCTGTTTGCATGGATCCACAACTGGAAGGGTCCGTTAATAAAGAGGAAGAAGGCACAGTGTCCCCAGTCTCTTGAGACCAGCTTCGCTTCTAATTTTAAATATAAATATCAGTGGAAAAATTCGTATTTGACAAGAATTAATGGGAAAAATTTGAAAGCAGTTTGAATAAAATTAGATTTAGGTCAACATCTAAAACCATAAACTATAATAAACTCAAAATTGGTAAGAGAGCTAAATTTTAAAGGTCATATGTCAGGGTTCTCTCTTAGAGTGCCCTAACTTACCAGCAGAGGCAGCCGGTTACACACACAACTCAACGACGCTAGCATACCTTTTAGGAACAGAAGAGTCACAGCTCTGAGGTCTAAACAGAAAAGTTTATTAAGGTCTCTCCATGGGGAAGTCTTAAAGCCATATACTAAGGCAGGCTTCCCAAGATGCCTCCCAGCCCTAGGTCTTAAATAGAGCCCAGATCCACCTACCACACGTGATAGAATCCTGCTGAACAGAATTGTGAGAGGAGGAGTGCAATTACAAGGGTATGAAGGTCCCAAGGCGTGGAGACGCCAATCAGGAACAGAGGGTAACCCCACGCAAGAGAGTCCTGAGCAATGCAGTATCCCCTGGTGTGGGACAGTGCAATATGCCCCTACCTTCACGTGACCCAACTAATTCCCGGGCCTCAAACACTTTCCTGTGGCATGACACAACCACTTGCAATGTGAACCTCACAATAATAAATTAGAGAAGAAACAGATCTGCCTCCCTACCTTTTCACTGGCTTTAACCTGGGTGCGAAAAGTACTTCCTTCTCACTTTCATATCATAGAATCTCCTCTTTCTTAAAGATACAGCTTACATAGCACCTCTCATGAAACCTTTCCTGTTCCTCTTATCCTCTAGTACCCTCCTTCTCAAAATAATATGTGGGAGTTCTGAGGATATTTAGACTAGAAAAGAGAGAACTTAAGAGGGATAGAGCAGTCTTAATAATAACTGACATTTATATTTAAGGTTCGTAAAGTATTTTAGACAAATTTAAATTTTTATAGATTTATTATATCCATATAAGTTTCCATCATATACACTTCATATACCTTATTTTTTTCTTATAGTCTTACAACAACCCTGTAAGGTCAGCAATATAGGTATTCTTATCCCCTTTTTACAGAGGAAGAGATCAAGCATCAGAGAACTTAAATGAATTACACATAGTTACCTGGATTCTGTCACAAGCTGAGAGGCAGAATTCAAAGGACTTCTCCTTGTCATAGATAGATAGATACATAGACACGTAGATATGTTTACACATGTAGACAGACATATATATGTGTGTATACATGTATCATCATGGTTTTCCAAGTATTTGAAAGGGTATAATGTGGAAGAATCTTTCCGCTTGCTCTGCAGAACTAGTATAGAACCAAGAAAAATTAGTGAACATTAAAAATTTTGTTCCACATACATAAAAAAGCTTCCTTTCAATTACAGCTGCCTAAATGTAGAATGAACTATCTAGTTTATTCTACTTTTCAAGCTGGATGCTCACTTATCGTACATCTTACAGAGGTGATCCTTGGTCAGGTGTCGATGATGGGCTAGATGACATCAGAAGTATCTTTTGTACTGTTTTTCCATAAGATGTCAAATACTGTTGCTGAGTAAGAAAACAAAACACTTCTATTCTCAGTGGAACATAGGACTAGATCATTTCTAAGGCCTCTTCTAATTCTAAAATTCTAAGATATAATGACCCAGGAATAGGACTATGTGAGTAAACCACAGCTTATGTTTTTTCTGTCCCAAACTCCTGAAATGCTGTAATAAAAGGAATTGCTGCTTCACTACTTAGATAAGGAATTATAAATTTAGTAAGCACAAACTGAACCCTGCTATTCAAGGACTTAAATCACATCACTAAGGTATTAGTCTGTAAATTGCTATTGTTGTTAATTAAGGCTTACCCTAGTGACCTGATAGTAACAAGGAGCATTTCCAAAGTGCCCAACTTCTTACTTCAGAGAGAGAGAGACAAGATCTGAAATAATATGTGTGTGTACACCTGTACGCATTGTTCTAGTGGCCTATTTTACCTCCTTATGCTCTGGTGATCTACCTCATAGATGCAAAAACAAAAAGCTTAAATATGCAATAAAATTATGTGACACAATCAAATAGTTATTTTTTGACAAAAACTTCTGATTTCGTATTTATGAAATGTAAAATAAATGGGTGAATTTGTTTTTCAATGCAAAATTTCTCGAAATTTAACATCATTAATGATATTGCTACTCATATTTTTCAACAACTAATAAAAATATAGTTTTCCTCTTATAACAATGACAGTAAAAAAAAACCCTGTTTCACACAAATAAGATGCTACAAATAGTATTTAAGATTTGTATCACTTTGTTGGATTAACCAAAGAACTCTTTATTTGCACTTAGCCAAAATATAATAAATTTTCAGCCTAAAAACATGTTTTAATATGATAATGAGAAAAACCCATTAAACATTACTGTTCAGATAAAGCTAGATGAAGTAGATATTTTGTCCATGGCAGGCTGGTTCCTTATCCATTCTTATTTAGAAATGTCTAGGTCTTTAAAATAAAATGAGAATTGCTTCTCTGTACTGTTCCAATTACTAATAAGTGGCTCTGAATTTGCCTTCATTTGCAAGTGGGTTATTTTTTAAAAAGAGAAAATATAAAAATATTATTTTATGTAATATGTAATTTTTTATTAATGACTCTAACTTTTCATAAATCTAATAATTTTATCTTCCTGTATCACAGTTTAAATTCAAAGACTTTGCAGTAATTTATTTACCATCAGTCTTTCAAAAATACAAACAAATACACAAGTTTTGGGAGGGAATTTTGTTATAAATGAATTTTCTTCATCTTTGTTATTATATCTAAGGAGAAAAAACCCCTAATTTCTTTTTTGGTTGTTTTATTTACTTTTCGTTTACAACATTCAGTTCCACAGTCCCTTGAGTTTCAGATTTTCTCTCCCTCCCTCTAACTCTCCTCCCCATCATGGCAGCATGCATTCGGATACAGGATCTACAAATATCTTCCCATTAATCATAAGTCAGGTTGTAAAGAAGGATTGTAACTGGTGGAATGATCAGTGGGAAAGAGGAAACAAAACAAAACAAGAAAAAGAAACAGAGCAAGTAGTTTAAAACCCCTAATTTCTTTTAATTCAAATACAATTATGCCAAAGTATTTTGGCCCAAGAAAATAAGCATATTTTGCCACAAAATATAAGTGCACCGTCCATATTATCATGCAATTTTGCTAAGGTCATTTCTTGTAATGATTTTTTTTAAACAAAGTAAATTACTCATTTAACAACATGAAAATCCTCATTTATATATATTTTTTTAACTTTTTGGAGGGAGGAGGGCAGGGCAATTGGGGTTAAGTGACTTGCCCAAGGTCACATAGCTGGTAAGTGTTAAGTGTCTGAGGTCGGATTTGAACTCAGATCCTCCTGCCTCCAGGGACGGTGCTCTATTCACTGCACCACTTAGCTGCCCCTACTTACGTTTACGTTTCTTAATACAGAAAAATGATGTGCCTGAGTTTGATCAGGGGTTACATTTTTAACAAGTGTTTGTAAACCTGTATTTTGTCCTGGAATTAATTGAGCTCTGTCTTTCCAGGGTGTAATA
Source organism: Pseudochirops corinnae (assembly GCA_028646515.1). Lineage (NCBI taxonomy): Eukaryota > Metazoa > Chordata > Mammalia > Diprotodontia > Pseudocheiridae > Pseudochirops > Pseudochirops corinnae. Next base: position 420,299,750 of record CM053585.1, on the reverse strand, counting down.
TAATTCTCTCATATTATATCATTTTTATTTTAGAAATCCATCAATTATATTGAATTTTTGTCTAGTTACGGTATTGCCATCAGTATTTTTGCAAAATGACAAATCTTTCATTTTAATGTCAATGACATATAGTACATGTATAATCAAGTGAACATCTTTAACTACATCTGTTGCTTTATCCACTTACTGTGTAAAATAGAAAGATTTTAGGTTCTCAGTTACTTGTTTGGAAAGGTTTTCAGACATGTGGAAAGTTTTCCTTCCCACTCTACTATCTGCCAGGGGAATCATTCAAAAGCTTTACACATGATTTGACAAGCATCATTTTGACCATGTCAATAGCTACACCTTGTTCCAATGTTTTTCCTATCAAATGAAGCTTTTTAACATTCAACATTCTGTAAACAACTCTATCTATGAAATGCAAGCACATATGCTTTTATTGTCATAATCTTGTCTTGATATCATACAGATGAAGTTTTTTTCTTATTAAATGCATGAATTTTCTTCCAGATAAATGTTCATATTCTGCATGTATAATTTTAAAAATGTTCAGTTTATTTGGTTGCATGATATCTTTAGCTACAACATGTACAAAGTAAACACAGAAATCATTTACCTCCATTAATACAACATGTAAATCCTAACAACATGTATATAAGATATTATTTTCTGGATTGAAGTTTTTTTCTTTTATATTGCTATATTTTCATGACTTAAACTGTCTCTTGGCTTCACTTGTATTGGTTTCAGTTACTCTAGCTGATTTTGTCTTCAAATTTTCTCTTCAAATACCTTTCTTTTCATATGCCTTTTATCCAATATCCCTTTGTACTTTTCCAACAGAATAATTTTTAAAAGTTAGAGACAATAAAACATTTGGGAAAATTTCACTTAAATTTAATTGTCAAAATCTCAAATGATTATCTATGACTATTCTCTAGGGTTTTTTCAATTTTTAAGTTGTTGTGGGAGAAACCACCTAATAAATATTATAATTAAAATAAATGATGTTGAGAAATATAACAGATGTTAAGATCCTCTTAACTTACCTACAGAGATTCTTCTACATTAAGTTGAATGAGGCAAAAAATGCAGCAAGCAGCATGATGACATAACTCATCTATATCATGTACCTACAATGATTGTTAGTGACAATGGCAATTCATATCTTTGTTAAGGTTCCACATGTGCTGAGTCAAATTTGACTCCATTTGCACATACCATAATATTTGCCATAAATGGAGCAAATTCAACACATTGGTCTTTTATTGACTATGATTAGAATCATTTTCATTGAAAAAAAAAGTAGATAAAGGTAAGTGAGAAGTTGTACTTGAATATATCCAATAATTGGCCGCCTTCAACAACCCCAGAGAAGCTCCCAGAGTCCTCTGGGTTAGGGGGATGTCCCACAGTTTGGAAGGCTCTGCCTCAATATACTTTATGAAGTACAGAATAAAATCCCTGATTCAATGTTAACCTGTTCATTGCCTCTACTTAAATAGCATGCTTTACTGAATGTCTTGGTAAAATGTCAGAAATGTAGACCATAAACCAGTTTAATGGCACCTTTGTTTTGCCATTTGTTAACCTTGTATTCCTTCACCAATAAAGCCTTTAGCCTCAACTTTGAATCTAAACGTTCAGATGATGGTGAGTTGTATGAAGGAAAGAGCTCCTGAATTTCTGGATTACTGTACTCTGGAAGAAGGGGTCAAATCAAGGCCATCAATTTTGTCATTGTTCAGTCACTTCAATGGGCCCAACTCATCGTGACTCCATTTGGTGTTTTCTTGGCATAGATACTGGAGTGGTTTGCCATTTCCTTCTCCTGCTCGTTTTTATAGATGAGGAACTGGGGGTTAAGTGTTAAATTAAGCCTAGAGGCACACAGCTAGTATCTGAGACCCTATCTGAACTCAGTAAGAGGAGTCTTCCTGACTCTAGGTCCAGCACTGTATCTACTGGACCACCTAGCTGCCCCCAAAGAAGGATACTTTCCAGTATATAAAGGAAAACTGGAAAGCCAGTTTTGTGCTGCTGCTTTCCACGAACTGACCTGATCTACAAAACTGAAGAACAGTCCAGACTTCCTGGAAATACTTGCAACATCCTGCATTTTGGTTCCTGAAATCTTGTCTCACTGCTAAAACACTAACAATGACAGCAAAAACAGTAACAATTCTCAGTGATCCTTATTTGTATACATACATTTTATTTCTGTGTCAAGCTGCTAGATTAACATTAAACCCTCCATTTAGAGAACATTTACTGCTAAATGATGAGAAAAATGGTTAGGAGAACTTCATCAACCCCCTTTCTCCCCTCAAAGCCCTTAGTAAACTTAAAAAGTACTTATACTCTGATTTGTGCATGATACTTGGGTTACTTACAGATAGGTGGGTATTATATACCTACAAGCAGGCTGCTTAGTGCTGTCAAAAGAGAGAATGACTTCAGATAATTCTAAACCTTTGCAGTTGGTTGTCTCTGACTGAAAGAAGGGGTTAAAACAAACTCTTGACTAAGTAGGTAGAATCCCAATGTCTTTCCATATTAGATGGTGCAGTAAATACTGGGCCTAGATTCAAGAAACCTGATTCCACATCTGGCCGCAGATATTTGTTAGTTATGTAACCCTAGATAAGGTCCCAAATTATACTGGATTCAGTCTCCTCATTTGTAAAATGGGTATAATAATAGCACCTACTACTCAGGATTGTTGTGAGGCTCGAATGACATAATATCTATAAAGTATTTAATGGACAGCATTTAGCACAGTACCTGGGACATTATAGGTGCTTTATAAATGCTTGTTTCCTTTCTTCCCTGTTTTAAATATGTATTATTTATTTTATTAAATATTTCCCAATTATATATAAAATCTTTTTAATAATCATTTTTAAAATGTTAAATTTCAAATTATTTCCCCCCTCTTCCTCCCTCCCTGAGAAGCCAGGCAATTTTATATCAATTGTACATAAGAAGTCATGTAAAACATATTTCTGTCTTAACCTTGTTGCAAAAGACAATGCAGACAAAATAAAACAAGAAAAAATAAGGAAAGTAAAAAATCATGCCTCAATATGCATTCAGAGTTCATCAGTTTTTTCTATCTTGGGATGGATCACATTTTTCAACTTAGGTCCTTTGGAATAGTCTTGGAGCATTGGAATGATCAGAATAGAAAAGTTATTCACAGTTCTTTGTTTAATATTCCTGTTACTGTATAGATTGTTTTCCTGGTTCTGCTCATTTCACTCTGTATCAATTCATATAAGTCTTCCCAGATTTTTCTGAATCCGTTCTGTTCATCATTTCTTATATTATAATAATATTCTATCACAATTATAGGCCACAACTTGTTCAGTCATTCCCCAAGTGATGGGCATAATCTCAATTTCCAATTCCTTGTCACTACAAAAAAAAAAAAACCTGTTAGGAATATTTTTGTACAAATATTTCCCTTTCTTTTTCCTTTGATCTCTTTGGGATCCAGACCCAGTAGGGGAATTGCTAGGTCAAAGCATATGCATGGTTTTATAGCTTTATGGGTATGGTTCCAAATGGTTCTCTACAATGTTAAAGTAATTCACAACTCCAAGAACAATCTATTAGTGTTTCAGTTTTTCCACATTCCCTCCAACATTTGTCATTTTCTTTTTCTGACATGTTAGCCAATTTGATAGTTGTTAAGTGATATCTGAATTGTTTTAATCTGCATTTCTCTAATTAGTAGTGATTTAAAGCATTTTTTTCATGTGACTATTGATAGCTTTGATGTTTCCTCTCTTTCTCACCCATCAAAATAAAATTATCAAATCTAAATGCCTCAAAAGCACAGCTCTGGCAGATTCCATTGTTTTATTTATTATGTTTATCTTCAGTAAAGCAACTTTATATTTGCATTCCAAATAGACATATTGAAAAATGTGATGCTTGCTTATGAACATCTCTTAATGTGTTTATACTTTTTGACAAGGCTGATGGGAAGATCTTTCTATAAGTGGGTATATACAAATTAGCTATATGATAAAGAAAGATTATGAAGTGACTTTATTTTCCAAAAAAGAAATATGTTAAATAAAAAAGTACCCCAACATATAAAACAAATATTATTGATTAGTATTTCTTACATCTGCCAACAAAAAAATGATCTGTGGTCAAGGGGCAAAAATCATTACATTCTTTCCCCTCCTATGCCTCAGATTTTCATTTGTCCAGCATCACAGTCTCCCAGAAGGATAATACTTCTCCACGGTCCCACCTCCCGGATGCCATGACAAGCATCTCCAAAGATAAAGCAAACTGTATATTATAATTTTAACTTCTTTTTAAATAAAAATTTACATATGGCCTAATAAATGATATCAACTAGTACAGGTTGCAAGGAAACACTATTTGCAAATTTATTCATCATGTTCTTAGTTATACTTCTATGATGAAATATAACATATTATTAGCAAATGAGTATCTAATACCTTGATTATAACGTCATGATGTGAAAATATTGGTGGAGCCTTAATCTGTGTCTCAATATTCTTTTGAAGGCTTTATGATGCCTTTTGTTTTTTTCATACTACATCCCATTCCCTCAATATGACCCTCCCTTATAACAAAGGAAAACACAGAAAGGATTGGAAAGCAGTGTGTTGGCTTAGCGAGCATAGCCCTCGTAAGTGACTTTACTCTTTACCCTCCTACCATCAGATTCCCTTCTTCTGCTTCCCACAGTAACTCTCCTCCATGCTTTCAGGAATGGAGAGAAGACACACTGGCTTTAATTGATGGGTAGGAATTGGCCTTTGACATCTAGCCCCTTGAAAGCTAATGAGATCTGAGACTTGTCCTTAGGAAACTAGAGGAGGTGAGTGGAAGAAAATGAAGGAGGGTGGCATACCTGATCACCGATGACACTTTGACCACTGAAGATAAAGGAGAGAAACCTCTTGCTGGGCAACTGTGAATCTTTCAGGACTGGGTTCTTTGTGACTTGGGGGTACACGCAGAGAAAGAGGAATGGAGTAACATCAATGCTGAGATTAAAGCTGGGTACAAGACTGTTAATTGAATATATTAATGAGTTTTAGCGGCTGTGAGCTATTTTGGTCTGGGAGGAGACTGATTAATATTTACAGGAGAGACCTTAGTAATGTTTTCAAGAATTGGTTCATGGGACACATGGGACCCAGAATTTCCTGGGGCTAGCAGGCCTAGAAGTCTAGATTAGAGATAGACTAAAGGGTCAGAGGAAGACAAACAGCTCTGCCAGAAAGCCCAAAAGGCAGTCAGGGAAAGAGGGAGAGATTCAGGAGCTAATGGAGCTAAAAATCAGCAGGAGGGTCAGGTTGCCCAGGCTGTGGGAGCTATCAGACCCAGTGCAGAATCTTTTTCTGTCATGACAAACCTAATCACATCACCCAGCCCTGAGCCAAAACCCACATTAGTGGGCAGAACCAGTACAAAGCAAAACAAAGTTCTATAGACTCTAGATGACAGGAATTAAATTGCCAATGGGCAAATTAGAAAATTTCTCCAAATCTCCCTTCAGATATTTACTAGCTATACAAGTCATTTAACCTTTCCATATCTTAGTGTCCTCACTGGTCAAATGAGAAAGTCGGCTTCAATGACCCCTGAAGTATCTCACTGCCAATGCTGTGGCCCCTTTCCTCTACCTCCACTTTACCGGGTCTCACACATAACAGTTTCTTCATCTGGAGCATGAGTATTCTCAAACTGTGTCCTCAGGTTTCCAACCACTACCCCAACTATTTATTTACTGAGGAAGAGGGAGCCTCCCTTAAATGCATATGAAGAGAATATTTATTCTAATCAATAGCTAATTGTTTTAAACTCCAATTATTGAGTCTCAAGTTTAGATCTGAAAGAGAACTTAGAAGCCTTCTAGTTTAACTTGCTCATTTTATAGACAAGAAAAAAATGTTTCATTTTTAAAAGTATACCCTGAACATAATTTCCTGACTTGGTACAGATGGAATTTCTGGTGATTTTTCATTTCCTAAAACAGGGTTGAGAACCTGCAACCTTGAGGTCACATGTGGCCTTCTAGGTCCTTGGGTGAGGCCTTCTCTTCTGTTTTACAGAATAAATCCTACTATTAAGGGGATTTGTTCTGTGAAGTTAGCATTCAAAGGTCTACACTTGAGGACCTAGAGGGTTCCTCACCACTGTCCTAGAAAAACCAGAATGGGAAGTTGAATTGATTTGGGCACAAATCATAGACCAGATATTTGACTTGTGATATAAATGCAAAAGAATGTCCTTGGCTAGGACACACTGAATCCCAACAGAAGTGTCTGTGATTCCTTGAGTAGAGTATAATATAAAATTTTCTGGCTATCTGTTATGTGACTTAGCTGTGTATAGGACTGTCCTATAAAGCTGTATATGCTTATAACTTAAGATGTCTTATGGAATTTATATACAACTAGATTGTATATGTGTATAGTACAAGATAATAATGGAGCAGCTAGGTGGTACACTGGATAAAGTGTCAAGCTTGGAGTCAGGAAGTCCTGAGTTCAAATCCAGCTTCAGACACTTAACTAGCGGTATGACTCTGGGCAAATCACTTAACCCACATGTAGGACTTCACTCTTGGCACGTAGAATTGAAGAGGACAAAACCCTAGACATGGTTCTCAGTGCCCAAAATCCTGTTTGCCTCAGTTTCTACATCTATAAAAAGATCTAGAGAAGGAAATGGCAAACCACTCCAGCATTTCTGCCAAGAAAACCCAAACAGGGTCTTGAAGAATTGGACATGACTGAAATGGCTGAATAATGAGATAAGAATGGGGCAGGCGTTAAGGCAAGCCCCAAGACAAGTTGACCCTTATTTTATTCTCTCAATCAATTATGAGAGCTCAATCCCCCAAAGCATAGATCTGAAACAGAAGGGGAAAGATACCATTTCAGTAGCAGAGCTTCAGCAAGCCCAAAAGCAAAGCCTGCCCTGCTAGGCAAACTGCTGGGTTTTGTTTTGTTTGCTTGTTTGTGCCCACAGGGAAACTGAATTGACACATGTATGAGGGCCAAAGACAGTCATGTCTCACTGTTACCAGGCTTGGCTTAATTTGAAACATGAATCCTTGCAAGTATTGATGAGGGAAAAAAGTGAAACAGATTTGTGTGCATTCATAAAGGGAGCCTAGCATTTCTCTATTGTGTATTTCTTTTTTTTTTTTTGTCCACAGTCCAGTAATTTATTTTAAATTTGAATAATTTCAAATTGCACAACCAAAACTGAACGCAATATTTTGTTTGAATTCTCTCTTCTGTATACAGTGATCCAGGAAGGAATGACCTTGAAAAATTTGGCCCATAGTGCTCACTCAAGAGCCATGAACTAGAAGCTTGATCACTTCTGCGAGAATATCACCAGTGTCATAACTTAGGCCAAGTTACATAACCTTATTCAGCCACAGTATCTTCATCTGTAAAATGAATGGGTTAGACCAAATGAATTTTAAGATTCCTTCTGGCTCTAAATCTTATAAAATCTGAAGTATTCCAAAGGAACTAGAAAATACAATAAAAAAAATTTTAAATATGGAAAATCATCCACAATAACTATTTATGGAATTTTACATCAAATTACCATAACAGTGACTCTTCTGAGCCCCCCTGCCTCAAGGCCAAGTGTGTTACAATTCATTCCCACTCTGTGTGGTCTTTCAGTGCCTTTAGAGGTCAAAAGGGTCTCTCATATATGCCATTAACTCAACCCATGACCAATTGTGTTCTACGGGTTTTAGGGGTCCAAGAACTCTAGATCCATTTAACTGTTTAATACTCGGGTTAGTTTTTACAAAGGGATATGTTCTTCCAACGTATAATAAGAACAAACGTTCTCCTCAACCACTTAACAGGGTAAAATATCTCTCTCTCTCTTTCCTCTCTCCCTCTCTCCATGTCTATGTGAGTATGTTTTGAAGCTCTCATGTCAAAGCAAACAGAGTTAAGTGATTTGCCCAGGGTCACACAACTAGTAAGTGTCTGAGGCC
>CM053585.1:420266522-420291218 GCA_028646515.1 Pseudochirops corinnae | reverse complement strand
ACAGTTCAAATCCCACCTTCTGCTCTTTGCCTTTCAACTGTTGGTGCCTCCCTTCTTTTAAAAAAAAAATTTTATTTTTTCCTCAATTACATGTAAAAACAATTTTAACATGTATTTTTAAAATTTTTTGAGTTCTAAATTCTCTCCCTCCCCCCTTCTTCTCCCTATTCATTGAGAAGGTATGAAATTTGATATAGGTTATACATGCGTTGTCATGCAAAACATAGCCATGTTAGTCATGTTGCAAAAGAGAATATAAGCAAAAAAAAAAAAAAAACAAGAAAAATAAAGTGAAGAAAAAGTATATGCCAATCTACATTCAGACTCCATCAGTTCTTTCCCTGGAGATGGATAGCACTTTTCATCATAAGTCCTTCAGAATGGTCTTGAATCTCTGTATTGCTGAAAATAGCTAAGTGATGATCATTACGGTATTGCTGTCGATGTTCTCCTGGTTCTGCTCATTTCATTTTGCATCAGTTCATGCTAAGTCTTTCCAGATGTTTCCGGGAGCATCCGCTCAGCAATTCTCATAGCACAACAGTATCCCATTGTAATCATATGCAACAACTTGTTCAACTATTCCCCAATTGATGGACATCCCCTCAATATCCAAGTCTTTTCCACCACAAAAAGAGCTGCTATCAACATTTTTTCACATACAGGTCCTTTCCTTAATTCTATTTTTCATCTCTTTGGGATACAGACTTACTAGTGATATTGCTTGGTATCATAGCTCTTTAAGCATAGTTCCAATTTGCTCTACAGAAATGGTTGAATCAGTCTACCACTTCACCAGCAATGCATTAATTTCTCAATTTTTTCCACATCCCCTCCAATATTTGTCATTTTCCTTTTCTGTCATATTAGCCAACCTGATAGGTATGGGGTGGTAGCTCAGAGTTATTTTAATTCGTATTTCTCTCATCAATAGTATTTTAGAGAATTTTTTCATATGACTATAGATAGCTTTGATTACTTCATCCAAAAACTTCCTGTTCATATTCCTTGACCATTTTTCATTTGAGGAATCTTATTTCTATAAATTTGACTCAGTTCTCTATATATTTGAAAAATGAGATCTTTGTCAGAGAAAATTGCTGTATAATTTTTTTCTCACAGTTATGATTACTTACTATGTATTTCCCTCCATCCTATTTTCTCCCTGTTTCTCTCATTCTCCACTTCTCTTATTTGGTTTTCAAAATCCTTCTTAATCTGCTCTATGGCTTTTAGGCAATCTTCATGTTTCTTGGAAGCTTTTGGTGCGGGAGTTCTGACTGTGTTTTCTTCCTCCCATTCCATACTTTGATCCTTCTTGTCCCCAAAGAAGGAATCTAGAGTTCGATTGCTGCTTTACTTTGCTTCCTTTGCCTGCTCATGTTGGCCAGTCAGTTACTTGATTTTTTAGCTCTGTGGAACGCTGCTTCCAGAGGGGAAAGCTCTGTCCCAAATCACTGGGGTTTTCCCAGCTGCCAGAGCTATTAGGGGGCTGTCGTTTTTTTGCAGCACTCACCAGCTTTGGCTCACTGAAAATGTACCCCAGGACCACCACCCAAGACCATGATTTGGATAAAGGCCACTCAACACAAGAGCACTTAGCCTCTGAATGATCACTTGGACCCCTGCAGTCTGCAGGCTGGGAGATCTGAGGTAGCCACATCGAAGTGGCTGCAGGGCCACCATTTCTGCTGCTTCCTTGCTCTGGAGGCAGTTTGGCTGGACTGCTTTTCTCCCCCAAATTTAGCTGAATTCCACTGACCTTTCACTTAGTCCTTGTTTCTTATGGCGTGAAAATTCTGGAAACTGCCACAGTTGCCGCTGATCCACTCTCCTGAAGGCTCCAGCTGCGGCTCATCTTGGCTGCCCCTGGGGCCAGGCCATGGTTTCAGGCTGGGCTGATTTCAGCTCCCAGCACTGAGACGATACCTTCCTGCCAAGCTGCCTTCAGCGGGAGGTGTATTTTTGTGAGTTTTACAGCCCTAAAATTTGTTTAGAGTCACATTTTATGGGTATTTGAGGTGGCTATGCGGGAGCTGTGGAATTTTGCTGCTCCTATGCTGCCATCTTGGCTGCACCTCCCTGTGTCTCTCATTCTCAATCTCTCTCTCTTTCTCTCTCTCTCTTTCTCTCTCTCTCTCTCTTTCCCCTATTCTTCTTCTTCCTCCCTCCCCTCTTCCCTCCCTTCCTCCCTCTCTCACTCCTTTTTTGATTTTTTTTTTTTTATCATGGCTTTCAAGAAGTCTGGTAATTCTTAAAATTTGTCTCCTGAATCTATTTTCCAGGTCAGTTGTTTTTCTGATGAGCTATTTCACATTTTCTTCTATTTCTTTTAGTGATTTTGATGTCTCATAAAGTCATTAGCTTCTACTTGTCCAGTTCTAATTTTTAAGGAATTATTTTCTTCAATGAGTTTCTGTACAACCTTTTGCATTTGGCTAATTCTACTTTTTAAGAAGTTTTTCTTCAGTGAGTTTGGGACCTCTTTTTGGCATTTGGTCAATTTTGCCTTTTAAGGAGTTTTTCTCCTTGGTGAATTTTTGTGCCTCTTTTTCTATCTAGCCAATTCTGATTTTGAAGGTATTTTTTTTTCCATTGTAGCTTTTCATTTGGCTTATTCTGTTTTTTAAGGTGCTATTTTCTTCAATATTTTTGGTGCCTTCTTTACCAAATTGTTGACTCCTTTTTCATGATTTTGTTGTATCACTCTCATTTCTCTTCCCAGTTTTTCTCTGCCTCTCTTATTTGAGTTTTAAAATCCTTTTTGAGCTCTTCCATGGTCTGAGACCAATTCATATTTTTCTTTGCGGCTTTGGATGTAGGAGTTTTGACTTTGTTATCTTCTTCTAAGTTTTTATTTTGGTCTTCCTTGTTGCCATAATAACTTTTTATAGTCAGAATCTTTTTCTGCTGTTTGCTCATTTTTCCAGTCTATTTCATGACTTTTAACTCTATGCTAAAGTGGGCCTCTGCTTCCAGAGTGGATGGGGCACTGTCCTAAACTTCAGGGTTTTGTGCAGCTGTTTTTAAAGTTCATTCTGGAGGTCTATAAGTTTTCAGTTCTTTCAAGGTGGTATGATCTAGGGAGGGATGTGTTTACTACTCTCCTGGCCTGTGCTCTGGTCTGTGAGGGACCACAAGCACTCTTTTCCACCCCGGAACTATGGCCAGAGTCCCTTCACCATTGTGGTAGCAAGTTCTTGTGTGCTAGTTCTCCTCCTTGCCTTGGGACTGAGACTCAGATCCAAGTATGAGCTGTGCAACAGAGTCCTGCCCTTGGTGCCAGCAAAGGGACCACTGTAATCTCCTTCTGACCAGGTGTCTGACCCCCTTCCAATGGGTGGAATGAGAGGTTTAGAACCTGACACTGCTGCAGTGATTCAGTGTCCACCAAGGTCTACTGCTGGTTTGCTGATGCATGGACTGCACTGGGCTGTGCCTCCACTCTAACCCCAGTGCCATAGATCTTTCTTGCAGACCTTCTAAGTTGCCGTGGGCTGGAAAATTGTGTAACCTCATCTTTTTCTGGGTTCTTCCACTCTAGAATGTTTTGAAGCATCAGCTCAGGCAAATCCCTTCCTTTTCTCTGCCATCTTGGCATCATCCTCTCTGTGCCTTCCATCTGACAGTATCAGGCAGTCATAATAGTAGATATCTTGAATCTCCTTAGTTGCTTGCATATCTTCTCTGCACTGGAATGGAAGTTCCTCAAGGACAGGGATTGTCTTTTTGCCTTTCTTGTATCCCCAGCACTCAGCATAAAACCTGCAGCATAATAGGCATTTAATGTTCCTTGCTTAGTCATGGTAATGATAATGATGATTGCACATTTAAGAGTTTGAGGTAATCATATAAGCTGGTAATGTGTCAACAATGAGGGATGACGGAGGGAAACTCAGAATCTTTCACTGGCACTCTTGCCAAGTCAGGAGAGAGTGAGGAAGACTCCTGAGTACATTGGGTAGACACCCCACAGGAAACTTTTAGTATGACTTGAATAAGAATCACACAGCATTGGGAGGCACAGATGAATTTGAATATACAATGAAAGAATTCCCAAACTTATGACATTTCAATATAAGCACAAGGTAAGCAGAGATAGTGATTTCCAGTACATTCATATAAACATTTAAGTGCAACCTCACTTTGACTAATTGTGCTTTTTCATATTCCCATAGCATTTTAAGGTTTATAATGCATCTTCATAACAACCCTGCCTGGCATAAACATTAATATCTCTATTTTACAGGGGAAGAATTTGAAGCTTAAACATGTGAAGTCACTTATTCAACTTGTCCAAGGTCTTCTTCTCTTTTGTTCAGTGTCTGAGGGGACCCCTTGGAGTCTGGGAAGACCGGGTGGGTAATTTTCACGGCCATTGAATATTCCCTCTGTTCATATACTCTGCCCCTGGCTACTTGATTGAGTCAATCAGTTCTGAGTAATGGTGTGGCTGATCCCACTCTTCAGGCAGCCATATTTGCAATGATGACAACTGGTTATCTACTGTGCCTTTGACCAATTAGTTCAACCTACTTGGGCTTGAGGGGCAGCTAGGTGGTACAGTGGATAGAGAAGGCTGTGCCTGGAGTCAGGAAGACTCATCTTCCTGATTTTAAATCAGTCCTTGGACACTTACTAGCTGTGTAACCCTGGGCAAGTCACTTAACCCTGTTTGCCTCAGTTTCCTCATTTGTAAAATGAGCTGAAGAAGGAAATGGCAAATCTCTCCAATATCTTTGCCAAGAAAACCCCAAACAGGGTCACAAAGAGTTAGATACAACCAAAATGACTGAACAGCCACAAAGTTCATGCTTTCCTCACCCAGACAGGGCTTCAGCTGAGCCTGAAAGGGGGAGGGGAGGAAAGGGGAATACTATTGGAGACTGGAATAGAAAAGTGAAAGTTTAAAACAACTACTTTGGAGATTATTAATCCATTAGGGAGGAATAAAAAGCTTGCCTTGCCCCAATGAGGGCCTGTAATGTTAATGGGATTTAAGATCTTCCCAGCCAATTGATAGACCTCAAGATGAGCCCATTAAGGGAAGCTGGCTTAGGGGAGGCTTGCTTCTAGGAAGGTTTTCACATCTTTTGCTAATTTCTAATTAGGCATTGAATCAGGAGGGTTGTGATGCCTTCTGGCTCTGTGAAGTGTATGTATACTCTAAGTTGGTATTTTGCTTTCTGCACTCACCTATGAGAAGGATCTTGTGATTCCAGTCGAGATTCTAAGTGGCCATATGTTCAGAGCTCCCCAATTACTCAGATGTAAAGGCTCTCTCAATCCAGGCATGTAAGAACCTGTGCTAGCAGCCATCCTGGATATGCCAGTGTGGTTGCCATTACAGGGCCAAGTTAAGATTAGATAGCATAAATAATGATGCCTAAATTAATTATAGATTTAGTGCTATACTGACCAAATCATTAAAGGGTTGGGGATTTTTTTTTTAGAATTAGATAAAATAATACAAAATAAAAAACAAATTATTTGCAAAAACAAAAGATTTAGTATCTTAAAGGAAATCACGGAGGAAAAAAAGTAGAAATCAAGAGAGTACAGTATTACTAGACCTAAAACTATATTATTAAGTAATCATAGAAATTATTTGGCATGGGTTAAAAATATAAAAGAGGATTAGTGAAAGACACAATAAGTAAGAATTAAGAAAAAATGAATTTAATGGGCTAGTTACAATAAACCCAAGAACATCACCTTTTTAGAGAAGTCTCTCTTTAGCAAGAACCACTGGGAAAGCAGTTTAGTAGAAATTTGCTTTAGATCAGCATATTCACCATATGTCACAATAAGTTCTAGAAGGAGAAGCATTCTATATGTATAGCTATAATTTTTAAATAGAGGTGAATGGAACAATATCTTTCAAAATGATCACTCAAGAGAGAGTTGTTTAGAAAAAAGTAAGAGAAGGAAGTCATCAAAATGAAAATGGAAAATCCCAGCTACATAAAATTGTAAAAGAGAGTAGGATGGTATAGCGGATAAAAAGTTGGCCTCCAAAGCAGCAAGCCCTGTGTTCAAGGTTTGCCTCTGACACATAGCAGTAGCTTTGTAAACCTGGCCAAGTCCCTTAAACTCAGTACTTTAGAGAACTCTTCAATGGAGTAAATTGCAAAGAAGGTGCCAACCTACATTGGTAGAGGGAGTTCCCACACCTGGTAATTCTCCAAACTAAGGAAATCATAGGTTCAGTCCCTATCCCTAAATCTTAAAAGCTTTTGCATAAACAAAATAAATGAAGCTAGGAAAAAAGGGGAAATCTCAAGTGGGGAAAAAAATCTTTTCATCAAATATCTGTAACAAAAATCTGACATCCACAGTATACAAATGAATAAATCCAAGAGCTATGAACAAACAATTCTCAAAGGAAAAATTACCAACTCTTGACAAACATATAAAACATGGCTCAAAATCACTACTAACAAGAGCAATGGAAATTTAAACAACTTTCAGATTTCATCTCACATCTAGCAAATTAGTAAGGATAAGAAAAGATGAAAATAGTCAATGAGAGGGATTGTAAGAAAACAAGGAAACAAAACCTAAGGCAATATGAAAAGGGCACTGGACTTAATAAGACCTGAGTTTGACAGATCTGTGCATCAGTTCAACCATCATGAAAAATCATACTTCTCAACCCAGAGATTCCTCTATTGGGCATATAAACACAAAGATATCCTAGAAAGAAGGAAAGGTCACCTCTAGACCAAAATATTCACACACATACCTAATGTGGTAGAACTGGAAATGAAGTGAGTGCTTTTTTAACATAATGAATTGATTGCTTTTTTAACATAATGAAATATTTTGTGGGTTTAAAAGTGATAAATATGAGAAATTCAGAGAAAATCGGGATGAATTAATGCAGACTGTGGTATTCAAAATGAGGAAAGTAATGTACACAATTATGTAAATAAAGAGAACACTGAATCAGTCAAAAGTTATATAAAGACAAATCTTTGCCCTAGACAAGAGTTAAGGAAATTCATTTTCTTCCTTTCCTTAGAGAGATGAAGGCTCCATGTGTGGAATGTTTTATATGCTATCAGCCAAAGTTGATGTTTCCTTGGTTTTGCTTAACTGTTTTTCTTTGTTACAAAGGCAGTTTAACTGGGAAAAGGCACAACCAGAAATGACTCAGATGTTAAAAATAAAAATAAAAGACCACAGTAAAACTAATAGAAAATATAAAATTTATGTTAATGGTATTTAAAGTATTCACTTGATGTAATATCCTAATAACTTTATAATATAAAGTATATGAGGTTACTTTTGTGATTACTATCCCCTTTTCTAGCAATTCATTGACCATCCTTCTAATAATGAGTTTCAAATTTTACCAAGAATCAAAGTCAAACCCATTAGCCTCTAGTTTATATATTCCATTATCATTTCCTTTGTTGAAAACTAGGACAATATTTGTCCTTCTCCAATCCTGTAGTACCTCTCCTGTTTTCCATAATCTTTCAAACATCATTGCTGCACAACAATCATTTATGCAAGTATTTTCATTACCCAAGATTGTAGGTCCTCTGAAGATAAGTACTTGAACTGAGTAAGGACATCTAGAGACTCTCTTATTATTTCCCTACTCATTTTGGTTATCAACTCCCCATTAGATATTTTGATTCTATTTAATCCAGTCCAAGGAGTGCTCTCTTGTGCTATGCCCTACTGCTCAGGGGATGCTTAAGAAAATAACAGAATTCATTTAAAAATGAAAAAAAATCAATAAATTGGGCATACACCTAAGGAAACTGGCACAGCAAACATTTTTTTAATTATGAAAACTGAAGAAAGAAGATTGAAAACAAGATCTATTGAAATAATAAAGCTAGAGACATTTCTTTTTTCCCCCACTTAAAAGCATTTTATTTTTTCCAATTATGTGCACGTACCACTACTAGACACATTTCTTATATAAAATAGATTAATTTTTTCTCCTGAGATTTGGTAATGCTATGTAGAAATGCCTTTGATTTTCATGGATTTATGTTTGTCTTCATTTTTTCTTTAAATATTCTCTGGTTATTGTTCATTTTTTAATTAAGGAAAACATCATGTCAATAGCAAATAGGCTTTTTTCCCCTCTTCTGTACCTATATTTACACTTTTAATCTCCTTCACTTGTCTTGTTACTATTGTTAGCTTTTCAAATAATATAGCAGTTGGGAAAAAGGGATCTTTAGTTTACTCTAAACAAATAATGCTAATTTTTTTACTTTTAGGTAAATAGTTTTTATCATATTAAAAAATATATGGCCTGTCTGTGTATATATGTTTTGTAATATTTTATCAGAAATTAATGTTATACTTTGTCAAAGACAGCTAGGTGGTATAGTAAAGTGCTGGAGCTGGAGTCAATGTGACCTGAGTTCAAAGGTGATGTTAAACATTACCTGTGTCACCATTAAAAAAGGCACTTAATCTCTCTCTGCTTCAGTTTCCTCATCTGTAAAAAACAGAAATAATAAAAGCAACTACTCCCACGGTTATCGTGAGGGGAAAACAGGGTATTTTCAAGAATTTTGCAATCTTTAAAGTATTATATAAATGCTAACTCTTATTATATAATCACATGGTTGTAGTTTTAGTATGATTAATTGTATTGTTTTCCTAATTTTGAACCATCCTTGCATCCCTGTTATAAATCTAAAATAGTATCTAATATTAGTGATAGTTAATGACACTGTTAGTGATGCTGTCCTATATTTTTCTTTCCCTGCTATATTATCTGGATTAAGTCTGAAATTTCCTCAAAAAATAAGTTTAATTTTAAAAATTGCTCCATTTTTGAGAAAAATTTGATTTCATGGTTCTCTAATGAATATTTGTAAATTACAAATAATTGTAGGCATTAAGACATTTGATATAATTCATCTGTAAATCCATCTGAGCCAGGATGTTTTATTTTACTATAGACAGTTCTTCTGTAGCTAATTCAGTTTTATTTTCTGATATAGAATTAAGATCTCTATTCTCTATTTCATATTCCATTAATTTATATATCACATTTTTTGGAGCTAATCCTCCATTCTTCTTAATTTTTCATTTTTTATGACATACATTTTTAGATTATTTTTCTTATTTGATTGATGGATTCTCCCTTTGTCATGATGTTTAGCTAGCACATTTTTTATTTTGTTAATTTTATTTTCTTCCTTCTTTTTGATCAGGTTTTCTAAGTGTTCTCAATTTTGTTGGTGTTTCCAAAGGGCTGGTATTAGGTTTTATCAATTCTATAGATGTTTTCAATTTTATCAGTCTTCTCTAATTTTCAAGATTTGTTCTTCTAGGCTTCTTTTATTCATCTCTTGCTTTGCTCATTTTTATTTTTCTCTTTTTTCTATTTTGTTAATGTATTTTTCGAGATATTTCCAATGAGAGCTACTTTAGTTACATAAGAACAATTTTATTTTGTTGTCTCATGGTTATTATCTGTCACATACATTTTCATTGTTTCTATGATTTGTTCCTTGACTGAATTATTGAGAAAACATTAAGTCCCTTGTTAGGTCTCTTTTTCCTTGTATAACTTGCTGTTTTGTTGCATTTTGATGTTTAAAGGAAGTGGTCAGCCCTTCTTGGAGAGGTGGCTTGGTGGTACAGTGAATGGAGTGCTAGGTCTCTTCCTGAGTTCAAATCTGGTCTCAGATACTTACTAGCTGTGTCACCCTGGGCAAGTCACTTATCCCTGTTTGCCTCAGTTTCCTTATCTATAAAATGAACTGGAGAAAGAAATGGCAAATCACCCTGGTATCTTTACCACTGAACACCCCAAACAGGGTCACAAAGAGTTGAATACAACTGAAAAACAACTAAACAAGCATTTCCGCTTTTTTACATTTACATATGATTGTTCTTCACACTCATACCTGTTTTCATTCAGAAGACACCACGATTTTTCTGCTTTAAAATATCTTTTATTAAGTTCTTTATTAAATTCAGAATTTTACTTTTTGTAAATATTTCTGTTAGATTGTTCTAATTCCCATAGAGAAACATTAAAGTTTCCTACAATTGATACTTTACTATCTATACCTCTTCCAGTCCCTAAATTCTACTATATGCCAGGGGGAACCAATGTTCCAGTAATTGATACCACTAAGTATCTGTAGTCACAGGGAGTCATTATACCACAAGATCCTTGCAACTTTCATGAATAATAATCCCCAGCCTGGCAATGAGGAGAAAAGGGCAACAATTGTTAAAATATTTTTTAACCCTCTGATAATGAATAAATTAGGAGAGGCTTGTTCTTCAGGTTCAGTCTTGGGATTAGTTAGACTAGGTTGCCTCATACATGGTTATGATTTCAGGGATGCCTCTTTCCCCAAATTCATCCCATGGCTAGCTTCTTGATTCCTGAAATTCCACAATTAGATCTGTTTCTTTTTTTTTTTTTTTTTTTTTTTTTGCTTCAGTCAAAATTTGTCCTCTATTAAAAATAAAATCTCTCCTGGGAATGGCAATAGGACAAGTCCTATTGATCATTTACATATGTATCGATGTGAATGAATTTTTGAAGTATTTTCCTATGAACAAGGGCAATGGAGGAAGTGTGTGATGAGATTGAGTTGAGTGATGGGAGAAAGGGGAAGCACAGCTACAAGAGTAAGGGAAGGAAATGAAAGAATTACTGGGTGAATGAAAAAAAAAGTACATTTTAAGAGCTTACTATGTGCCAGAGGTGAGTGAAAGGAGAGAGGAAGGGAGGGAAGGAGAGAGAGAGAAAGAGAGAGATTGCCCAGGAGAGTGGGAAAAAAATTTCACCCATTTCAGTTTTTCCAAAGACACATTTTGTTAAAATGTTGTGAATATCTAAAAAACCTGAAAATCAGATATTTCCAAGATTTTGAGGGTACAGTCAGAGAGAGAGAGAGAGAGGGAGACTATTAAACTATTGTTATCCCTAAGAAAGCAATCTAACAACAAAAAAACAAGTCTAGATTTCCCCAAATGGAGTCGAGCAAGGATTAAGTTGAGATTGTACCAATTAGCAGCAGATGGCAGAACATCCTTTTTACTTCATCCAGGGAAGTGATTCTCCACAGTTACTGTTTCTCATCACTGTGAATGGTTTTTGATCCAGAGACTGGATAATTTGGCTTTTAAAAAAAAGAAGTAAAAAACTTCCTCCTTTCCACACCCTAAATGCAAAGAAAAAGAGTCGTCATTGGTAAGATGGTTCCACTATCCAGAAGAAATCTGAAAAGAAAAAAAATATGCATTCTTGGGCTCCATTGTGTGTGTGTGTGTGTGTGTGTGTGTGAGAGAGAGAGAGAGAGAGAGAGAGAGAGAGAGAGAGAGAGAGAGAGAGAGAGGAGGGGTGGGGGGCATGGAGAAACAGAGAGAGCGCGCATGTACCAGTGACAGAAAATCAGAAAGTGGGGGGGGAAAGGAACAGGGAGGGAGATGGGTTCCCACTAATTTCAGCATTTGACATTCCTGGCAGATAATGATGGTAAATGGAAAGTAATAATAAGTAAACATATTTGATTTTTATTTCATACATTCTTATTTGTATCACTAAAATACTTGAAAATGATATTTCAGTATATACATTTTTAGAGGGGGAAGTAAGATACAAGTGATAAATCATAATAAGAATTGTTTTCAGTTTCTCATAGAGAAGAGAAATGACATTTTTCTGTAATACATACAACATCTGCATATCGTTTCTAAAATATCCAGCTTACTTTCCACTAGAAAAATAATTACAACCACAGGTCATCTTTTTACAAGGTACATATATGAGGTTTAAAAGGGAAAAGAGTGAAAAAAAATATACTTTAATAAAAACTTGTGCTCTGTGCTCATCTAACATTTCATCCAAAGACATTAAAATCACAAAATAAATGATTCAATTCAACAGGAACTTATTAAGCAATCACTGTGTGTAGGACATTGGAGATACAAAGATAAAAATGAAATAATCTTGCCCTCAAGGAACTGAAATTCTACTTCTGCTATAAAACATATAGACAGATAAGTGAATAAGGGAAATACAAGGTAATCTGAAGGAGAGGGCATTTATAATTAGGGGAAGAGGAGTAAAAGATAGACTTCAAAGAGGAAATGACATATGAGTTAAGTTCTGTGGGAAGATAAGGATAGAGGGCAGCCTTAATGGTACAGTGGATTGAGTACCAGCCTTGGAATCAGGAATCCTGAGTTCAAATTCAAATTATTAGCTATATGACCTGGGGTAAGTCACTTAACCCTGTTTGCCTCAGTTTCCTCATCTGTAAAATGAGCTGGAAAGGGAAATGACAAATCATTCCAATATCTTTGCCAAGAAAACCCCAAATAGGGTCATGAAAAGTCAGACACAACTATAATGGCTGAATGACAACAAAAACAACAAGAATTTTGAGAGGTAGAGATGAGGAAGAAGTACATTCCAGGCTTGTGGAATGTCCTATATGAATATACAGAATCAGGAGATGAAATGAAGACGTCAGGAAATAGCTAATAGTCCAACTTGACTGGAACATGAAGTGGAGTAATTAAAATGAAACTGGAAAGGTAAGTTGGAACCTCAAGCATCAGGTGGAAGAATTTGTATTTTATTCTCAAAGCCATAGAGCCACCAAAGGCTTTTGAGCAGGAAAGTGGCATGAATTATGTCTTAGGGAGATGATTTTGGCAATTGCGTGGAGAGAAGAAGGATTGGAAGTGGAAGAACAATGGATTAGGTGACTTTATAATAGTCTAGAAAGGTTTAAACTAGACTGTTGGCTGGGTGAGTAGAAAGAAAGGTCTTTTAGGAAGGAAAGAAGGAAATAAGCATTTATTGAGCAGTTACAATATGTTTGGCACTGTGCTAAGTGCATTATAAGTAATCTTATTTGCTCTTCATAATTCTGTGAGTTAGATTATTATTACCACCAATTTACATGTAAGATAACTGAGGCAGGCAAAGGGTAAGTGACTTACCAAAAGTCAAACCTCTAGTAAGTGTCTGAGGTCATATTTAAATTCAAGTCTTCCTGATTCCAGGCTCAGTGATCTATCTACTGTCCCACCTGGAGAAGAAAGAGATGCTATAGAATAGAATCAACAAGGTTTGGGACCTACTTGCAAGCAGGAGGTGATGGAAAGGGAAGCATTAAGGATAATTCCAAGGCTGCAAATCTAAGTGACTGTGAGAATGGTAGTGGCCTCAATCAAAAGAGGATCTCAATCAAAACAGAGAGGCATCCGAGGGTCCAGGGGGAAGCAGCTGATAATGCTACTGTGCTTGGCCTAAACAGGCCACGTATAGAGTCATCTGTTCAGTTCTTAACATCACATTGTAGGAATGACATTGATAAGGTGGGGTTTCCAGAGAAGGCTAACCAAGATGGTGTAGGGCCTAAATAGTACATATCAAATGAGGATGGGTTGAAGGAACTGGGGATATTTAGCCCAGAGAACAAAAATCCAAGGAGATGTAAAAACTGCCTTCAAGTATTTGAGAGATTATGATATGCAGAAAGGATTAGACTTGTTTTGCCTAGCCCTAGTGGATAGTTCTAAGAGACATAGATCAAAATCGCAAAGAATCATATTTGGGCTTGATACAGTGAAAGTTTTCAAAATAATTGGAATTATCCAAAGGGGGAATCAGCTGCACCTCAAGGTACTTGGTTCTCCTTCAGTCAATGTTTTTAGGCAAAGATTAGATGACTGTATATTTGATATTTTGTAGAAAAGATACTTTTTCAGGAATGGGCTAGACTACATAGCCCACTGGGGCACATTCCAGTTCTGAAATTGTATGTGACTTGGGAAAAATCTTTACAGAGATGATAACTGAACCCATATAAGCTTATGTGGTTACCAAGAGGGAGTGTTATAGATAAAAGAGAATAATCTTCAGTTATCTCTTCTTTCTATACAGTTTCATATCCCATAAAACTATTAGAGAAAGAAACCCCATCTACTGCTTCCATGTCAAATCAGAAAAAAAAAATCTTCTCTGTGCAGGTAAACCTTAAGAGGACATATTTCAATGGTATTTTAACAACTCATAATTCAACCCACAAATTGGAAATTTGCACCAAAGGAGCCTCACTATTTTTATTATAAGTCACAGGTCTGGGTTCATACAGATGGGACTCAATGTTACTGGATTCTCAATTGGAGATGGAGTTTCCAAACAAGAGATATTTTGCTTGGCACTGTGTATGCACCAGGAGACTACTAATGAATGATGAGAATGCTGGTCAATTTATGCTGAGTACTGATTGACATAATATATACCAAGGCCAGGGGTATGGTTGGTCCAGAACTTTAGGGAACACACACACATGGTTCTGGACTCTCTTTGGAACCAATTCCAAGGAGGAAAGAGATGAAGAAGATGAAGAGATGTCCCTGATTTCTAAAACTTTTGGAGATACCCTCCCCCCCTTTCCATGAGGTCGGAGACTTTCTCTTAGTTTCAGCTTAAACTTTATTTCGCTCTCAGCAAAGAATTTACTCACACATATAATTTCTGGTATATTGTAATCAGTAGCATATCTCTGATATCTGTTAGTTTTTTTGTGATCAGCGGAAAGGGGTCAAAGTAGCACATGTAAGTTTTGGGCTACCATACCCCCTAAAGAATAGCATCCAAGGAAATGGTTTTGTTTTGAATGTCTGTCCCCCTACATTCACAATATCAGGGAGATTTGTTGGTTTTTAGTCATTTTCAGTCATGTCTGACTCTTTGTGACTCCATTTGGGGTTTTCTTGGCAAAGATACTAGAGTGGTTTGCCATTTCCTTCTCCTGCTCATTTACAGATGAGGAAACTGAGGCAAACAGAAGTAAGTGACTTACCCAGGAAGTGTCTGACATTTGAAATCAGGTCTTCCTGAATTCAGCCCCAGCACTCTATCCATTGCATCATCTAGTTAGTACTCCTCCAGAGACTGGAGAAAAGAGTGCAACTTCATAGCACTTTGGGGAACTTACTCTTTCTCCCCATTCTCCCTTCAACAAGTATGGTCATCTCTTCAGAGGCAATCTAGACTCACCCAATAATACCTTTTCATGTCCCAATCAAGCTGAATATCTATAAGTCTAGGCAACCCATGTGGACATTACATAAGCATGCATACTTCTTGTATCAATAATCACTCTCTTTGTCTCATACAGCCCCCCTCCCCATATTTAGTGTGCACATGTCATGTTTCTTCAGGTTAGACAGCTGTGGCAGATTTTCTACTGAAAATGGCTTTCTTGTTTACCTATTTTTCTCTCTCCCTCTGTGCCGCTGACGTTTTGATCACCAACAGGCTTATTTTGCTCCCAGCTTATCTGAGCCTCTGCATCTACAGGAGAGCTGAACATCTCCAGAGATGTGGCTTTTAGCTAATAACCTCCTACTATCTTACATACATGTATCTGTGAAAAAGAAGAGTCTGTTTGAGTTGCAATAAGAGAATTTCAGTATTTCTGTGATTTATTATTCTCTTGAGATTTAATTAGCATGATCACATACTTGAGAATATGCTTTGATTTGAATTTTGATTTGTTTTTGCTTAATGTGTGAGTATGTGTGTATATGAAACAGAAAGAATGTTTCTTCTGTTTTCTGAGTATGTGTGTGTGGGTAAATCTGGAGAAATATTTTATTTATGTATGTCAGCTTATACATGATGAATTCAATTATCTGAACAAATTTTTTTTTTTATCTTGGCCTGGATCAACTGGATAAAAATCAGTTTTTCTATCACTGAGTCCCTGTGCTATCTTCCCCTGCTCACTTTAATGAAGCTCATAAACATCATTTAATCTAGCTGAAGACAATTTTAGAAGGAGCGAAAATTTTCAGGAGAGGCATGATAAGCTTCCTAAATATCTGGGTTTTCAAGCTCAATTTGAGTCTACAAAACACCAATCTCCTATTTTTATTCTAAATATAGCCACTTAGAGAGAAAGCAATAGAAAACAATTTCAGAAAGATTTCTTCCCTTATTCATTTGAAATATTATTGATGTGAAATATAAGCAAAGAGGCAAGAATTATTGCATATAGAAAACACCTGTTTCATGAGAAGAAAATAGCCCCAAGCAAATTAAATTGTTGGATTTAGGTTTTTTTAAGCATGTACAATATTTAGTGGCTTTTCACCTATAAGATTCCATGGAAAATTTCGTTACATGATATTCAATTGGATAAGGGGGGAAAAGATTGAAAATATTAACTCATTCTTTATGAGGACTTTGTTTCTGACACTTGATTATCACAGAGGTAAAAATTACAAACCAAAGGAATTTGTCTACTTATTTCCTATGTGATAGACACATATATTTATTATATTTTCCTAAAATTAGAAAAGTTTATTTTCTTCAAAGTAGAACTATGGAATATTTTAATTGTTTTAAAAAAATTTACAACAGAAATACCTTCTGATTATTTTGCTGTGCTAAGAAGAAGTAAACTCCCTTCTTTCCTCTTCACCTCTTATTGCTAAAGCAATGATTTGTATTTTTCCTTTGAGATAATTTCTTCCGTGGGGAGGGAGGTGGTAAAATTTACATAGCTTCTGGACAAAAATGTTATGGCGTGTTGTATCTTACAGATGTAATATAGTGAGGTGTTTCTAATGTATTTGAAGATGTTGTATTTGGAAGGTTTTCTCTGACAAGAATGTAAAACAACATATATGCCCTTTAAAGATTTTGAATGCTACAAATAAAAATACTAAAGCAATAATTTTGAAATTGGAAAGTGTTCAACATTAATGTAAATCAATCTTGGCCTGTGGTAATAGTTGAAAAATGAAAATCTTATACCAAACAATGGAATGAGAGAATTCAGATTTTAGAACTTTAGTATTGTGTAAAAAAAAAAAGACTTGATTTTAGAATCAAACTATAAGAAATGGAGAGCTCACCTTGCTTTGAAAAGATAATAGTTTTTAGCTTTGAGAATTTAATCTCATCAAATAGTGGCTTTGTCACATGCCTCCAACACTAAGACATTATTTCTTCTTATTACCTAAAAGGCTGTTTCATTCATTAAAACCTATGAGTTTAAGATTGATCAACAGAGACTCTTCAGGGCCCTAGGAACTTTCCATTGATTGTTTAAATTCAACTAGAACTTTCACTATTGGAATTTTCAAAGCAATGGTTGTCGGTGGAATAATGCTCAGTTGAAAAAAAATGCTCAAAGCAAAAATTCTTGAACCTCTAAAGAGCTTTGTATTTGATAGCTACATAGAGTTTGTGTATTTGTAAACAATGTCCCTCAATATAAAGAAACTAGTCACTGGTCATTTAGAGTATAATTTTTAAAGGGTACCGTGAACTGGGATTTAGAATATTAAGGATATGATTCATTGCAAAGAAAGGCTACTACTTGTGCTGTGTGTATATGTAAATATACACATACATGTATACATATATACACATATATGTACATTTATGCACATATGTGTGTATATCTGTTGAGAGAGAGAGATACACACATATATACATGGGAAGGTAGAGAGTTTTGTCTCCTAGAAATGTGAAACCTGTTGCCTCCTCAGACAATTGTTTCTATCACTACTTTTCCTATTTGTTGGAGAGCTCTGTCCATTCCTTTTCTCTGTCTTGCTTCTCTTCCCCTTTCCCTAGTCCCCACTAAGAACAATTGTGATAGACCCGGTTTTCAGAAATGTCTGAGACAAAATCCTAGGTACATAACCACTGTAATGTATCTAGTTCCTTTATTATTTGGAGTCTGATATTTACATACTAAATTACAATATGAAAAATATATTCAACTCAAATTAAGGATGTTAATAGCCTGTGAACTAAATCATTGACTGAGTTATATCCTAATACAGGAATAAATCTGCAAAACAAATCATTCTATAAAAATAAGTATACTCTCTGAAATAAAACCAAAAAGCCTTCCATTCATGTAGTAAATTTACTGGAAACTACAACAGTAGATTGTGGAGCTTTTAAAAATTGATTTGCTTAATAGCCTACCTCTAACTTTAGATAGAGATCTAAGGAGATTTTCCAGATTACTTGGAAATCTGCTGGAAAAGACCCCACCAGATCTTCTGACCACCTACACTGCATTTGAAACTCAAGGCCTTCAATCTGAGTTCCACAGAGCATACTTTAAAAGATGCTAGAAGTTGATGCTGAAATAAAAAATCAGATCATCAATTGGGGAAGTTAAATTGCAGAATATTAATATAGTAGAATATTTCTATGGTATAAGAAATGATGAATTTGATAAATACCAAGAGACATGGAAAGACTTTCGAGTTGATGTAAAGTGAACAGAGTCAATTTCCAATTCCTCCAGAAGATTACCCCTTCTATGTCCCATTTCTCTAGTTTCCAGTATCTCTCTATGTTATGATCCTTTGTCTAGTGCCTTCAAACATACCCAGAGCTCCCCAAACTTTACTGGACATGACCATCCTCTCAAGCTATCACCTTTTATCTTTTCTATTTCTTGCCTAAACTCCTGCCTACACTCATTGCTTCTACTGCCTTTCTTTTCATTCATTCCACAACCCTTTGTAGTCTGCTTCCTAGCTTCATTATTCAATTCAAATTGCTCTCTCCGATATAATTGCCAATGGTCAATCCCCATTCTTCCTAAAGTCTCTACTATACTTAATTCTCTCTCTCTCTCTCTCTCTCTCTCTCTCTCTCTCTCTCTCTCTCTCTCTCTCTCTCTTTTTCTCTTTCTCTCTCTCTCTCTCCCTTTCCCTCTCCCTCCTTCTTTCTCTTGTTCTCCTTCTCTCCCTCCCTCATACTTGTCTATTTCTCAACATCTTTTGCTGGATCATCACCCAAATCATACCCCATAATGATGGATATATTCCAAGATTCTGTCCTGGACCCTCTTCTCTATTGTCTCCATACTCTTATCTGACAACCTCATCAACTCTCATAAGTTAATTATCTCTATGCAGATGATTTATCTTCTCTCTCCTGAACTATTGCAGTGGCCTTCTAGTTGACTTTCTTGCCTCATATCTCTCTCCCTACTCTCCTTTATACTTCTCACAGGCGATAAATTATTTTTTTTACATGCCAATGACCACTCAATAAATTGCAGTGATTCTCAATTACTACTAGGATAAAATATAAATTCTGGCCTTTAAAGCCCTTTACAAGGTTTTTTAAAAGCAGTACTTTTATCTTGAATTGAAATTTTTTAATTATCCTAAAAGTAATTCACATTTTATAATTCAAGATAAAATTGCTGCTAACTTGTGAAAACTCTTATGTTACTTTGGCTAATTACTAAAATTCTCATAAGGATTTTATAGAAACAGAAAGCAATATATATCTCTGTCTATATATTTATATTGATCTACATAGAAATAGATATTAATCACAGAGATGAGAAAGGATCAGCAATCTCAAAGAAAAGGTCCTACCCATCACAGATAAAGTGTCAGCTAAGAAACCTACCTTGTTATTATTATAAGATAGAAGAACTTTGATTAGAGTAGTTTTGCAAGGTTTGCAAAAGAAATGACAATAATAAGAAAAAATGAATTTTCTTTCAATAGAATGAGTGAAGAAAAGACAAACTTCATAACTGGAATGGTAAATGCAAATGAGCCAAATTCCCATAAAACAAAAAATTACAGAATGGAACAAAAAGGCAAACCCAAAAATATTTTGTAAATAGCAAGTATATTTTAACCTAAAAATATCTAAATCTATTAAAAGTGAATTGTGGTTTAAAATTAACATGCTACTGCCACTTCAGGAAAAGTAGGAGTAGGGCTAATGATATTGAGTTGAATTCTTATCAGAAAGTATTAAAAGAGGTCAATAAGAACAATATGTTATTCTTAATGTCTATATCAGAAAACAATATATCAAACTTAAATTTATAAATACCTAATAATTTTGTGGCATAATAAAAGGAATATATATATATATATATGAAAGAATACAGGATCTGGAATCAAAAGATCTGGATTCCAATCCCACATCTGATACTGCAAGTGCGTCCTTGGCCAAACACGTAACCTCCAGTGGCATCAGTTTCCTTAATTGTAAAATTAGGCAGTTGGACTAGATGAGTCTTATGGTATCTTCTAGATCTCAGTAAAAATATTGTTATTATTGTTATTAGATTTCAACACCCAATTCTCAGCATATAATAAATCTAATTAAAAGATACATCATGGAGAACTCCCAGTACAGGAATCCTCCCACAAATGTTTACATGGCCCATTTTGACTCAATAGATAAAATCCTTGGGAGCTGCCTGAGCCATATAGAGGTTAAATGATTTAGCCTACATCCCACAGCTAGTGGCTGTGAGATTAGAAAGAAGCTATTTCAGATTCCAAGTCTAGTATATATTTTGCCTGAACCAAAAGAACTTAATATTGGTGAACCCTTGTTCCCCTCATTCTCCAAAAATCCTAGAGCTTGTATAGTCTCTAAAAGCCTTTTATAATGTCTGGAATACAATGCAATGGTCACTTGATATTCACGATCCAGGCAAGTGAGGGTCTCTCTGAACATTATGTCTTCACAGTCCATTCCACATGAAGCCACTCATTCCATGAGTGGTTATGGATAAGGTCAGGTTTAGGATCTTCAAGGTCTAGAGCAAAGATTTCAAAATTTTTTAGTCTCAGGAGCCCTTTACACTCTTAAAATATTAAGGATGCCTGAAAGAGCTTTTGTGTAGGTAGTTTATATCTATTGATACTTACTGTATTAGAAGGTAAAACACTTTAACCTGGAAAGGTAGGAGGGGGCTAGATCATGGAGGGTTTTAAAAGCCAAACAGAAGGTTTTATATTTTAATCTGGAAGAGATAGAAAGCCACTAGAGTTGAATGAATGAGAATTTTTATGCAATCCTATACTTCCCTAATCAATTCACTATCCCAGTTTCCATATTATCTCTTCCAAACTTTTTCATTCTTCCTCAAACATCCTAAGGTTCCCTGTCTTCCAACTCTCTTAGCTGAGAATCTTGCCTCATATTTTACAGAAAAAAAGTTGAGACAGTTTGCCACAAGCTTCCTCTTCTTCAACTCCTTCATTCAAATGCCTTCTGCCACTTTCTTCTCCTTTCCTCCTGTCTCACATAATGAAGTAGCCTCACTCCTTACCAAGGGCTAACCCCTCTTCAAGTGATGCCATTCCATCCTGTTCCCTCTAGCAGATTTCCCCTCTGTCATTCCCACACTTTCATTTATTTTCAATCTCTCCCTATCTACTGGCTCATCTCCCGCTGCTTACAAACATGGCCATGTTTCTCCTACCCTGAAAAAAAAAACAACCTCTCTTGATCCAACCCTGCTATTGATCTGTCTCTTCTGACTTTTGCATCTAAACTCTTTCTCTCCTCTCATTCTCTTCTTGATCCCCTACAATCTGGTTTCCAATTTTATCATCACACCAAATTGCTGCCTCCCCAAGTTACTAATGATCTACTCTGCTGTCTTTGACACTATTGATCACTCTGTTCTCTCTCTAGGTTTTCAGAATAGCACTTTCTCCTGGTTTCCCTCCTATCTAACTACTCCTTCTTTCTTTTTTGCTGGATCTTCTTCCAGAATACACGATCTAACCATACATGTCCCTCAAATTCTAGTCCTAGGCCCTCTTCTCCCTCTGTACTACATTTATCTGTTCCATGTCATGGTTTCAATATATCATGGATTGGCATAAAAAATTAAATGGGAATTTTGGGGGAGTTTTGTGCAAGTCACAGATAACATGCGAAGGCCAGCAGACAACACAAAAAAAGATCAGAAACTCAGAAATGCATAAAATATATGGATAGTATTGTATAATAACATGTTTCATCTTTTAATACCACAATAATTCAGACCTTCTCTGGTGTGAAGTGAGGGCCAAAAAATTTTATGCATATTTTCCAGGTCATGGGAGACATCCCATTCCTAACCCCCATGATGTAGAAGGGAAAACTGTACTTTATTTGATGATAACTAATGATCTCTTAGCTACCAAATTCTCTGGTTATTTGATTATCATCAGCTCCCATGGATTTAATTATAATCTTTATGCTGATGATTCTCAAATCTACCTGTCCTCCCATATTCTCCACTGAGCTCCAGTAATTGCACCTCCAGCCACCTTGTAGATATTTTTAACTCGATGTCCAGCAGACATTTTAAATTCAACATGTCCAAAATGTAACTCATTATCTTTCTCCCTAAACCCACTCCTCCTTCTACTTCCCCTATTACAGTTGAGGACACCATTCTAGGTTGCATATTTGGTTACAGTCCTAGGTGGCATCCTGGATTCCTTACTATCTCACACCTGCCATATACAATCTGTTGTCAAGGGCTGTCCATTTCTTCTTCACAACATTTCTCCCACATGCCCCCTTCTCCTCTAGAATTGCCACCACTCACACCTGAATTATTATAATAGTCTGCTGGTGGGTCTACACACCTCAAGTCTCTCCCCATTTCATTCAGCCACTAAAGTGATTTTCCTAAAGTGCAGATCACCATGTCACCCAACTACTCAATAAATTCCAGTGGCTTCCTATTGCCTCTAGGAGCAAACGCAAAATGTACTCTTTTTTTGGAATTCAAAGTACTTTATAACCTAACCCCCTCCTACCTTTCCACTCTTATACCTTACTCCCAAACACGTATTCTTTCATCCAATGACGGCCTTCCTGGCTGTTCAACAAACACTCCGTTTCTCTGCTCTGGGCATTCTCCCTGGTTGTTCCCCATGGCTGGAACACTCCCTCCTCTACTTCTACCATTGACCTCTCTAGTTTCTTTTAAGTCTCAACTAAAATCCCACCTTCTACAGAAAACCTTTCCCAATCCCTTCTATGCCTTCCTTCTATGAATTATAATCTATATGGCCTGCTTTGTATATACTTGTTTACATGTTGTCTCGCCAATTAGATTGTAAGCTCCTTGAAGGTAGAGACTGTCTTTTGCCTCTTTTTATATCCCCAGTGCTTAGCACATTTCAAGGCACATAGTAGCTACTTAATCAATGTTTATTGATTGTTTGATTAACAAACTTATGATCTGGTGTGAATGGGAATTCTTGCCAGCCAATGTGTCCTGGAGCTAGCAGGGACCACTGACATCCTCAAGTCATTCCTCCTTCCTCATTTGGAGCAGGCTTCCTGAATCTAATGACTGTCCTTAGTAGAGAGAATCCTGCCATCCCTATGTCACACTCACTTCTCTGTGACTGAGAATTGCAATCTCCAACAGCTCTTTCCTACAGGCCGTATCTCATTATATCCTGTCACACAT
Source organism: Pseudochirops corinnae (assembly GCA_028646515.1). Lineage (NCBI taxonomy): Eukaryota > Metazoa > Chordata > Mammalia > Diprotodontia > Pseudocheiridae > Pseudochirops > Pseudochirops corinnae. Next base: position 420,267,966 of record CM053585.1, on the reverse strand, counting down.
TTTCTCTTTTTTCCTTAACTGTGAGAAAGCTGTGCCAGAGTAAGAGGATACTGCAGAATGATAAACTCACACTTAAAAAATACATTGGGAAATGGAATCATTAATGAATAAATACCACCGGGAAAACTGGACAGCCAAATGTCAGGAAGTATTAGGGCATAAGGGAGGCATACTTTGTACCTAAAAAAGCAATAAATTCTAACTGGATCAATGACCTTTCCTCTAGCTATATAATGTGTGTGTGTGTGTTAAAAACAGGAAGAAAATGCAATATTATATTTGTCTCAACTAGGTAGAAGGACATTTTATCAAACAAATAGAGAAAATATGGAATATAAAATAGATGTATTTGATTATACAAAGATAAAGGATTTTTCATAACAAAAATATCATTAAAATTTCACAAACAGATTAGGGAAACATATCACAATGAATATAAAGGTCTGACATCCAAAAATCTATAAGGAATTGATGCTTTGATGAGTCTAATTATGCATACTCTCCCAATTTGAAGGATGAAAAACAAATTGAGAACACATGAAAGGATGTACATTTCCTTCAAGAATCAGAGACATTCCATCCAAGACAATCTCAAATCTAGAGAAACTGTTATAATCGAACCTGCTTCCACTCCCCAGTGTATCACAAGTCAAATGTTATAAGAGCAATAGTGAAAATGAAAAAGGAAGAAGCCAGGAAAAGGATTGTGCTGCTTGGTTTTCCCTGAGTTCCTCTACCCCTAGAATTCTACCTCTATCTGTTGCAAGTGAAGGAAGGGAGGAAAGAACCAAGCATTTAAGAGCCTACTATGTGCCAGGCACCAGCACTAAGCACTTTACAAATTTTATCTCAATGGAGCCTCACAACAACTCTGGGAGGTAATTACTATTATTATCCCCATTTTACAGTTGAGGACACTGAGGCAGATGGAGGTTAAATGACCTGCCCAAGTTCATATTGCTAGGAAGTATATGAGGCTAAATTTGAACTCAGATCTTCCTGACTCCAGGTCCAATCACTATGCCATATAGCTGCTCTGAACTCTCAGTACCCAGGGAGGTTGTGTTACCATCTGAAGGTGAAGATGGGTTCAGTTATAGCATTCTTTTTGGTTCTTATCCACATCTCCAGTTTATTACCTTGAATTGGCTTAGAATGCAGCAAGAGTTGACATTGCACCAAGAATTAATATTGTTCACCTAGCCACTGTTGGCATAGGGACTATTTCTCAATCTGCTCATCATTATCATCATCATTATTATTTTTAACCAATTGCTGTCCAATATTCCAAAATTCCTTTTCCAGTGCCTTGTGTTCAACATATCTGCTGTGAGGCAATATGATGTCATGGATGGAGCTCTGGACTTAGAACTGGGAGGTCCTAGATTCAGATCCTACCTCTGACCCTCATTAGTAGTATGATCACTTAACCTCTGTCAGTTTC
>CM053585.1:420208185-420266022 GCA_028646515.1 Pseudochirops corinnae | reverse complement strand
GAAACTGACAGAGGTTAAGTGATCATACTACTAATGAGGGTCAGAGGTAGGATCTGAATCTAGGACCTCCCAGTTCTAAGTCCAGAGCTCCATCCATGACATCATATTGCCTCACAGCAGATATGTTGAACACAAGGCACTGGAAAAGGAATTTTGGAATATTGGACAGCAATTGGTTAAAAATAATAATGATGATGATGATGATGAGCAACACCAACCTGGTTCTTTCCCTTCTAGATACAAGTTGTTTTCCCCACCAAAATTACCTTCTATCTGCCCTATATGTATCTCTTATATACTAACTTAATTACATATTGCCTCCCCAATTCGAATATAAGCTACCTGTGGCCAGGGACTATTCTCATTTTTTGTTTGTATAATTGAAGCTTAATACAGCATTAAAAACATAGTGTTTTTAGAAGGCTTGTTGATGGATTGCCTTTCATGCCACAGAACTACTACAATTTTGTTTGTTTTGAGGCTCCTTCTCCCTTTTCTCATCCAGGCTAGATATACAATGGCCATTCCTGGACCTGATCCCAATACTAATTGGTACAGAAGCTTTAATCTGCTCTGATTTTCAAATTTGAACCTAACTAGACATCTCGGGTGGCCCTCCATTCCCAAGGATTCACAATATTAGTGGTAGACTTCTTGGAGACACCTGATTGATTTTAGCCCTACAATAGCTCAGAAATTTGAAATTCAAGCAATCCATCCACTAACCTCAGTCTCCCCCAGTAGTGAAGATTAGAAGCTTACACCATGACACCCATTCTAATTTAATTTAAAATCAATTCAATTGAGTGTAAAATGAATCAATTACCTAAATGTTAACTAAATATCTTTTTTAAAAATTAAAGGATGGTGCAATATTTTATCTTTGATAACTATGGAAAGTTGAAAAACTCTTAATTGTCTCTAATTTAAAAGAAATCATAGAGAACAAATGAAATTAATCAAATTACACAAAAATAATGAGGGTTTTTCCAACAATAACAAAAATGTATCCATAATATGAAGGAAAGAATCAGATTGAGTGAAAAAAATCTTTGCAATACATATCTCTGGCAAAATAAATAAAGAATTGATAAAAATTTACAAAAGATAATCACTTTGCAATGATACATAATAAATGGATATGAAGAATTCATTCATAAAGAAGGAAGTTAAATTATCAGCAACCACCTAAAATTATCTAATAATCCAAGAAATGTGAAAAAAAGAGCTCTAACATGCCACTTACACTGATTAAATTAGCAAGGGTGAAAAATGATGAAATTGATGCAACAATGGTTAAAAAATAACATAAAAACTATTACACTGCTAGTCAATCTCAGGTCACTCTTAAGAAATCAATGAGTAAATTATACAACGAAAATTCAGAAATGTTCTTTGCCTTTGACCCTACTTTGATTCACTACTAGGAGTATACTCTAAGGAACTTAAAGACTCTAGGGTAGAAAGACCTATTCATATACAAATATTTCTAGCTACTATATTTAAAATAGCAAAAATCTGGAAGTTAACAATGTATCCAATGTTTGAAGATTGTCCGAACAAATCATGAATATGATGGAATATTATTACATCAACAAACTATAGACAATACAAGGAAGCAATGCAGAATGAAGATGAACATTCACACCAACAATACTTTTGGAAATAAAGACTACAACAATGACAAAGAGATAGCAACTGGACCTGGGATTTCATTGGTAGAAGGGAAACTTCTGCCATTTCAGATCTGTCCCTTCTCAGCAACTTAGAGTATAAAAGAGCTATGGAGAGCATTGAGAGGTTGAATGACCTCACCCAGACAGTTGGGATCTGAGACAGGACTTGACCCTGGTCTTTCTGACTCTTGACACCAGTTCACTATCCACCCACTAGCCTCTTCTGAAGTTATGTTGCCTCCCCAATTAGAATGTAAGTTACTTGAGGACAAGGACTGTTTTTACTCTTCCATTGCATACCAAACATTCGGCACAGTTTGGTGGTAAATGTGATGGTGACAAAACAAGATTTATATAGAGAAAATAATTTTAGAAAGTAGTCATAGAAACAAGATGATTTGGGTTTGTACATTTTAAAATGTTCTACAAATAATAAAAGTTTACAATTCCATGTTGTCGTTTGCAATGACTTGGTTTGCTTTGTCTTATCTCTCTTTATCTCTCTACCTTTTTTTTCCAGTCACCTCTCACATGAGAATATGGGCTACATAAGAGCAGGGACACTCTTCCTCTACTTTTTGCATGTCTAGTACTTAGTATGGTGCTTGTCGCATAGTCAGGGGATTCAAGGAGGACTAATGATTCTGGTGTGAGGGCTTGCCAAGCCCTTTTCAGGGCTGCTCATCCATCTTTGGCATCTACTCAGCACTCAACTCTCATCTGTTGATCCAAGAAGCGGTAGCATGCACAGTGGCCACTTCAGTAAACTGAGGCTGAAGGTAAATGACAAACCCAGATAAGGTTTTTATCTACCTTAAGCATGTAAAGACTTCCCCTAACAGAACGGGCAAATGAGAACAATTAGTTCCAATGGCCATGAAGGTGGCTGAAGTAACTACTTCAGTACTGCCTACAGCTTGGTCAGACATCAAAGAGGCCAAGGTCATCCACTGCACTCCAGGCTAATACCAATCATCTTGGTTTTTGTCTCATTACTGGACTTCAATGACGATGGTAGAGAGAGTAAAGATGATGACTTTGTGCACCTCTGCCTCACAAATCTAATTCACACAAAAGTCAAGAAATTACCCTGTAATGCCATTGATCCTTATCAAAATGAAAGACAAGCAACAATGAGGACTTTACAAATCCTTCCTTCACTCATTCATTCTTTTGCTCTTAGAGGTTCTATTCCTTAAAAAAGGAAAGAACATTATGAACTATAAAGCTCTAGATAAATGTATGTTATTATGAAGATCATTATTAATTACTTTTCATCTCTATTTAATCTAGGCACCTTTCAGTATCCCCAACCATAATTGATTGCTGTAAAAGCAAAAATAAAATTTGTTGGTGAATTATGACCCCTTTTAAATCCATGTACCATAATAACAGTCAATTTATTTGAGTAGTCACTTTAAAAGCCATTGTATTGAGCCAGGCATAAGCACCTTTTACAACCCTGAAGTCTACACACTATATACACAATCCATTATTTCTTAATTAAACAACAAGGTTCCCTAGAAATGTCCCAGTTAGACAGCTTTACTAAGCATTCTGCTGTCTTTGCTGGATTAATGTGACTAATTAAACAACCTGCAGCAGTGAGTCAAGACCTCAATAGAGCAGCTGAAGTGAGGTTTACCAATCTCTGGGTGTACCTTTTTTTAAATCCATGTGAATTCATCTTCTGTTGATAGATTGGATTACATTAAATGTCACTGTCTCTCTTTTCCTGTGTCTCTTTACACTTACAAAAAAGAGCTTGAATGATTGATTTATCTGCTCTTGGAAATGAATTCTCTGCCTGGAATGAGGAAAAATGCTTGTTTAAATATTTGAAATAGAGAGGAGTATAGTTTGGGATAAGATAGATATTTTTTATTTTCAAATAACAAGCATTTTTTTTCTTCTTCCTCTGTCCACTCCTGTTGGGAAAAAAAAAAACTTAAACCCCCATAACAAATGTGAATAGTCAAGCCAAACAAATTCCCATATTGGTCATGTCCAAAAATGTATCTCTCTTTCTGCGTGGTCTATCACCTCTCTTCCAGGTGATAAGTATCGTGCTTCATTAAAGGCCCCCTAGAGTCATGGTTAATCATTTCATTAATCTGAGTTATTGTCTTTCAAAGCTTTTTTTAACAGCATTTTTGTTATAGTAAATTGTCTATAATTCCAAAAAAAAAAAGTGGGGGGAGAATAAGAGAGAACAGGAGAGGAGTCACAACAGGATTTGTTAAAAATGGAGAGAAGAGAACAGAAGGAAGGCCAAAAGCAAACACAAGCAAGGCAACTTCAAAAGTCACAGGTTTAAAAGGAAAAACAGGTTGTATATAATAGGAATTTACAGTTACATGTGCAATTCATGCAAATTTTCTTTTTTTTGGTCTACTTTGTATAAAACACTTGACCAGTATGCTGTAATAGGGGACCTAGTCAAACAGGTACTATCATGAAGTCACTAATTGACTGGATACTGGCAGACATTGAAAGTAGGTGGAAGTACCAAACTCGTCTCACTATTTTCCTGATCATCAAGCCTGTCCAGCCAATAAAAGTCGAGACATTTGAGAGTTCCATTTTAAATTTAGTCAATTTCAACAGCAAGGCTGTATGATTTTATACTGACTGTAATTAGTTAATTGGATGAAATTAATTCTCTGATTTGCTTCTGATAATTTCTATATCATTCTTAATATATGTCACCCTTATTATTAGTTATCTTCTCACATATGTTGGACCTTTGTATCTGAAAGAGGCCAAGTTACAAAAAGATCTTATTTCCAGAAAAATGCAACTCAGAGAATATCAACCATGATTTACCCATATAACTATTTTCACATATGTAAAACACTCATAAGGATATTCTATACATGCATTGAGTATATCCCTGATGGGGGCATTTATCAGAAGAGAACCCATACCTGAAGAACTTTGAAATCAATTGTGAGACATGGGAGATGCTAGCACAAGACCAGCCAGCATGGCGTGCCCTCGTCAAAGAAGAAGATGTGCTCTATGAGGGAAGCAGAATTGCAGTACCTCAAGAGACGTGAGATGTGCAAATGTTCATGTGGCCTATTTATGCCCAACCTGTGGTAGAGCATCCCGATCTTACATAGGTTTAATCAGCCACAGTCAAACACACTTTACGTTGACTCCAACATAGTGATATCATTTTGATCTTCTTTGGGAATGAAAGACAACAACCAACCAACCAAGGAGAGAACAGGTAGGGTTTTAAAAGCAGTCTTCCGGAGTAGATCACTTCTTGACCAATATCCATTTGACTGAAAGCTATAGATACATGATTGTACTCTACTGACTTTGTACTGACTAAAAAAAAAAGCATTTGATTTCTTAAAGCAAAACTCTGCCTTAAAACTCTCCTCTAGTAAAGTATTTCCTATGCCTTTGTCAAAATTATACAAGATTCTATGTCAGTCTATTTATCATTGCATATATTTTCATTAACAGAACTTAGCTTAAAAGACCTTAGCTTTAAAAGGCCAAGGTGTCCCACTGCATCCAGGGCCATTTCCATTTGTCCTGACCTATATCTGACCACTGGACCCAGATGGCTCCAGAGAAGAAAGTGAGGCTGGTGACCTGCACAGTCCTCTGTCTCTTAAATCCAATTCATTTACAAGTCATGCCATCATCTTCCTGATTTCATGGCCCTCTTCAAAAATGAAGGACAAATCACAACCACAACAACATAAAACAAATATACAATACATCTATATGGACATATAAAAAGAAAGATAATTTTACTTAATCAATATCTAATCATAAATATGTTCTTAATTAGTTGCGGCACAGAAAATGGAAAAAAAAAAATAGTTACACCAAAAGTGTGAAGAGAAGCTCTATCCCAGATTCCAAACTGAGAAGATTCCATAAAGATGGTGAGGTCCTCTGGATAAGAGATAGCCCCAAAACATCATAGAGTCCCTGGGACAAGATCCATAATCACTCAAATGAGTTTTGCACCAACTATCCACACAGGAAAAAAACCAAGTAGTTGAATAATGCCTATGGTCTAGTCAATAGGCTATTATATGTATTAGGCAATCTGTACAGCTTATGTTTCTCTCTCTCTCTCTCTCTCTCTCTCTCTCTCTCTCTCTCTGTCTCTCTCTCTCTCTCTGTCTCCTCTCTCTCTCTCTCTCTCTCTCTCTCTCTCTCTCTCTCTCTCTCTCTCTCTGTCTCTCCTCTCTCCCTCTTTCCCTCTCCCTCTCCTTTGCTTCCTCTACCTCTCCTTTCCTCCCTCCCTCGCTCCCTCCCTCTCCCCGTGTGTGTGTGTGTGTCTGTCTGTCTGTCTGTCTTGGGCTGATGTTGCTTGCCTCCTAGAAAATAGAGTTGGCCTAGAATTAAATAAGTGGAGATTGGATTGGCCTTTACAAAATTTCAAAGCTCTTTTAACAATTCCAATATTTCCCCTTAAATAAAGGTTCATCTTTTTAATATCAATATTTTAAGTGGTATGGCTTAATGGCTATGAATCGTACGAGTCGAACGAGTTAAAAATTATCATCACCCAAAGACCAATGGAGAGATGCATAAAAGGTATAAGTAGGTTACAACTTATCACAAAGGAAGGGGGGAAAGCATTTATTAAGCACCTACCTTGTGTCAGACCTTTTGCAAATATCTCATCTGTTCCTCACGGTAACTCTGGGAGGTAGGTGTTAGTATCGCCCCTGAAGTAGACAGAGGTTAAGTGACTTGCCCAGGGCCACACGGCTATCCTCAGCATTCTCATTTGTAAAGTGGGGGTAAGAATACCACCTGCTCCCACACTTGTTGTGAGGATCAAACAAGATAATAATTGTGAAGCACTTAGCGCGCTGCCTGGCTAATGATAAGTGCTATATAAATGTCACCTATTATTAGTTATCTTCCTGTTTTTTCTTGCTGTGAGGAATTGGTGAAAATTAATTATTCCAGAAAAGGTTAAATTGTCTCTCCTTCCACCCAAAAGGGACACATAAACCCATCTCTATTTTTTATTATTTTTTTTGGAGGGGGGAAGGCAAGGCAATTGGGGTTGAGTGACTTGCCCAAGGTCACACAGCTAGTAAGTGTGTCAAGCGTATGAGACCTGATTTGAACTCAGGTCCTCCTGATTCCAGGGCCAGTGCTCTATTCACGGCACCACCCAGCTGCCTCTTTTAATTTTTTAATTTTTTTTATAAACCCATCTTTAGAAAACAGAATCCAACGCTTCAATAGAGGGCCCCACCCAGTCATGTTAAATCTCCTCTATTAATTGTACATCCCGCCATTGACTAGATTAGGCTATTTCACGTGCATCTTGGTAACCAAATTGGGATGAAAATAAGCTCTTGTGCTGCCCTGGAAACAAACCAGAATCACCATCAAAGCTTAGGGCAGTGGAATGTTCCTTCTACAAAGAAAAGAGCTTTTTGAGTTTGCAGGAATCTGACCTGCAGCTACAAGGAATAAACTGGGTCAAGTACTGAGGGGTAGAACAGGAGGGAATCAATTATGAAGAGTCATTTTCCTTGGTTCTGGTGGCAGAAAAGGGTGGGAACAACCTCTTCTCCCATTGACTCCACCTGGCCTTTTCTTAAACAATGGAAAAAGAAACAAGCCCAGACCCAAATTTCCTATTTGTCTAGACACTGCTGAATCAAGGCCAAGGTCATGGGCCTCCCACAGAAAAGTACCCCAGACTGAGAGACCAAAGAATAAAGTCACCTGCAAAGAAACCCAAATGACCTTGCCTATAATCCGATTTGAAACCATGAATTCAAGGCATACATGGTTATTCCCCGCTCTGGAAAACATTCCTTTGAAACTAAAGGGCTGATCTCTTAGGAAAAGTGATCCCTTTTTTCCAGTGAAGTATAAACGGAATAGCTTATTGTGGTATATAAAGGGAAAAGGAAGCAAGTTGTGATTGAAAAGGCATTGGATTTGTTGTCTGAAGCCCTGAGTTCTAATCTCATCTGAGCTTGAGCAAATTCGTTTATCTTTCTGAGGATCAATTTCTTCATCTTTAAAATGACAATGATATTACCTGCATTGCCTACCTCATAGGGTTGTTATAAGGATCTATTAAGATAATCAGTAAATTAAACATTTACTATGTACCAGGAACACGCCAGGTTATAGGGATACAGGTATAAAGAATAAACCAATCTGTCCCCTCATTCTACTGGGGGAGAGAAGAGGTATATGTAAAAATAAACACAGCATAAATATAAGGTAACAAATGCAAATATATGCAAAGTCGTTACATACAAGGTATTATGGGAAGGAGAGCACTAACATGTAGCAGATCAAGAACCCTTCCATGATGAAGACGTTGCCCGAGCTGCATTTCAAAGGATGACATGGACTCTCTGCATGGAAACAAGGAAGGAGGGCATCCCAGGTATAACAGATGGCCAGGGTAAAGTGTTTCTAAATTTTCAAGCATTATATAAATATAAGCTGTTACTATTAGCATAAGAATGAAGCTAATAATTAATATCTGTTTTTAATTGAATTACTTATAGTTGAGCTGGTCAATTATAGGATCCAGACTATTAAAAGAAGGAGGTGGGGCCAGAAAAGAAGGTGATGGAGAAGGAAACAGATGATGACGGAGGGACAGATGGTCATTGTGAGGAGGTAGAATGGGTTTAGGAAGAGTGAGGCAGAGGGACCAATGGAAAGAGAAGAGGTTATGCCAAGAAGGGGGAATTTTAGAGCTCAAGGTTGCAGAGGTGGCATTACAATGATAAAATTTCAGGTTTCACCACCACTGTTGGTAGTTAAGTGAAAATGGTCCTTGGAGCTGTGAAAGTTGATAAACTGAGGGGCCAGGGAATTTAAGGGGTCATCAACATATATGTTGAATTCCCTAAGAATGAAGGCAGGAGGACAGGTGGTATGGTTGCTGTTCAGTCATTTCTGTCCTGTCTGACTCTTTCTAACCCCATTTAGGATTTTCTCAGCAAAGATAGTATAGTGTTTGTCATTTCCTTCTTCATCTCATTTTACAAATGAGGAAACTAAGGCAAACATGATTAAGTGACTTGTTCAGGGTCACTTTGAGGTCAGACTTGAATTCAGGTCTTCCTGACTCTAGGTCTGGCCTACTATCCACTGTGCCACCTAGCTGCTCCTAGTACAGATATAAAGGAAAACACTAAGCCAGGTACTAACTTCACTGAGAAAGGCTGAAGGAAGACTGGAGGCAAACAGCATGGCCTCAAGGCTCTGGACTGAGAGATACAAATGGATAGATCAATTTAAGGAAGAGAAAGCAGCATGGGGAGAGTCTAGAAGTGACATTGGAGAACAAGGAACAGGCTAGTTCCTGCTTGAAAGATATGTATGACTGACAGTCTGATTCTGTGTGCATGTGGATGTTCGGGAGACGGGTTTTGCCCAGCATTAGAGAAGTTACAGTATTACAGGTGGTGGCCAGGGATGGAGTGTCATCTGGAAAGAGTCAGGATTCTATGAACAATAGAAGGTGAAAAGAGTGTGACGTGATAACGCTAAATTTAGCGGTATCAGAAAGCACAATGGAAGAGCAGAGAAGGATACGTACTGTGGAGGGTGGAAGCAGATCAGCACCAGAGTTCCAGGGGAGTTAGCAGAAGAAATTGATTGGGTTGTATTCTCCTCAGCAGACCATGACTCTGAATCACAAAGGGTGGGGCATAAAGGAGGGGGCAAGGTTCTTGTCATAGAAGGGGGAAAATATCAGTGGTTTGGGGCCTCCACCCAACAGGGTCTTGAGGTGACTAAGCACGGCATCCAGGGCACAAACATGTCAGCTTCTGGAGCTATAGGCAACAAGCAGAAATGGCAAGCAGCTGTTTCTTAAAGTCTGAATCAGAGAAAACCTTGTGTTCAGACACTTGAGGCACCCCCATGTAGCTTCAGCCCAAAATGGTAGAGTGATTGATGGTCAAGCCAACCCAACTTTAACTGCCACACTTTCCATTGTGCCTGGTCTCTATAGTGCTATACTCCCTTTATTGTCAGATTTGTGGTTTTAATTATCAGAATTGTGGAGTTGTAAGTGCTAACCTTATTCAGTCTGAGAAATGTAAATGAATTTATATTTTCATATGTATGCTCAGTTGTTTCAGTCATATCCAGCTCTTCATGATCCCCATTTGGGGTTTTCTTGGCAAAGATACTAGAGTGATTTCCAGTTTCTCTCTCCAGCTCATTTTGCAGATAAGGAAACTGGAGCAAAGGGAGTTAAGTGACTTGCCCAGGATCACACAGCTAGTACGTGTCCAAGGCCAGTTTTGAACTCAGATCTTCTTTGAACTCTAGGCCTGACACTTTATCCACTGCTGCCCCTTCTTTGCTTCCAGAAATGAACAAAAACTCCAAATTCTCTCTAGAGGAGATATAACATTCTCACCTGGCTTCAGAATTTTGCCATTCCTTAACAAACTCAACTATGATAAATTTGGTATTGGATTACCTGCTGTACTAGCATCAAACTCAAGGGAGGCATTCTTGTTTCTTTCATCTCTGGAGTTAGCTAAGAAAGTCAACTCCTCTTTTTCCAATGGTAACTTCATAAACAGCTGGAAATAGATGGCCTTATAAAATTTGACATCATAGAAGGACCCTTCATATCCCATTTGTGGTCAAACCTTGAGTAGATCAGAAATGTTCCTGCTCTAAACACTTCCCCCTAAACCAATTACTATGCTGATGGATTCTAAGACATAGATCTGGAAATGGAAATGATAGATGGTACTTTGCTCCTAGTCACCAAACTGGACATCTGAAAGGAGAGAGAGAATCTCTAGCATATCCTGAAGGTGATTTTTTTCCTGTGCAGACTGGAATTCTATATTGGGAGCTTCCATATCTCCCCAGTCTGGTAAGCTGCCACGCTGGACAGAGATTTGGAGGCAGACAGCATCCCACAACTGAAATGACTGAACATCCACTGAGGAGGAGCCTTTAATAAATCTCCTTTGGACACATAAGTCATGTGCATGGATTTATTTTTGCTGTCCTTAGTATGGACATTTTGATTTCCATATCGGTAATCATTTTGGAGAAGAATTTGCCACTAAAGGAAGGAATCAAAAAGTGTAGGAGAAACTGATCATGTCTCTTCCTCCTTTTTAAATATCTCAAACTCAAGGACCCCTCATTCAAATTGATGCAGTGAATTTCCCTAATTTAGGGGGAGTCAACACATGAGGAGATATACTTAGACATATAGAAATCACCTGATTACTGGTCACTGAGTCCCCCTGATTTACTGGCCCTCTAGGACCTGAGGTTTGGTATCATGGATGTACCTGCTCAAGATGTCTGATAACTGGGAGTGCCCTTCAATGCAAGCCCTCTATTTCCTGTTCTGAGGCTTGAGATCTCTTCTGAATGGTGAGTTTCCTCAAGTACAGGCTTTCTAGTGTCTCAGATTTGAAAGACTTCAGATAAAGAGTAGGTAGGATCCCATCCCCTAAAATTCCACATAAAGTCAATTCAGGGTGAATAGGATACTGCCTAGAATTTATATTCCTGAAATATAGATCTTCCCATGTTATTCCTACACTCAAAAGACTTCACTGGCTCCCTGTGTTCACAGGATAAAATGCAAACCTCTTTTTTTATATTTAAACATCCCAACGTGGTTTAGACCTACATTCATAGTCTTTTTTATCCCTCCCTTTCAAAAACTCTGCTGTCTCTCCTGCTAACTGACCCTGGTAGACCACGCTCCATCTCCTGCTCCCACAGGCTGGCTCCCAAGTCTGGGATGCCATTTCTCCTAACTTCTGCCCTTAGAAACCTTCAAAACACAGCTCATACGCCCTATCCTGAGACCTTTCACGATCCTCCACTCTCTCCCATGTTAGCACCCTCTGACGCTTTAAATTGTTGTATTCACTTACTCGTGTTCATGTTGTGTGTTCCCGGTAGAAATGAAGCTCTTCGAAGGCAAATAACCTTTCCCTTTTGTTTTTACGTAATGCCTTGGCCATAGAAGTCGCTTATTTAATAAATATTTGCTGAATTGAAGCACTATTTTTAAAGACTAATGGATAACTGTTTCAATAATCTTGAATATATTTTCCCAAAATTATTAATTACTTTTGACCCTCTTTAAATACAAGTTCCCCAAACACACTCCTCTCCCACTCAATTCTTTCTTGTAACAAAGACATAATTGAGCAAAACACAGCTGGCAATGTGACACTTGTCTGAAAGAAGATATAGCATTCCACACCTGTCGTCCCCCACCTCTCTATGAAGAGGAAAGAAGTGTATATTTACTCTTCTTTTCTCTGGAACTAGTGACTACAATTGATCTGTGTTTGAAAGCATTTTAATGTTTTTATTGTAATAATTTTGTACATTGTTCTTTTGGGCCTACTGTATTCTACTTCCATTTATTAAAGCCTTTTTTTATTTTTCAGGATTCCTTATTTCAGTCATTTCTTACAGAACAATAATATTTTGCTGCATTTATAACGCCACAATTTTTTCAGCCATTCTCCAATCAATGGGAATGCATTCTGGTTTTAGTTTACTTTGCCACTACCTAGAGCCCTGCCATAAACGTGTGGCCAGACAGTTCTTGTCAAAAAGATCCAAGGTTATTTTTACTTCAATATGAGTCAACAGTGTGAGATGGCAGCCATTAATGCTAATGTGAGCTTAGACTGCATTTTACACTGTCCAAACCAGGGATTGTGACCATTCTAGTTTATTCCTCCCTGATGAGACTATATAGAAGAGATTCTGTTCATTTCATTAAAATGGATATTGACAAGATGAAGTATGTTCAGAGGAGGGTGTCCAGGATAGTGAAAGGAAAAGAAACCATACGATGCAAAAATTCATTGAAAAAACTAAAGATATTTAGCTGGAAAAGACAAAAAACAAAACAAAAGATATACTTAGGTGGAAATAATAAATGTCTTCAAGCATTTGAGGAGTGTTCTGTAGAGGGGAGATCACATTTAGAGCAATGTGTCAAAGTTAGGAAGAGGGAGAGAGGCAGAGACAGAGAGACAAAGAGAGTAAGAGACAGAGAAGAAATGATAGAAAGATAGATGGACAAATAGATGGATGAAGAAATGAAAGAGAGAGGAAAAGATGGGTGATAGATGATTGATAGATGGCTAGATGGATGATTATAGAGATAGATGGGTGATAGATGATAAATAATAGAGAGACAGATGGATAGATAGAGAGACAGAGACATTGCACATTAATGAAGCATTTAATACATGTCAGGCACTGTGCACAGAAGCAGGTCTGGGCTAAATATAAGGAAAAACTTGAGCAGCTAGGTGGTGCAGTGGCTAGAATGCCAGAGTCAGGACAGATGCAGTCAGAGAGAGTGCTGGAGTCAGGAAGACTTATCTTCTTGATTTCAAATCCAGCCTCAGACACTCACTAGCTGTGTGACCCTGGGCAAGTCACTTAACCCTGTTGCCTCAGATTCCTCATCTATAAAATGAGCTTGAGAAGGAAATGGCAAACAACTCCAGTATCTGTATCAAAAAAAATCCAAATGGGGTTACAAAGTCAGACACCACTGACAACGACAAAGGAAAAACTTCTTAAGCATTGAAGTTCTCCAAAGAGAAAGTGGACTTTCTCTGAAGGTAATAATAAAAATAACAACTAATACACTTATGCTGTGCCTTAAAATTAGCAAAGGGCTTTATATACATCATCTCACTTGAGCTTGCACCTCCTGTGTTCAGAGTCAGTATCTCTGGCTTTTAAGAACGTGTGGTCCTTTCTGTGGCTGCCTCCCACTGAGCAGCAAGTATTTGTTTTCCTGTATGCTCACATTTTTAGGAGACAAACATACAAAAGTTTAGAGCTATAACATCAGGCTGGAGAATTTTGAGAGATCATAATGAAATTCTGCAAGCTGAGAGACTGAAAAAAAAGTAAGCTTTTTTCTTTATATTCTCTAGGGCTTGAATTTTAAGTGTACACTCTGAGGCTATTCACTTTTTAAATTTGGCCAAGGCTGTGAAAATGTTGGAAGACCATGTGTGTCTTGGGGTGGGCATTCCCCCTGGAGCAAATTCACAAGGTTCAAAGCAATTGAATCACCCTTGGGCTTCCAGTTGGGTTAACCCATACACTAGGAGAAGACAGAAAAGGAAACTGACCAATAAGATACTACTTTAGCCTTTACTAATATATTTTTACTGTCAATTTTGCTTCAATAAATGCAACCAGATGGTTAATTTAATTAATTATCAAGAGAAAGGAAGGCAGGATTGGGAAGCTGACTGGGAACAAGGACAATGACCCAAGTGAGCTGTGAATTATTATTATCCTTATTTCTAAACTTAAGAGACAAAAACCTCAGAGCATGTTACGTTGTTAATGCGTGAATAGCTCGAGTTCCAAGACTTGATTCCTATCTGCTCATGCACAGCACGATTAAGCTGGTAACTCAAGCTTAGAACGCCAAATTGTAGCTTGCACAGTGATAGTGCCCCTCTTAAGCTAGTCCAACCTCATAATCCTAGCTATAAATGAAATAAAACCCACGTGTCACTGCCAGAATTCTCTCTCAATATGCAACAGTTCAGTCCTACACTGCATGAGAAAAGAGACTTGAGTCATTGCTATATTTGCCCTTGTATGTGATAGAGGTGATGGTGTTGTTGGGGATAGTGGGGAAAAGGTGATGCTTCCAATTCATAATTCTTTCCATGTTGCTGTCTTCTATTTCTGTTCAGTTAATCTTTCTTCCACTTCCATATTCTTAAGTGTGAATCCTGTCTTTCTTTTTTTAGAGCCTCTATAGCTTTAGAGAGTATCTCAAATTAGCTACTCTATTATAATTTGCCAGACTGATTTTTTTCCCTTGAAAGTTCTGATTTCTACCCTGATATCCGAATTCATTTCTTCTTTTAATTTTTAAATTTCTCTTCTGAGTCATTCTGGAGTTTCTTACTTTCATTTCATTCTGATATAATTTACTGTCTTGTTTTCCCTTTCATCAGGGACTTTTTGTGTTACCTTTGTAATTAATCTTTTAATTAATTTTTAGTATTAGTAGAATTAGTCTTTAGTAATTAATGTATTGTGCTCTTTTCTAGAAGAGTTGCTCATTTTTCCTTATGAGTCTCTTT
This sequence comes from Pseudochirops corinnae, assembly GCA_028646515.1. Lineage (NCBI taxonomy): Eukaryota > Metazoa > Chordata > Mammalia > Diprotodontia > Pseudocheiridae > Pseudochirops > Pseudochirops corinnae. Next base: position 420,251,225 of record CM053585.1, on the reverse strand, counting down.
GCTGATTTATCTAGACTGTACTTTCTGTGATATATTCATAGATATATGTATGTATGTATGTATGTATGTATATATATGTATATATATGTGTGTGTATGGATATAGACATAGATATAGATATCTTCTTTTCTGTTTGTTTTCATTCCATTTTTCTATTTGGGACTCTGCTTACTACTTTGAGATGATAAAGGAGGCTTAGGTTTAAATGCGTCATGTTGCTAGAAGTTCCCAACATTTGTCCTTTTTAGTTGCCTTTTTTGCCCTTTAATTTATTTGGGGCTATTTTTGCTGTTCAGGTGCTGAGTCCATGCTCACTATCTTAGCCTTCTTATCAGAAATCCATTCTCTTCCTTTCCAGATAATGTGTTAAATCAGGCCCTGTACTACTGGGTTCCTCAGTATCCATATCTCTCCCATTTTCTCCCATCCATACTATAAAGGCTAGGCGTACTACCCCTTTTTAAGGGGTAAAGGAGTCTGTTTGGGTCACAGCCAAGGGGAAATTCATAGAAGGGAGAGGATGCCATCATAGATATGGGAGTTCAGAATGCAGGTCCAGTAAGGTGTGCTGGGAGGAACACTGAACAGAGCTAGGAATGAGAGAAATGAGCACAGGGCAGCTTCTGTTGTGGTTTTGTGAATTATCTTGAGAGGAAATGTTTCCTTCCTACTCTTATTAAAGCTTTTATTACTTTATTTAGCACATTTTTTGTTCTTCTTTGGTGATAAAGCTGAGAGCTAAACCTAAGTAGACAAAAATCTCTCATTCAGCCATTTTGTCAGAATTCTTTCTCCATATATAACAAGTTCTAAACTGATTGAGTGAAAGGGCTTGGTATCGTAGTTCTCTTTTGATGTCCAGTGCCTAACGCAATGCTCAGTACGGAGTAGGTACTTAATGAATCAGAAAATCTCAAAATTAGAACCTGAGCTATCATCTAAGTCAACTCAAAATTAACATATCCAAAATGGAACTCATTATCTTCCCTCAACATGAGGCCCCACACCTTCAAAGTATCTCTATTTCTGTTGAAGACAACATGATTTTCTTAGTCCCCTAGTTTTATAACTTTGAATTTTCCCTCTCTCTTGCCTCAACATAGCCAATCAGTGGCCAAGGCCCCTCACTTCTGTCTCCACAAGATCTTTCCCCCTGTGTCCCTTTTTCCTCATTTACAATCACCACCCTAGCTCAGACTTTTCTTCTAGGCTTTCTTCTCCCTAATTTATCCACAGCAAGTTACCCAAAAAATCCTCCTAAGGACAGTTCTGACCATGTCACTCTACTGATATTAAACACACACACACACACACACACACACACACACACACACACCTATAATGGTTCCTTGTTGCTGCAATATTTAATACAAACTCTCTAGCCTAGCATTTAAGATATATAACTCAACTGAATGTCTCAAAATCAATAAGTCTAAAACAAAATTGATTATCTAGCTCTTGCCCACTTTTCAGATATTTCACACAACAACCTTTTTACAAACTCTGTGCTATAGCCAGACTAGTAAAATTTGGATATAACTGGAATGACTAAACACCAACACCAACAATACCCTATGGCATTCATTAAACACTAGTACATCTACTCATTCAACAAATATTTATCAAGTTCCTATTGGGTATAGTACCCTATACTGGGCAGTAGGGGTAATACAAAAGTAAGATAAGTCATAATCTCTGACTTCATAGAACTTCATAGAACTTCCAGTCTAGTACAGAGATAAAGCACAAAAAGTTCTGTTGAATTCACATTCCTGATGTAGGAATCCATTTCTACTACCCATATCTTCAGTCAAACTCTGGTCCATGCCTGGAATGATGTTTCTGCTCATCTTTACAAAGCAGAATTCTTATTTTCCTTGAAGGTTTAACCTGGGTTCTACATCCATCATGAAACCTTGTTCAGAAGCCTTGTCCATGAATTCCTAGCTCAGGGGATCATAGGAACCTAGGGTTTGAGGTGGAAAAGACCTCAGAAGCCAACTAGTTCACCTGTTTCATTTTGCAAACCAGGAAAACTGAGACTCAGGGAAGTTAAGTTACTTGTCCAAGGTCACATAGACAGAAACAAAATTTCAACCCAAGTCTTTTGACCCCAGAGCTAATGCTTTTCCCCCACTGTACCAGGTTGCTTCCCATGTAAAACTGCTTTGGATTTACTTATGTATGGGTTTTATACCTTCTAACTTCCCGTCCACAGTAAACTGTAAGGTACTCAACAACAGGGACTATTATAGTCATGTTATTATATGCTTAGTGCCCAGGACATGCTTTGCATATGCTACAGGCTTACTAAATGTTTGTTGAATCAAATTGTGGAACATCATCCAATATGTACCTAAACTTTCCACATCGTGGATCATCTAGTATTTCCATCATGGGCTCTACTGAAAACACTATCTCCAGGAAAACGTCCCTACCTCTTTTGGACGGTTCTGCTTAGTAGGAAGATTTTTCTGACATCAGTTCTAAATCTGCCTCTCTGTAACTTAAACCCAGTTGTGTGCACCTAGTTGTACCCTTTGACAAAATTTTTAAAAGCTAATTATTGAATGAACCATAAGACAGTAGTTATGGGACCTTTGGTAAAATCACAATTTTTTCTTAGTTATAAACAATGATATCAATGGAAAGTCTCCTCAAGATATAATCAGAGCTGGCAAGTCATGCTAGCTGGTCTGTCATTGAGCAAAGAACCTTTTAACTGTCTGTGCTAAGCAAATGGACTTAGAACCAGAGTTTGCTAATCATAGAAAAAGGAAAGGCAAAGGAAAGAAACCAAGTACCATATGTCATCAAGGGCTGCTACACAGTACAGTGGACAGAGCAATGGGCTTGCAGTCAGAAAGACTCCTCTTACTGAGTTCAAATCTGGTCTCAAACACTTAGTAGCTGTACAATCCTGGGCAAGTCACTTAACCCAGTTTGCTAAGATGAGTTGAAGAAGGAAATGGCAAACCACTTCAGTATCTTTGCCAAGAAACCCAAAATGGGGCACAAAAAGCTGGATATGACTGGAATGACTAAACACCAACACCAACAACACCCTATATCATTCATTAAACATTGGTCCATCTATTCATTCATCAAATATTTATCAAGTGCCTATTGGGTATAGTACCCTATACTAGGCACTAGGTGTAATACAAATAAAAAGTTAAGGTAAGTCATAATCTCTGGCTTCATAGAACCTCCAGTCCAGGATAGGGATAAAGCACAAAAAGTTCTGTTGAATCCACATACTGCATAAAAAGCCGATTAGAGAATTGTAAAACAAAGATCTTCATGAGGTCAAAGGGGGAAAGAATCTTACTGACCTAAAGGATTAACAAAGTCTTTATGAAAGAGGTGCCATTTAAGTTGGGCTTTAAAGAGGACAGGAATTTATCAGAACAAGAAGGGAAGAAAGGAAATCCTCTGAATAGGGGATAGCTTGTTTAAGTAAAGAAATGAAAAAATGTAGGGTGTGTCTAAGAGAGAGAAAGTAGTACATTTTGGTTTTAACACAGAGCATGTGAAGGAGAATGATATGAATTAAGACTGGAAAAGAAGTATGGTGCCACATCGGGAAGACCTCTAATGCCAAACAAAGAAGAGTCTGTTCTGGGGCTTTTGTGTTGATATTTTCACAAACTTGCAGAGTGTGGAGGGACCAGAGTTTAAATGGTACTTAAATAGGAAATCAATCTCCATAAGATGAGATTTTTAGTCCCCTCCTTATCCTGATCATCCAAGTCCAGGGAATAGGCAGGCACTTGTAAATGATTTTTTATAATAGACCATATCTTCACAATCACACAAATTGACTTTTATTCTCTTGTAGAGAATACTATTGTGTTTAGTGCTTATTGATCACATTTAAGAAACATTTGACAGAGCTATATAACAAAATGTCTCCTCTATGTATTTATACATATATTTCTATGGATATATACAAAGATATATTTAAATATACTATAAAATTTCTTGGCAGAGCCACCACAGAGTTAACTTTGTTTAATGATCCTCTGAATATTGATATAAAGCAAGGTATAAAGAAGGTGTTAACTTCTGTCATGGGAGATGTCTGTTCTATTCAGAATACAAACAGAAAAGATGCTTTGGTTTGTGGATGACAACATGATACTTATTTCATTAAGTCCCAGGGTACTACAGATTCTCATCACTGAGTTACAGAATTATTCAGACGAGATCAAGTAGTCTAACCATCTACAAAGGAAAAACAAAATGGATGAAAAATATCTATTGTGGTTTCTTAAATTCTTCCATGTTTCTTGGCCAGGCTGTGCAAATGGACAATGAGTGGACACAAAACTGAATACAAGGAAGGCAGCAAGCTAAATAGAACTTAGGAAACTGTACTTTCAATGGTCCCAGGCTTCTCCTTGATTAAAAAAAAACAACCTTTTAAAACTCTATTATTTTCCCCAAAACTATATAGAATTTAGGTGACTCAAGACCAATGGAAAGAATATGAAAGGCATACTAATAAACTGAAGCGTACATCCTGTGGTGACTTGCATAGGAGAAGTAGCATTAAATATATAATCCAAAGTATATGATTGGAGAAGGAGGTATTCCAATCTTGTAGTTAACAAACAGGCAGAATGACAACTATGCTAATGCCAAAAAAATTTTAAACGAAAATGATATTTTTCAACCCAAAGGCTATGGACCCCTAAGAGGTCATGTAGTTATTGCAAGTGATCTGTGTAATGAAATGATTTGGTATAATAAATAAGCAATCATAGCTTCTGAATAAATAACATGTTTTTGTAATGAATAAACTTCAAATTCAGCATTATTGAATATTAATAGAAACTTATTGTCATTCTGTATTTTCTCAACCAGTGGTATAAGTACTATTGTGTAGAAGTCTTCTAAACATTTTGTCATCAAAAAGGGGTTCTTATACTTTAAAAAGTTAGGAACCATTGACCTAGAGAAATGCCTACAGAGCATTGAATAGAGCCCCTATAGAGGATTTGTGAAAGAACATGCGCAAAAATCTCATGCGATGAGAAGGTTTGGATTGATTGTGAATAATGTCATTGGGGGGAGGGGGGGGAGAATGCCCACATCAATGAAATCACAAATCTATTAAAGTACTGAATGACTAATCAGCGGGTACAAAGGCATGGCCTGTTTGTATTGTATATGGTATTTACTGCATTAAGTCCCAGGATACTACAGATTCTCAATTATATTAAGAATTATCCAAAAGAGACCAGCCTAACAATCAACAAAGGGAAAAACCCAGGGACGTGCTTAATTTGAGCTACTAGAAGGGCATGCAGTTTAACATGTCCTGAAAATAGTTGGAGATATGATTCTGTAGCTTGAAAGAGTATGAGAACTTGTAATAGAGATTCTGGAATCCTCTGTGTAAAGATGAGGATTAAAGAGACTGCATTACAAGGGTCTGAGGAGTGATTGTAGGTCTAATCTCATGGAGGGATGATCATGTAACTGTGCAGTGGGGAATTACATACCATCACTGTTAGACTAGTTGTTCAAACATACCTATGGGCAAATGGAAAGAATGAAATAAACAAGCACTTTTTTCTTATCATTCTACCTACTGGAGATACAAAGATGAAAGCAAGATGACAATCTGTCCTCAAGGAACTTAAATTCTACCAAAGGGTCAGACAACATGTACACAGATAAGTAAGTACAAGATCTATATGAAATAAAAGCAAAGTGATTTTTGGAAGGGGTGAGTTAACAACTTGGAGAAATAGGAAAGAGCTCTCCTCTAGCAGGTAGAACCTGAGCTGAGCTTTGAAGAGAACCTGAAATTTGAAGAGCTAGAAGCAAAGAGTGAGCAAGATCATTCTGGGCATGGGGGATGGACAGCCTGTTATAAGGCATGGAGGCAAGTGACTGAAGGCAAGAGAATGTGGTGTAATTGTAACACTGGTTTTGAAGACTGAATGTCAGGGTTCTCATTCTGAAAGAATACTTCTTGTAACTTGGTTCCCTGCTCCTCCCTCTATCTTCACTTTCTTTTTTTAGGGTAATCTATTCCAAACTTCTCTACCTTCCTCTTGAACAATAACTTGTCTATGTAAGATAAAAGTTGAATTTGATTGTTCCCATAGCAATCATCAGGAAAAGACTCCAATACCTGTGTTCCCTGATCCTTAATGCCTTCTGAAGAGAGATTGTAATTATAAATTCTAAATCTACCTAAACATGACTTTCAAAAGCACATTTAAAAAATCTTCAAGAATTTCAAGCAGAAATATAGAGATTTCCACACAATTGGGTATTGATTGGAGAACTATAAGAAGTTTCTTTAGATGACTCTTTAAGCCCTCCAATTCTTATGATAGACAACATTTGTGATGTAAGAAAGCTCAGATTTTGTCCAAGGCATCTCAATATCCTTATGGTGAATTTGGTATGTGACAGCTATATGAATAAAACAGATTTAGAAAGAGGTCCATTACTGTTTTATCTCAAAATTTGGATCTATATAATTAATCATATGAAAACTAGAATATTATGAATATATTGCTAATTTAAATGATAATAATTAAGCCTTCATACAAGCTGTACCAGTTTGCATATGCAAATTGCACTTTTCTCTGGTGCTCAAAATTCACAGATCACAGCTGCAGGAAAAATGCAGGCTTATGAGTTGTGCATCAATCTTCATAATGTAATGTTTAGTTATGCAAAATTAATTTGCATTTGTAAATTAAGATATTTTACTTTCATTTATATTTACTTTTAGCACCTGGAATTGTACAATTAATTCTTAAGAGACCTTGTGGAGAATATTTATTTAATGTGAAATTAAATAATGAAAGATTTAAACTGGGCAGAATGTATTGATGCAAATTAGTTTCATGATGTGACTCCCCTACAACTTTAGTACCACGTAGACCTTTGGATTTATACCAGATCATTGATTTCTGAGAAACCAAGAGCTCTTCTTTCAATAGCAAAATCTTCATTATTTTCTCCTATTTCAATATTTCACTTGTATCCATGTCTCCTTCCTGCTTTTTCCCCTTCTCCAGAAATTCTTAAGATCAGTCCTGGGTTTTTCTCTTCCCATCTAGTTTTTGATCCCAGAAATCTTTCTCCCATTGATGCCTTGCTACTGTAGAGACTCTGTCCTTGAGGAAAATAATCCATTTAGCACTGAGGCAGCATCCCTCCCTAGAGGGGCCTAGCTGTTCTGATTACTAAGTGAGAGCAAGCTCACAAAATCTCCTACATCTAGGCAATGCCAGACCATACCAGACTATGCTTCATATGACCATCTTCTTGTCCCTTTCCCTGATACTACATGCATATACCATTCCTTTTTCCTTTACCCCCTCCACAACATTTCATATTCTACCTGTTAGTCCAGCAACTAGCACCAATCCAATCACTACTTCAGGAGAATACATGTCATTGGACACTACAACAATGACTCGCTTACCAACCCTACAACTTCCCAGACCCATCCTTGGTCGGCGTTCCCCTAAATACATTGTCTGCCACTATGAGTTCATAAGCTCCATGAGGGCAGGAACTTATGTATTCGTGTCCCCAGTAATTAGCATAGATCAGCATATATTTGACTCATAGTAATCACTTAATGCTTTTCATTCATTAAAATCAACTTATCTCCAGATTTTACTACGAAATGAGAGCTGGTCCCATTTGATAAAAACAGTCATAGGAACAAAACCACCACCAAGTCATCTCACCTGCCATGTTTTTTATTCTTATAGAAAGCCTAATAAGGCATAGTTTTCACTCAAATATCTGGGCATATTATAGAGGTGCATATTTCTTATAAGGAAAGAAAGAGCTACTATGATTTTTAAAAGGGAAGAGGGTTAATGTAATCTTTGGAGTCTGTGTCTACCTCCAGGATTGTATAGCCTATACTAGAAATGGTATGCTGTGGATAATACTTTGACTTCACTTGAGTGTAGGACCTAGAGGTTCCATATTGAAATGTTGTCTCATAGCCTGAAAAGACTTTACTGTGGCAGATATATGTAAAAGACCAAGAATCTGCCTAGGTAGGAAAAATGATGTCCTTTCCCTTTGGGCTTAACTTTTTGTTTGCTTAGACTCATTTTGTAGCCACAAAAAAACATGCTGAAGACCCAGATATCTGCAAGGTTTGGAACACTGACATCTCTGTGAAGATGGGCAGAGATGACATTTCTGCTCCTGAAATGAATACGAATGAGGCGTAAAAAATTCCCAAATGGGAATGAAACAGAAAACCATTTGGAATTTCTATCCTAAACTAGAGAGCAGTCTCTGTCAGAAAGCCAGGACCCAATTACCAGGAAATATAGTTACAAAAATAGAATTGAACTAAGGACAATAACTAGCCAGGAGGTGGCTGGTTATATATTCTAAGAAGCTTGGTGCTCACAGCAAAGAATTACCTGCTAGAGAAAAAAAAATGGTCGAGGCAAAAGCTTTGAAAAGAATAGTCAACTCACTCCTTGAGGATAACAAGCCAGAAAGATTGTTTGGTTTGGTTTGGTTTTCTTGTGATGGGCTTTTCCTTGTGATGGCTGGATGTGTTAAGCATTTCTGTTTTCTAAGAGTTGTGTCAGTTTTTTAAAAATGACTAGGGGCTTAAACAAAAAAACATAGGAGAGCCTGAAAAAAGTATTGCATTCTATCTAGAGTTGCCAGCTGAAGTCAGAAGTGAGTCATGAAGAAAAGCTTAACAGAGGCATATTTGGAAGGGGAGTTAGTGAAAGCCTACTAACTAAGCAGCTGCCATTAAAAAATTAGAGAACAAGGCCCAGCAAAGACTGAGTCCAAAAGACACTACATAGTATAGGAGACTAGCAAGGATTGGTGCAGCAGAAATAGCACTAGAAGACATCATTGGCCCTCCAGCACCCAAGGCTTGCGTGACCTGGTAACAAGAGTTTCCTGTCTGTGTACCTCTCCATATATGTTCCTTAGCTACACATGTTCCCTCTATCTTTCCTCTCCTACCACTATGTGGGTATTTGGAGGATAATGTGCTTTTATATTTATAGAACTGTTTCATTGATACTTTTCTTTCTGTAGTATTTTATTAGATACCTTTGCTCTGGAATAATTGAGTCTCCTAGTTGAATGCATCACTGAGGGTTCATGAGCTATGATTTTGAATGAATACAGACCTTCAAAATACCTCAGACCTGGAGTAGTCTTGTCTGGGGAACTCCAGAGTTGGTGGAGAAGGGGTATCCTCAGGAGGAAAAAACAATTAGATTATATTCACAAATCCATTGTTTTGTTTGTATTTAAATAGGAAAATATGTTTAAAGTGCCATTGCAAAGAACTGAGAGAGGGGGAGAGGGGGAGAGAGGGAAGAATAGAGGGAGGGAGAAAGGGAGAGACACAGAGACAGAGAGAGACAGAGAGACAGAGATTGGAGAGATAAATAAGGACTATATTTCGGAGGACCTGAAATGACAAAGAATGTAGTTTAGACTTTGGGTAGTTATGGATATTTATTAATACAAACTATTGTGTTAACAACACTGAGTGTCCTGTTTACTGGGAACATGGAGTCAATACTTTGCTTAAAATATTGGGAGAGTTAGGTTGGGCACTGAGATAGGAAGAAAGAGTGCATTATTCAGATTAAAATGCTCTGGGTTTAAATGTCCTACATTTGAATGCCCAGCTCAGTTTCTTTGTAATTCTGTGACCTGGGCCAAATTATATAACCTCTGTCAGTTTCTGTTTCCTCTTCTCTATAGTGAAGATGTTGGACATCTTTGGCCCCTTTTTTTCAGCTCAAAATTCTTTGAAAATTACCTTTCAGCACAATTCAAAGGATCAGATTTAAAGCTGGAAGGAGCCACAGAGGTCACATAGTCCAACTCCCACATTTATATGGGAAGAAATTGAGGCTGCAATAAGATAAGTGCCTTGCTTAGAGTCTCATACAGCTATTAAGTGTCACAGGTGAGATATGAACCCAGGCCTTTAACTCCAAGACCACCATTCTGTCCACTATAGCAGGCTACTTCTCTTGCTCCATGCTACTTCTAATAAGAGGAAAAAAGAGAGTGAGATTCTTAGGAATATTGCATTAAGGCAGGCTGCAGTAACATAAAAAATCTAAAAGATTTGGTTGAGGAATAAAGTTGAATCTGGTAATCAAGTCACTAAAGGATTAAATGACAACACAGGGCTCTTAGAAATTGTCCCTAATGATCTTTTTACTAAATAATATCTGACTCCATGAACAATAAATTTGGTAGTTTAGATTCTTCAGTCTTTTTTTTTTTTGCAACCCTGAGTTACAGTTTTTATACCTATGAAGTTGATCTAACAATAAAAAGCCAGTGCTGTTTAGGTTATTAGAGCTTATTAGAGACAAATTAGATATTAAGCCATTAGGGACAAAGTAGAGATCATCAATTGGGGAAAGTCCAAGCAAATTATGATGTATGAATGTAATGGAATGTTATTGAGACATAAGAATTGTAACCAGACCATTGACCCCTCACTGAAGATTTTTTTCTAAATATGAATAATTTGTGAAATTTAGAACACTGAGGCACTGGGAAGACTTGTATGAACTCATGTGGAGTGAAGCATGAAGAGAGTACAAGAGAAAATACAATACAAGGGAAAATGCACACAATGACCACAATCATATAAAGTAAAACAATACTGAAAGACAATAAAACTCCCCAATGCAGTTAGTCAATCTTGACTTCTGAATTCAGTCGTTTTTCCAGTCATGAGCAATTATTTGTGACCCCATTTTGTGGCTTTCTTGACAAAGATACTAGAATGATTTGCCATTTCCTTCTCTAGCTCCTCTACAGAAAGGGAAACTGAGGCAAACAGGGTTAAATAACTTGCCCAGGGACACACAGCTAGTATTTGTAAGATTCAGGGTTTGATCCCAGTGCTTTTAGCCACTATAACACACTGTCTCTCCTTTCATATAGTAGCCACTTAATTAAAATTTGTTTAATTGAATTGAATTGAATTGCTCAATAAATATTTATTTGACCAGCTGGTGCAGTGGATAGAGTGCTGGGCCTGGAGTCAGGAAGACTCATCTGGCCTCAGAAACTGATCCTGGGCAAGTCACTTAACTCTTGTTGCCTCAGTTTCCACATATGTAAAAGGAGTTGGAGAAGGAAATAGCAAACCACGCCAGTATCTTTGCTAGGAAAACCTCAAATGGGATCATGAAGAGTCAGACATGACTGAAACAACTAAACAACAACAGCAAACATTTATTTAAGAACCTGTGCCAGGTGCTGTGCTAAGTATTGGGGACTTGAACATGTTTCCTGAATCCAAGTCTAGTCTCTTTCTACAACATTCTGCTGCTTTAGTTCTAAAAAGCAGATAAGTTCCATGAGTCTAAAAATATTTCCAAATTAAGCTTACATATACCTTGATACTCAGCACCTTCAGTGCAGAAATTGAGCATGGGAAGATTGATAAAGATTATATTGAAAAATATTGGCAAAGATCAAGAAGTGATATAGTCTAAATTGTTGTAGGCACTCAGAACTCTTATGCCTGTGCATGTTATAAGAATCAAATGATATAATGTAGGTAAAAGTGGTTTGTGAATTGGAAGGAATTGCACAAATTCTAGTTATTGTTTTCATCACCATTACCGTCATCATCATTTTTCAGGAAGAAAAGGATAAGGACTTTGGTTCTGCTAAATAAGAAAACATGAGTAACATCAAGAAAAAATGAACATTATTTTTTAAAATGAATTGATAGAAAATAAACAACTCAGTATGAACATAGGAGTTGGCAGTGGATAGAGTGCTGAACTTGGAGTCAGAAAGACCTAACTACAAATCTACCCTTACTGGCTCTGTGACTCTGATTCCTTAGTCTTTGCTTCTTTATATGCAAAATGGGGATAATTATAGCATCCACCTCAATATATGAAAAGCGTTTTATATAAACCTTAAAGGGCTATAAAAACATTAATTAATATTGTCATCATTATCAGCAGCAGCATTTCACAAACAGTCTATTCAGGAGCCATCAGTTAAATCAACAATTGGAACAAAGGTTAAAAGTAAATTACAATCCTACAAGGAAACCCTATAGGAATATCATAGTCAAATTCCGAAACCTCCAGCTCAAGGAGAAAATATTATGAGCAACAAGAAAAAAAAAAATCAAAAATGGTGGAGCCACAATTACAATCACACAAGACCTAGCAGTGACGACACTAAAAGACCACCAGTCTTGGAACACTATATATCAAAGAGCAAGAGAACTGGCGTTGTGGCCAAAAATATCATACCCAGCAAAGTCAAGCATAACCGTGAATAGAAAAAAAAATAATGGATGTTCAACAAAGTGTCAGACTTTCAGGATTTTGTTGCAAAAAAAAAAACTCAATAGAAAGTCTGACATATAAGATGCAAGAAAAATATAAGGTACGCAACAAAGACTAATTACAAGGGACTCAGTAAGAACAGACTATTTATATTTCTGTGAGGAAATGTGAAACGTGTCTTAGATTGTTATTAGTAATTGGGTAGTTTGAAGGAAAGATTGAGGTAGACCTGAGTATGATGTGATTCTGAAAAGTTACCATTTAAAAAAGGAAAAAGAGTAATTACAAATGAACAGGAAGAACTGACTCACAGGCATTAGATGAGGGAGGGGGGCTGGTAGTTCTGAAATCCTACTCTCATCGGAAATGGGTTGAAGAGGGAACAATACATATATATATCTAGAAGGGAATAAAAGTCTTCTAAATTCAGAAAAAAAAATGAAAGGCTAAGGGAATAAGGAGAGGGGGGAAAAGATGAAGAAGGGATTTTTAGAGGGAATCCTACTCACATCAAGTCTGGGTTAAAGAGAGAACAAAATATACATTTAGAAGGGAATAAAAGTCTTCTAAATGTATAAAGAAATAAGAGGGCGAGAGAATAGGATGGGGAGTATCAAGGGTATTTAGATTGATGGGAATGGGAAGATAAGAGAGGGGTGGTTAGGTTAAGTCATAGGAGGGCAAGGTAGCAGGTATAAGCAAAGTAGAGAAGTTAAGAGGGATAGGAAATAAGAGATACACACAGACAAAATAAAGATCAAGAATAGAATTTATTAGGGAAAAATGAGTAGTAATCATGATCTCAGACAAAGTTAAAGCTAAAATAGATTTAACAAAAGAGAAAAATTGGGAAACTACACTATATGTCAACCATATTAATCTATACTGGTTTAGACTATTTAAAATAATTAAACAGTATAAGGTTGGAATATTGCTGTGGTATAGGCAATGACGAGTTGGTGGATTTAGAAAAATATGGAAAGACCTGGACTTAGGAAGGAAGATGTTATTCACCCCCAAAGAAACAGAGGACAAACAAGTAGAGTACAGTCTTACATAGATGCATATGAATGTATATGTCTATATATGGGTATGATTATAGATATCTAAGTATATGTATGTTTACATGGATGTGTGTGTCTCTCCATGCTTGATTAAAGCCTGAGGGGAGGGGGGAAGAAAGGGGAAAAGAACAACAAAGTAAAAAAATACACAACAGAGAACAAAAGAAAACTTACAAGGAAACTAAGGAAAGATGGACAGCTGTGAACACAATGTGTAGTATTTATTATATAGGCTTTCTTTAAATAGAAATTTATTGCTTTATATTTCGAATTCTCTCTTATATTCTAAAGTGCACATGGCAATGCTTTTTTCTTTTTTTCTTTTGTATTTAAGTTTTAATATTTAAATTTATGTTTCTTTTTCTTTTCTTACTGTGTATTTAACTTTCAGTATTTAAGTTTAAAATAAATTAATTTTTAAAGAGTAAATGACAATTTAACATAATAAAGTTTAGAAGATAGTGAATGTGAATATTGTATCTCCACCCTGAGTTATTTACACAATATTGCCTACCCCTCAAAAAAAAAAATGAAAATGGACAAAAGCAAAGACATGGACATTGAATGCACCATTTCTTGAAGAAGTTAAATGGATAGAAAAAAGCCACCATAGTGAGGAGCCCCAAAAAGAACAACATAGTAAGTACCTCATTCTGCAAATGCTCAAATACCTCACCAAGAAGAAATATATTTCAACCAACAGTTTTAGGTGGAAAGATCATTTGTAAGACATTAGACAAGTACATTAGGAAACTGAGCAGTATGGCCTCATAAAATGGGAAAACATTTGAAAGAAAACAGTGTTGCATGTTTGGCATGAGGTATGGAAAAGATAGGAAATTTAAGTGAAACCTAGAGGACCAGTTGTTAGAGAGCAGATTCTTGGTCACGTTGTTGTTCAGTTCTTTCAGTCACGTCTGACTCTTCACAACCCCATTTGTGGTTTTCTTGGCAGATACTGGAAGGGTTTGCTATTTCCTTCTCCAGCTCATTTTATAAATGAGGAAACCAAGGCAAACAGGATTAAGTGACTTACCCAAGGTCACACAGCTAGTACGTGTCTGAGGCCAGATTTGAACTCAGGTAGATAAGTCTTCCTGACTCAAGGCCCAGCATTTTATCCACAGAGCCAACTAGCTGCCCTTCTTGGTCAAGTAGTCACTCAATAAACATTTATAAAACACCTATTGTGTGCCAAGCACTGTGCTAATTGCTGGAGATATGAAAAAGGCAAAAGCCAGTCGCTACCCTCAAAGAACTCATAATATAATGGGGGAGGCAATGAGCAAACAAATGTATACAAACAAGTTATGTATAGGATAAATAGGAAATGATAGAAAAGATACTAGAATTAAGAGAGGTTGGGAAAGACTTCCTTTAGAAGATGGAATTTTAGTTGGAACTTTAAAAAAGCAAGGGAAACCAGGAGAGAAGAGCAGTGGAATTTGGAGGGGGAGGAGGAAAGACTAGGTGAGACTATGGTATGAAGGGCACTGAATGACAAACAGGATTTTGTATTTGACCATGGAGATGATAGAAAGCCATTAGAGTTTACAAGGAAGGGGACATGGAGTTGGACATGGTCAGACACATGTATGTTAGGAAAATTACTTTGGTGGCTGAATGGAGGGTGGATTGGAGTGGAAAGCCCCTCATCACCTCCAGCAGAGTGGTTGGAAGTATCAGAGGAGGGAAGGGGGCATATTCAAGAGATGTTGCAAAGGTGAAAGTGATAGCCTTGGCATTAAATTGGATTATGAGGGGTGAGAGATGGGGAGGCATCCAGGATAACTTCTACAGTTAGAGGATAGAGTCTGAACTAGATAGACTCTAAGGCCCTTCCAATTCTGATATTCTATGATTGTGAAAGGATTTAAAAGTGAAACCTGAAGGATAACAGATATGAAATTGAAAAGATCTGAGAGCACTCCACTTTGACCAATCTGTTGGACATTCCAAGAATATGGACACCTTGAAAACGTGGCCCTATCTTCTGATTCAGAGACCTTAAACTACCCAGAAATAAGGAAAATTCGCCATCTCCATAGGGATCAAGAATGGCAAAAAGGAATGAAACCTATTCATCATTGGTGTATTTGAGACAAGATAGAGGTATGTGAATAATCCTGGGGTCCTAAAGATCTTAGATGATCACAGACATCATAGGAATATTTCTTTCTCATGGATCTATCCAGAGTACTGGACTGTTTCTAAGTCTCCCTCTAACACGGAAGACCAGCACTCTCTAAGGAAGGAAATGAGCATTTATTATGCACCTACTCTGTGCCAGACACTGAGACACATGCTCCACAAATATTATCTCATTGATATACATCTCATCTATTGAACTTTTGCCCACCAGCCTTCAACCATCTGGTCCAATAGCTACCTACCCTGACCTATATTTTTCCCTGACCTCTACTACCTCATAAGCTCCATCATGTCCTGCCTGATTTGGGCCACTATGTCCCCCGACTGACCATCTGACCGCTGCATTGTCTCACTGACTGCTTTCTATTTCTTCTGCCTGCCCCCAACTCCATCATCGAATAAATGACAAAATGTCACCAAAGTGAGAAACTGAGGATAAAAGCAAATGTTAATTTTCTCCGCTGAGCTGAATGGGCCTGAGGGAAGAACAGCTCTAAGCACCAACTTAAACATAGTATTACTTTGTGTTGGGTTTTTTTTTTTTAAATCACCTCTCCTATGACACATTAGTGATCATCTTGCTATAATTCTTGATTATCTGGGCTAACAGAGGGGAGCATTAATTCCAATAAGACAGTGCATTGAATAATCTGCCTGGGGCTTTCCTCGTGCTACAGTAGCCATTTACATCTGGAGTATAGGAAGACAATGAGATAAAATAACAAGAGAGGCAAGTAGCTGGAAAGTAAGTCTCCAGAGTCTATTAGGGAGAGTGATAAATTCAGATAGTTTCCTCCCTGCCTTCCTGCAGGGGCAGGGGGTGGAGCAAGAGCCCCATCTACATAAAATTTTCATCATGACAAAAAAATGAGGGGAAGAGCAACAGTTTATCTTTTGCAGATAAGCTTGGCTCTGACCATTTACCTACCAATTGCCCATGATTCCGGTTTAGCTTTGCTTCCTTGATTTTCATTACCTACAGCCAGTGTTCATCAGCAAATGCTACAAATCAGGGTTTGATTTATTGTTTTGTTGATTGCCTAGACTTAAGAAAGTGATGGGAGAAATGTTCATATTACAAATTAAACTTAAAAGTCTGGCTTGCATTTTTGGAGAGATCATCGTTAAATACTTAGTAGCACATCACAGCTTCCAACCCTGTCAAATTCAGGACTTTGTCTCCTAGAATTCTACTGTAGCCCTCTGGAGTATATGTCCCATTTCTGCAGAAGCTGTGCTAATGGCTACTCACTTGTATTTGGCCAATCTCAAGCACACCCTCCCCCACAAAAAAAAAAATCAGCAGTAGACCAACTATTAGGTCAACAGAAATAGTTTACAAACCAAATTATAGAAACAGTGACTAGTGAGTGCTTGCAAGAACTACGAATCTCAGTGGCAAGAAAAATCAAGAAATGCGAAGCTAGGGAGAGGGAATTAGAACAACTTACTTGTAGAGAAGAAGATGAAGTATAGATAGATAGATAGATAGATAGATAGAGATATAAACACAAATACAATGAAAACAAAAGTTTTATGACTTTTTTAAGTGACATATGTAACTATCATCATCACTCAAAAGAAGCACATGAAAATTCTATGCCCTATGAAGCATAGTACAACATAATACAGGCACTCCTGACATGATTTGTGAATATCTCTTTTATACAAATGGATCTTCCTTCCCACCCACATACCTTGGAACCCTTCCCTTTCACTCATCTCCCAAAAGAGAACAACCAAGCTAAACTGGGCCCATCATGCCACCTGGTGGCTTTAGCTGGCACCTATCTGCATCTATATTTTTCTGAGGGCAACCATGGGCAGGCTGTGTTTCCTCTTGTCTTCTGACTTTTATTGTTCAGCACTCAAGTCTTTCTCTTTTTTTGTCTTTCTTTCTATTTATTTATAACATTCATTTTTTTATATTTTGAGTTCCAAATTTTTTCCCCCTAGTCCCTTCCCCTCCCACTGAGAAAGCAAGCAAAATGATATCAATTCATGTATAAAGTCATGCAAAACATATTTCCATATTATTCAATAAACATTTTTAAAAGTCTCTTAAAACACAGTTGTCGAATATGTATAACATTTATCAAATTACTTACCATCTAAGGGTGGGGGGGAGATCAGAGAGGAAAGGATAGAATCTGAAACTCACAATGTTTTTTTAATTTAATTTATTTATTTTTAGTTTACAACATTCATTTCCATAAGCTTTTGAGTTCCAAATTTTCTCCCCCTTTCTCCCGCCCCCCACCATGGTGGCATGCAATCCTATATAGGTTCTACAAATGCCTTCACATTAAACATTAGTCTAGTTGTAAAGAACAGAATGAACAACAAGAAAGAAGGAACTAAACAAAACAAAAAAGAGAGAGAGCAAATAGTTTGCTTCAATCTGCATTCAGATTCCATAAATCTTTCTCTGGATATGGATAGTCTTTTCCAACATGAGTCCTTTGAAGGTGTTTTATAACTTTGCATTGCTGAGATGAGCCTAGGATATCAAAGTCAGTAATCACAGATTCAATGTGTCCGCAATGGTGTACAATGTTCTCCTGGTTCTGCTCCTCTCACTCAGCATCAGTTAACATAAGTCTCTCCAGGTTATTATGAAGTCCATTTGCTCCTCATTTCTTATAGTGCAATAGTATTCCATTACATTCATATACCACAACTTGTTTAGCTATTCCCTAATTAATGGGCATCCCCTTTATTTCCAATTCTTTGCCACCATAAAAAAAGCTGCTATAAATATTTTGTACATACAGGTCCTTTTCCCACTTGTATGATCTCTTTGAGATACAGCCCTAGAAGTGGTATTTCTGGGACAAAGGGCATTCTTATAGCCCTTTGGGCATAGTTCCAAATTGCTCTCCAGAATGGTTGGATCAGTTCACAACTCTAGCAACAATGCATTAGTGTTCCAATTTTCCCACATCTTCTCCAGCATTTATCATTTTCCTGTTTTGTCATGTTAATCAATCTGACCAGTGAGATGTGGTACCTCTGAGTTGTTCTGATTTGCATTTCTCTAATCAATAGTGATTTAGAGCATTTTTTCATATAATTATAGATGTCTTTAATTTCTTCCCCTGAAAACTGCCTGTTCATATCCTTTGACCATTTATCAATTGGAGAATGACTTGTATTCTTATAGATTTGACTCAGTTCTCTGCATATTTTAGAAATGAGGCCTTTATCAGAGACACTGGTTGTAAAAATTCTTTCCCAATTTTCCACTTCCCTCCTAATCTTGTTTACATTGGCTTTGTTTGTATAAAACTTTTCAGCTTAATGTAATCAAAGTTATCCATTTTGTATTTTATGATGCTCTCTGTCTCTTGTTTGGTCATAAAATCTTCCCTTCTCCATCAGTCTGACAGGTAAACTATTCCTTGTTCTCCCAAACTGCTTGCAGTATCAGCCTTTATATCTAGATCATAAACCCATTTAGACTTAATTTTGGTGTATGGTATAAGACATTGGTCTATACCCAGTTTCTGCCATACTATTTTCCAGTTTTCCCGGCAATTTTTGACAGAGAGTGTGTTCTTATCACAGAAGCTGGAGTCTTTCGGTTTATTAAACAATAGATTACTATCATATTACATATCATTGACTATTGTGTCATGTGTACCTAATCTATTCCACTAATCCATCCTCTATTCCTCAGCCAGTACCAAGTAGTTTTGATGACTGCTGCTTTATAATACAGTTTAAAATCTGGTATGGCTAGGCCACCTTCGTTAGCATTGTTTTGCATTAATTCCCTTGTTACTATGTTTTTTAGCTCTATAAAATATTTTTTTATAGATTGGTATGGCACTAAATAGGTAAACTAATTTAGGTAAAGTTGTCATTTTTATTATATTAGGTCGACCTACCCACGAGGAACTTATGTTTTTCCAATTATTTAGATCTGACTTTATTTGGGTGAAAAGTGTTTTGTAATTGTGTTCATATAGTTCCTGGATTTGTTTTGGCAAATAGACTCCCAAATATTTTATAAATGTCTACAGCAATTTTAAATGGAATTTCTCTTTCTATCTCTTGCTGCTGGGCTTCAGTAGAAATATATAGGAATGTCAAAGATTTAGGTGGGTTTATTTTACATCCTGCAACTTTGCTAAATTTATTTATTATCTCAAGTCTTTTTTTACTTGATTCTAGAAGACTCCCTAAGGATATCATCGTATCATCTGCAAAGAGTGATAACTTAGTTTCTTCTTTGCCTGATCTGATTCTTTGAATTTTTTTTCTTCTCTTATTGCCGCAGCTCATATTTCTAGTACCAAATTGAATAACAGGGGTGACAGTGGACATCCTTGTTTCACCCCCAGTCTTATTGGAAATGCTTCTAGTTTATACCTATTACACATAATACTTGCTGATGGTTTTAGATAGATGCTACTTAATATTTTAAGGAAGACTCCATTTATCCCTATGCTTTCTAGTGTTTTTAATAGGAATGGGTGTTGTATTTTGTCAAAAGTTTTTTCTGCATCTATTGAGATAATTATATAGTTTCTAATAGTTTTGATGTTGATATTATCAATTATACTAATTGTTTTTCTAATATTGAACCAGCTTTGCATTCCTGGAATAAATCCTACTTGATCAAAGTGTATTATTTTTATAATAAGTTGCTATAATCTTGTTGTTAATATTTTATTTAAAATGTTTGAATCTATATTCATGAGAGAAATTGGCCTATAATTTTCATTCTTTAGGATTAGATTATTTAGTTTCCAATTAGTTTTAAGTCTATCTTTCTGTGGCCCTTTATTACATATAATTTTTATTGCATCATGATCTGAAAAGGATGCATTTTAACATTCCTGACTTTCTGCACTAGATTGTGAAGTTTTTATGTCCTAGTACATGGTCAGTTTTTGTGTATGTACCACTGAGAGGAAGGTATATTCCTTTTTATCCCCATTCAATCACTCAAGTCTTTCTTAAGTAATCACTCTTATATGTATGTATGTACATATACTGAAAGTTGTCGATTCACAAATGGAATAGAACAAGAGGGCAAAGATTTTTCTTGAAATAACTGGCTGCAGGCAAGAATATGAAGATAAAGAAAGGAGAAGAGTAAGAATGAATGTATATACACATAGACATATACATATGTGTACATATAATATATACATGCTTCTTATGTGTGTACATACATATGCATGTACGTAAATGTATGTGTATGAGTGTGTATGTGACTATATAATAGACATATACACATGATCCTTTTTCACTTTTCTCCTTTCTACTCTTGCTTTCAGTCAATTATCTCAAGAAAAATCTTTGTCCTTGCTATCTTTCTATTCCATTTTTGAGTCAAAAAATTACTCTAATAATAATACCCTATGGGCATTAGTACTGCTTGTGATGCACCTTCATCACAGAAAGAGAAAACCCAAAGTTCTGAAGTGAAATTAGAATTAAAGAATCATTGCCATCTATCTCTAAAGCTCTTGAAAATGTCCAGAAATTCTCTTGAGAGTCTTCACAAAACTCTTACCTGTTTGTTCCTCCTCTCATCAAATCTGCTTTTAAGTGCAAGAGGTCAAGATGAACAAAAACTATTTATTTATTTTGTCATGTTCCCATCCTACACAGTCACTACTGTTTTAACAGTATTGTAGACTGCTCTCAATTTATCCTATAAATATCTTTTTCGTACATACTTGTTTCCATGCTCTCTACCCCTTTAGACAATTAGCTCCTTGAGAGAAGGGACAGTTTTTTGCTTTTCTTTGTATCTCTAGTGCTTAGCACAAGGTGGCACATAATTTTGTTGTTGTTGAGTCATTTTGGTTGTACCCAGCACTTCGTGACTCCATTTGGGGGTTTTCTTTGCAAAGATGTGGTTTTCTACTTCTGAAGCAAACAGGGTTTAGTGACTTTCTCAGGGTCACACAGCTAGTAAGTGTCTGAGGCCATATTTGAACTCAGATCCTCCTAACTCCAGGGCCAGCTCTCTATCCACTGCACCGCCTAACTGTCCTAGAATATCTTAGGTGCTTAATAAATGCTGGTTGTCCATTTTACATGACAAATAAACAGTATGTCAGCTGTATTGTATGTTATATAGGCTTGAGTGTACTAGTCTAGGAACCCACAAATTTATTTGAATAATTGTGTTTCTGAGTTTCAAACAATCAACTTACAAATGAAATTTGAGAACATAACCTATTTGTGAGGAGTATTATAGTGCATTGATCTTGGAGTCAAGATTTAAATCTTGCCTTTGACCAAAGTTACTTAAATTGTCTCAGTCTCATTTTCCAAATCTCTAAAACAGGGATGGTAATTTCTGTGGTATATATCTTCCAGGGTTCTGTGAATATCAAATAAAATAATATTTATAAAGTACTTTTAAAACCTTAAAGTACTATGGAAATGCCAGCAATAAGATAGAACTATCTGCCCACTAATATAGACATTAGAAATGTCCCCGTCCCAGCTCTACCTCTAAATATCTATGTGACTTTGCCTCTTTCCACCTTAGTTCCCTCATCTGTAAAATGGGAACAATAGCCTTCTTCACATGATGTGAAGATCAGATGAAACAATACACCTGAAGTGTTTCTTGAAACATAAAATGCTTAACAAATGTGAAACTACATGGCTAGCACCCTAGTTCAATCCCTTACTACCTAATCCCTGGATTCTTTCAATAGACTTTTAACTAGATTCTCAGCCTCAGGTATCTTCACTCTTCAATTTGCCACACAACCAAATTGATATTTACAAAGCACAGATCTGATCATGTTATTCCCTTGTTCAACAACCCTATTGGTTGCCTATTGTATCTAGCATAATATTCCTCTGTTTGGCATTTAAAGACCTTCACAATCTGGTCCCAGGCTACTTTTCTAGGCTAATTGCATATTACTCCTCTTTACAATATTGCCTATTCTGGTTAAACTGGCTGACTTGTTTCCCACCTTGTGTCTTTGCACAGAATCATGTACCTCCTCCTCTCAGCTTAATTCGAAGTTCATCTCAAATGCCATCTCCTTACCTTTCCTGATTCTTTTTCCCATGCTTCTAGTACCTTCCTCATTACTTGAAATTATTTTGTATATATCTTATTTTAACGTATATGTATACATATTGCTTACCTCATAATGTAAGCTGCTTTAGGAAATGGAATTTTTTGGTCTCTATATCTCTATTACCTAGTAGAATGCCTGGTACACCACAGGTGTTTAATAAATCAGAGGATCATATATCACTGAATGCTAAAAAGGTATCTTCGAGGGCATCTAGTCCAACTTTTTCCTTTGATATCTGAGGAGATGAGACTTAGAAAGATTAAGTGACTAGCCATGGTTGCACATTTGGTAAAATGTAGAAGTGAGATTTGAACCCAGGTTTTCCTGATTCCAAGCCTAGCACCCTGCCATCATGTTGCCTTTTCTTTAAATACACGTGGAATTAACGAATACCTTCTCTACCTTTCTTCCCTTGCCTTCTCATTGTACTTATGCAACAGATATGAAAAAGGAAAACTGACTCTCATTAATTCTTGAATCTTGCATTATTCATTCCCCTTCTTGTTCTTCTCTATCATAACCTAACTATGGCAAAATCTGATATCAGAATTGGATGCCTTCCATGCTGCCCACCAACTCTGCCAGTGCCATTCAAAGGTCATTTTAGCTGCATCAGTGTCACTCAAGAGGCTGTTGGTTCCTACGCCAACTGGTGACATTACGATATTTGCTTTTGTTAAGCATTGGCGATATTAAGACAATGAGAGGGATTCTATCAGACAAAATAAATATAATAAGGTCACACTGAGTGCAATGAAATGTCAGAAACACAGCTCTAATGTGAGAAATCTCCCGGTTTAGGTCAATTTTAGAACTTGTCAATCATTGAACATTTAATACAAAGAGGTTTACTTTGCTTTAACATAGTAGGAATATACAAGAATACAGTGGCAAATATCTGGGCTTGAACTCCGTGTCTATATATGGCAATGTATCTGGACAGTAGGTTTTCAGGATATGACTCACATAGTGACTCACATGGTCTTAGGTGACCGCTAAGTCTGAGACAGCCACACTCCCTATGTCTAGGGCTTTTATTTCCCTCGAATACCAGGAAACCAGGTAGTACAGTGAATAGTGTGCTGGGCCTGGAGTCAAGAAAACTCATTTTACTGAGTCCAAATCTGTCCTCAGACACTTACTAGCTATGTGACCCCTAACTGTCTTTACCTCGGTTTCCTCATCTGTAAAATGAGCTGGAGAAGGAAATGGCAAGCCACTCCAGGATCTTTGATAACAAAACCTCAAATGATCACAGAGTCAGTCGCAACTGAAAACAACTCAACAAAAAGACCAAGAAACTAGGGTCAGTCTTGTTGTGGCATAGCTTTGTCTTCTTTTAAATAAAGCCACCCCATGTTGTGAGTGGGAGGAAAGAAGTTGTATAAGGGAAATTCTGGTGTTCTCATAACACTGACCTTCCCTGTCCTGCCTTCATGACTTTATTCAGGCTATTTACTAGGCCTAGAATACCATACTCCCTATCCCTGCCTTCTCCTATTAATATCCTACATTTAATATCCTAGGTTTAATGCCTAGGTTAAATACTATTTCCTCCACAAAATCTTCCCTTATTCCCTGTAGGGAAACTTTCTTGGGTCAGTCCTCACATAGTACTTTGTGCTTCCCTTATACATTCATCCTGTATTGTCTTCTATTAAGAACTCACATTTTATCATACTTAAAACTGTAGAAAGCATTTTCCTCACAATAACTCTGGGCGGTAGGTAGTATAAGTATTATTATTCCCATTTCACAGATGAATAAACTGAGGCTATGAGAGATTAAAGTGGCATATCCAGAGATATACAACTAGTAATTATCTGGGCATAATTCCATCCCAGTTTCCTAGCTCTAAGTCATGTATTCCTTCCAGTATACTAACTTGCTTTCTCAATATGTTGTTATGAGGAGTTGTGTATGTGTTCTATCCTGTGTCTTACTAATCTCTGTATCTCTTCGAGCACCTATCAAAATGCTCAGAACCTCGTAGGAAATTAATGAATTCTTTTTTGAAGTTCAAATTGTTGAAAGCTCAGATAACAAAGGATGGACCTGGTAAATATTGTAATAGGGACTGAATATTCAAGCACAGAACAAGGACACAGCAAGCTGGAAGACTGTACCCAATTCATTCTTGACCTCTACTTCCCATCAACCACTCCATACATACCATCTCTAACTCCTGTTCCTCTTTACCATATGCAAAAAAACATACACAAGAGCTATGGAGACATTTGGTATACTTACTAGAGTGCAGTATTAGGAGAATGGGTTTTTGTTGCTGTTGTTCAGTCATTTCTGTTCTGTCCAACTTTTCATGAACCCATTTGAGGTTTTCTTGGCAAAGATACTGGATTAGTCTGCTATTTCCTTCTCCAGCTCATTTTACAGATGAGAACACCAAGGCAAGCAGAGTTAAGTGACTAGCTCAAGGTCACATGGCTAATAAGTGTCTGAAGCCAGATTTTAATTCAGGAAGATGAGTTTTCCTGACTCCAGGCCCAGCAGTCTATCCACTGCACCACCTAACTGTCCAATGGGAATGCTTACTTTCATCAAAAATTCCTTGAACCATTAAAAAAATACTTATTTTTGACATTAGCAGACATCACTTTGTTTGACCTATGGAAGAAAGACTTTTTTGTCCTAATGAATACATCTGGAAAATTGTTCATTTTTCAAAGTCTATTTTTTAGTTTGAAAAAGGCAGAAAATTTCTTTGTCTTTACCAACAGATGATGTTTTGCCATCAGCTAAAAGAGAGGGCAAAAGCAATTCAAGAAGCAAGTTTTCAATCCAGAATTTAACCACAATGAAAATATTTTGACCTTTTGCAGTGTTCTTTAAAGAATGTAGTGCATTCACACACAGAGTCTTTCTTTGAAGGTAGAGTTCTTAACCTTCTTTGTGTTGTAGACCTCTTTGGCAGTCTGGCAATGTCTACGGACCCCTTCTCAGAATAATGTTTTTATTTTACAATTATAGTTGAAGGAAATGCTAAATTTCAGTAAAAAAGGTTGCTTAAATTTTTTTTCTTTTCTCCCATCCAAGTTCATGGAGTCCTTGAAATCTATCTATGAACCCCTTGGGGCTCTGCTGACCTCAGGTAAAGAACTCTTGCTTTAGACAAAGCTGAAGTAGTTACTGTACAGAACTAATATTTTCAGGCCTGAAATATTACACCCTTGAGTGACAAGACAGTCAGTCCTCAAGTTCTTTAACTACTAAGTGAGATAAGAAGATGGTACAGCAGGTAAGTCATAGAATTGAATATTCAGAGCTGGAAGGACCCCAGAGGCCATCTTGTTCAGTCCTGCTCATTTTACAAGAGAAGAAACTGAGTCTCAGAAAGGTGAAGTGATTTGCCTCGACTTACAAAGCTAGTAAGTGTCAGTTAGTAAAGCTAGTCAACTAGGAAAATTGGGTATAAGCCCAGCTCTTTCTGATTTCAAATCCGATGTTCTATCCACCCTGCCAGTCACATACAAGGGTTGGGCTCATCCTGCTAGTGGCAATCCAGTTATTCAACAGATTCCGACAATTCTGCAATTTTCATCTCACAAGGCAATGCTGATGGTTGTGGCTACTGCTGTCGTAACCTCTGCTATTCTGTATTCTCTTCCTTTCAACAAACTGAGTGAGTAGAGGCATGATTCTGAAAAAACAAAATTATGAAAAAATTAGATTATTTGTCAGTGATGCATTTCAAAATAATGGGCCCTCCCCCTTGTCAAAATTTCAGAAGCAGATCCTTTATTAACTGAAAAGACAAACATGATCTCTAACCTCTGGCAATGCTGGGACTGCTTGGGATGCATTTCCCTCCAAAGAGAGAGAAAAAGGAGGCACCTGGAAAGAGCTGACTATGACTCCAACCCTTGCTCTGAATCTGGTTTGCCATCCCTTGCCCTTTTCACTTTCCTAAAGCAGAGTTCAACATCTAGGTGGCACAATGGAGAAAGCTCTGAGCCTGGAGTCAGGTTCAAATCCATCCTCAGACATTTACTGCTTGTGTGACCCTGAGCAAGTCATTTAACCCTGTTTGCCCCAGTTCCTCATCTGTAAAATGAGCTGGAGAAGGAAACGGGAAACCACTCCAGTATCTTTGCCAAGAAAACCCCAAATGGGGCCATGAAGAGTCAGACATGACTGAACAACAAACATACAAGAAGATATATACGGGATAAATAGTAGATACCCGCAGAGAGAAAGCACTAGCATTAAGGAGGACTAGGAAAGACTTCTTGTAGAATTTTACGTGCAAGTCATTGAAAGAAACCATGTGGTAGAAGCAAGGAGGGAAAAGAAATTCTAGACATGGAAAAGAGGGAGTCAGTGATAACACACCATCGGAAGATGGAGTGACTTGTGTGAGGAACAGCAAGGATACCACTGTCACTGGATTTTAGAGTACATGAAGGGAAGTAAAATATAAGAATACCAGAATGTTTGGAGGGGTACAGATTGTGGAGGGCCTAACATTTGATAGTATTATTGTTTGATTATAAATATCAAAAGTCTGAGGCCAGATTTGAATTGAGGTCCTCCTGACTCCAGAGGCAGCACCTCCTGATTGATATCTGTCCACTAAAGCCAGAGGACACTGTAGGAGAAAGTGAGGCTGGTGACCTTGCACAGCCCTCCCTCACTCAAATCAAAGTCAGCTACAAGTCGTGTCTTCATCTCTCTGATGTTGTGGTCCTCTGAGAACAAAGGACCAACCGCACACAATTTGATTATAAATACTATATTTTATCCTGGAAGTAATAGGAATCTACTGAAGTTTATTGGCTGGAAGAGGAGGAATTTGGTAAGGCTTTTACTTTAGGAAGATAACTGTGGTAACCAACTGAAGATATACTGAAGATTTCAGTAAAGGAGACCAACAAGAAAGCTATTGCAATAGTACGGGCATGAGGGCATGCAGCAGGTGATGCCAGTGGCAGAGGAGAAGAAAGGCAACGTAGGAGAGATGTTTCAAAAGTAGAATTGACAGGACTTGGTAATACATTGGAAGTGAAAGTGAGGAGGGGGCCGAGGTGTGCAGGATGACACATATTTTGAAAACTTGGGTAACTGGGAGAATGGTAGAGCCCTCAATAGTAACAAAGAATTTCAGGAGAGGATCTTCATGTTCTGCTTCTTAGATTTAATTATGGCTAAATCCCTCTGTTCTAACTCTTGGAGTTTTTCTACTCCCTTTAAGACTCAATCCAAGCATCACCCTCAGAAGGCCTTTCCTGTTTGCCTCAGCTGCTAGTGCCTTTCCATTCAATGGTAACTTGGTTTTGTATGTCTTGTTATATTTATATATGTACATGTCTCCTCTGTTAAAATATAAGTTCTGTGGGGCAGGAGCTTACATTTTTGATTCTGTATCCCACGTGCTTGCCACAGGGCCTAGCTAGAACATAGTAGGTACTCAATAAATGTTCATTGACTTATTGAGATGTCAAAGAAAAGAGAAAGGAAAATGAGAAGAGAATCCAATTTACCTCCTGACTGAATGTATTTATTCTTATAGAGAGAGCCTGTTCTTCCTAGTTTCAGCTGTTTCCTAAAAACTCTCCCCTGAGGTGGTCATGAATCAGACAAAGAACAAAGGTGTCAAAAATCATTCATGATCTGAATTAATGATTTAACTCTTTTTTATTCGTTTTTTGTTACATGTTGAGTTCCAAACTGTCTCTCTCCCCTGCACTAGAGAAGACCATCATTTGACAGATTTATAAATACATATAAAACCATACTATGCATATTTCTATTTATTAGTTCTTCTCTGGAAATAGATAGCATTTTCCTTCATAGGACCTTTATAGTTGATTGAGTGTTTCTAATATGCAGAATCAGTTAATCACTCAAAGTTGTTCTCAAAACAATATTGCTGTTACTGTATACAACATTCTCTTGGTTCTGCTCATTTCACTTTTCATTATTTTATGCAAGTCTTTCCATGTTTTTCTAAAAATCAATCAGTTTGGGGCAGCTAGGTTGCACAGTGAATAGAACATTGGCTCTGGAATCAGGAGGACCTGAGTTCAAATCTGACCTCAGACACTTACTAGCCGTGTGACCTTGGGCAAGTTACTTAACCCCAATTGCCCCTCCAAAGAAGCAAAAGAAAAAAAAATTTAAAAATCAATCAGCTCATCATTTCTTATGGAACAATAGTATTCCACCATAATCATATACCACAACTTGTTTAGCCCTCAATTTCTACCTCTTTGGCATCACAAAGAGAACTACTATAAATATTTTAGAGCATATGGGTTCTTTTCCTTTTTCCCTGATCACCTTGAGAAACAGACCTAATAGTGGTATTGCTGGGTCAAAGGGTGTACAGTTTTATAATTCTTTGGGCAGAATTCCAGATTGCTTGCCAAAATGGTTGGGCTGATTTAACTCTTAACTATCCAGTGATAATCTCTAGGCTCTCATAAATGCCCTGAACACAGGGAACAGGTTAACATTCATGGTAGAACTTCTGTTGAATACTTCATATAATGGTTTGTCTTGTATTGGTGAAATGGAAATGCAGACTACTCCCCATTAGATTGAAAGCTCCTTGAGGAGAAAACTGTCTTTTGCTTCTTTTTATATCCCTAACACTTAGCATAGTGCCTGGTACATAATAGGCACTTAATAAATACTTATTGATCAATTAATTTAAAATGAGCCCAAAATACCATTTCATAGATGAGAAAATTGAGGCTGTGAGAGGTTATGTGTCATTCCCAGGGTCTGAAACAACATCTCAACCCAACACTCCCTGACTCCTGGTCTCTATCCTTTTTCAAGAAGTTCAATCCCTGACTCCCAGTCATCCTCTCTGCCCCAATTCCTGCTCTCATACTTGGGAACTTCAATAGACAAATTCCTGCTCCCTTAAACAACCTGGTCTCCCCCTGGAGGACACCTCCCGAGATGCCCCCTTTTCATCAAGGACTTCTCCATCCATATGTTCATGCCTATTCTCCTCCCCCAACCCAAGCTTCCACTTGCAAGATAAGGTAGGAAATATGGCAATGCAAAATGGGGAAGAAAAAAAGGTTCCCTCAGATGGAAGAGGCAGAAGTATCTACAGGAAGTATCTATGGCCTGAGGTATTATCCCCCTTCCTGGCCTAGCTCCTGAAATGCCTCCTCCCTCTTGAGGGGATAAATGGTGTCCTCCTTGATGTCGGTGCCCTGGCTATAACACTCTAGCCACAAATCTGCTCTGGAGTCTGATGTACTCTTTCCCTACACCTTACTGCTTTGTTCTCATGCAGTTCAAGTTCTGATAGATGAGTTTTTGCTTGTTTGCTTCATCACTTTTTGGCTGTTTTCAGACCAGCTACCACATTCAATCTCCCCCTTCTCGTTCCCCTTTACATGTCGTCTTTCCCTGTTAGAATTAGATTTTCCTAGAAGGGAAAGATTGTCTTGCTTACTTGTATTCATATATGTGGCACAGTGGCACTTGATAAAATGCTTTTTTATTCCTTCAAACAATTTGTTACTAGCTTGAGCTATGTGCAGGGGGCTTAGCCTAACTGCCCTCGTCATTGCTTCCCGCTGCAGATGGACAATCAGACTTTCTCCACAATGTATTTAAAAGTCCAGGAGCCAATTTCAATAATCGAGAAAACTCAGATTTTCTTAAATTCCATTGTATCATCTATTCATTTTATTTTATTTTATCTTTTTGGAGGGGGGAAGGCAGGGCAATTGGGGTTAAATGACTTGCCCAAGGTCACACGGCTAGTAAGCGTTAAGTGTCTGAGGCCAGATTTGTACTCAGGTCGTCCTGACTTCAGAGCTGGTGCTCTATTCACTGCACCACCTGGCTGCCCCCATCTGTTCATTTTAGAAATGGGATGTAAAAGAAAGAGTGCAAGGCTGTGAGTCGAAGGTTCGATATCTGGCTCTGGTGACAAGAGTCAACTGCGTGCCCTTGTATGACTATGGACAAAGCCACTTAACCTCTGCAGCCCTCATTTTCCTTGACTATAAAAATGAGGGTGTTGGACTGCATGACCTCAAAGGTCATGCACTTAGCATGGTACATTAGCACTAGGATCCCAGTGTGTAGCATAGTGCCTCATATACATTGAGTGCTTAATAAATGCTTATCGACTGACTGACTTCCAGATCAAAAACTATGATCCTGTGATCTTCAGAAATTCTGTTCTTCAGCCTCCTGATTTTCATCCAGGCAGGATAAAGAAATAAACTTTTCATGTCTGTATCACTGTTCTATTTGGCTTTGTGGTTCAGGTTAGAGAAAAGATCTGAGTTTGAGGATTTATAGGAAATTCGTACTTGGGATCTAGTACAAGCATGAACTTTATTATTAGATGGCACAGCAAACAGGAAAGAATGAAAACATACTCCATCTACACACTAAATGGCAACACAGATAGGAAGGGATTCAGCCGGTAACTCATGTGAGAGTACATGCTCAGAGTGGAATCTGAACAGGGAAGTTTTATACCTTATACATGGGCTTGGTTGAGAACAGATAATCAATGCCAGATATTGGAAGGGGCATCCCTAATTTGACCCCAATATGAGAAGGAAATTCTCCTGGTTGCCCATCAATATGAGACTCAGGAGAGGGAGTTTCCTAACTGGAACCAGAAATCAGATGAAGGTCCAATTAGACAGGAGCCACAATCATTTACATTTTTGGCATAGGGTCACAAAGAGTCTGTCATAGCTTATATATTTATCGTCATTAGGACCACTTCACTGAAGTGACTCCACATTGGACTCCTATCACTTATACTACAATATCAAACAACATATTTTTTTTAAATCACAATTATAACAATTAACTAAATTGAGAAAATGAGTCTGGATAATGGTAAGAGTCTATAAGTTTCTAAGAATCAGGACATACTGGAACTAGCTCTAACTTGCTCAGAAGCTGATTGTTAAACTTTTAGTGTCAGCACTTATCTGCAATCACTACAAATCAGTGCTCGGTTTATTGTTTTGTTGATTCTCTAGACTTAAGAAAGTGTCAATAATGCAGATTGAAATTTTAAAATGCATATGCATCCTTTTTACCCCTGAGAACCTGGTTGGTAATCACTTACTAGTATACTTCTCTATAAATATGGGCTTGAGCTCAGTAGGACTGCATAGAAGACTCAAGGAATAAATCATTACCAGACTGAAGGCCTAGTGGCTATAGGCTAATAATAATGACAGGCATTTATAAAGCACTTCATGGATTGCAAACCGTTTTACACTCATTTTCTCATTTGAGCCTCAAAACACCCCTGTTTGAAAACCATATATTAGAGCAATTTAGTGCCCTCATTATTTTGCAGATAGAGTAGCATGTGATGCATCCCCTTGTTTACAGAAGCACAGTTTGGGACTTAAGTACTACTATTCATCCCTCTGATTTCTCCAGAATTTATTTTATGCCATTCGGGGCACATGTCATTTATTATAGGGCCATAGTACAATGTTAAAAGGTAAATCCTACAGTCAACCCCTCTCAAATGGGCTACAGGGAGTATTAGTCTGATTAGAGCTCTGAGGTTCACTTGCTTGGCCAACTACCAACATCAGAGATGAAAACACCTAATGCATGCCACTTTGGTTCAAATTAAATTTCTTTTTGGTCAATTTGATAGTTTGCATGGTGGTATTTTTTATACTGCAATCAAAATGTATATACTGTAAATACTGGTTAGCCATTTCAGGCTGTACTTTGATGAGATCAAGGCAATCCTAAACTTTGGAATTTCAAAAACTCTACTTTATCTATTCATCCAGGGGTGGTCAGGCTACTTATTTAAACTCACAAGAAACTGATTTATATCCTACCCATGACACTTGCTACCTATATAACTTTGAGCAAGTTACTTCAATAGCCCAAGTCTTTGTTTCCTTATCTGTAAATGAGGGATTTGAACAAAATGGCCTCTGGGTTTCCTGCCAGTCCCAAATATGATCCCATACAATCTGTTGCCCCGTGTCTATAATACCAATACATGAATGTATTTTGTTGTTGAGTTGTTTTTAGTCATGTCTGACTCTTTGTCAAGACCCCATTTGGGGTTTTCTTGGCACAGATACTAAAGTAGTTTGCCTTTTCCTTCTCCAGTCCAGTTTTGCAGATGAGTAACTGAGGCAGACAGGGTTGAGTGACTTTCCCAATGTCACACAGCTGGTAAGTGTCTGAGACTGGATTTGAATTCAGGAAGATGAGTCTTCCTGACTTCAGGCCCAGCATTCTATCCATTAGAAGCAACCTAGCTGCTTGTATTGAATAAATTAGTAGGGGCAATATATGGGCTGGTAATTTGTACCAGGCACTCCCTTTTCACTTAGTAGGTCAGAAGTGTCCCTGGCAATCAAATAATCTGAAAAAAAATGTAGCAACGCCAAAAGTATATCCCTATCAGCTTAATATAGCCTGGTGACAAAGATCATGTGTCATTCTTCAGTATTATTTATATCTGCATGACCAGAACAAGTCTATTAGAATGAGGGCAACCTTCCCTAGGTCAGCTGTGTCATCCAACCTTCCTTTTTCAATATTTTTCATCAGTCATCAAATGCTTCTAATTTTACCCTATCCTCTCATGTTGTGCTTTCTCATACTGTGCTTTATCTCGGCTGGCTTTTTATTATGGCAGCCATTTAATGGCACCCGAGCCTATCTCCGGATCTCAGTGTCCAGTACATTCTCATCCTGTAGCTTCACTTTTATTCTCATGAGTTTCAATTTCAGAGGAAGGTATTCTGTGTCCTGGTTTCCCAACTAGAATGTACCCTCTTTAGGATTCTAGTAATCCTTCTATACCCTGACTAAATTATGTAACCTGAACTTGTGTTCTTTTGAACTATGTAAAAACAGTAAGGTTTTATCAAAATGTATTTATTTATTCAACAAATATTTATTTGTTGTATGTATGACATATGCAGCATTGTACTAAAAATTTATCTGAAAAGATGGATAGTCCCTGTTCTTAAGGATCTTACAATCTAACTGGAAAGCCAAGAGTAGCAAACTGAAAGAGTTAAGCAATGATACCATACATGTTACAAAATTAATGACAACAATGATTATAATTATTCTAATTGTTAACATTTACATAGCACTTTTGAAAAACATATTACAAATATTATTTTATTTTATCCTTACAATAACCTTGGGGAAGTAGGTGCTATTATTATTTCAATTTACAAATGAAGAAATTGGGGCAAAGAGAAGTTAAGTATCTTGCCCGCGGATTTACCCAGCCAGTAGTGTCTGAGGCTGGATTTACAATCACGTCATACTAACTCATCTAGAGCTCTATCCACAAACCACATGACTCCCAAATCAAACCTGCCTCACAATGTTTCTCTGATTCTATTTATTTAGCGAGTATCCATTAAATTTAACATAATTTCATTTTTAATAAAACATTTACTAGTATGTGTAAAACATGGAGCCCTAAGAATTCCTTGGTGGATCTATAATTTCATGGTGAGGTTATTCCCTCTCATTTTCATCCCTTTTCATCCTTTGTGATCCTGGGGATATAAAGATGAAAAAGGACAGCTTCTGTCCTCAGGAAGTTTGCAGTCTAAGTAGGGAATAAGATGTAAATAGATAATACATTAAAATTTTAGAATGAGAAATGTAAATAAAAGTCAAAGAGATGTATGAGAGATTGAGGAGGGAGGAATCTCTTCTAGTTAAGAAGATAATTAAAGCTAACATTTAATCACCTACAAGGATTGAAACACCTTTAAATACACAATCTCCTTTGGATCTTCACAACAATCCCATAAAGTATTACAGATATTATTTTACAGATGATGAAGCTGGTACTCAGCAAGGTAATATTCTGGGCTGGGATTGGCCCAGGCCAATACTCTAATAGGTTAGCTTCCATTTTGGAACAAAATAAAACACTCATAGTTAATTCATAGGTAATTAACAAAAGGAGATTTACTTAGCCATATGAAGAAAGGAATATTCAACAAGGACTCTAGGAGTTGACCAGGCCAAAAGATCATCTGGAGTTCCTCAAGGCATGTTTTTGTTCAGGCAACAAGGAAGTGATGTAAAAAAGCTTAAGCCTTTAGTGCCCTGAGCCAAAGAATTCTTCAGGATGTATTAGGTCTTAAAAACTTTTAAGGAAAAAGCCAGCCTAACTTGCACGGGGGAAGGGTGAGGATATATTACTCCTTCCACAGGCTGTGACTTGACCAAGATCACAAAGCTTGTGTCTGAGGTAACTTTAGGGGCCAGGTTTTTCTTAACCCCACATCCAATAAGATTTTTATTATACCATTTAAACTCTGAGATCAGTGAAGGATTCTTGATGGAGAAGGCACCAGACCTAAACCTTGAAGGAAGGAAAAGATTTCAGTAGATAGATAGTCAAAGACAAAATTTATCAGGTTATTTTTAATATGAAGTTTTTCTTTCATTGGATCATAAACCAGGATCATAAAATATTTGGAAATAAAATGTAGTCCTGGGATTCAAATTCATGGGCACAGTTAGTGAGAATGACCCCCACCATGACGTTATGGATCCATCAAAGAATTTCCAGGGTTCAGAAGTAGAAAGATTGTATGTATAAAAGTAAAACTAAGAGAAAAGCTAGTTCAAATCAGCAAAACATAAACCTTAGTAGCAAAGGAAATTTGGAAAGAAAATAGACACCATATAAGAAAATCCTTAAAATTTCTCTTTGACATTTCTACTCACAGAATCAGTCATAGGTCAACTCCTTAACAGGTATTCATTCTCTAAAGGATTTTATTTGTTTTGGTGAGGTAATAGAGGTTAAGTGACTTTCCCAGGGTCACACAGTTAGTAAGCATCAACTATTTGAGGCTGGATTTGAACTCAGGTCTTCCTGACTCCAGGACTAGTGCTGAGTTACCTAACTACCCCTCTCTAAAGGACTTTAATATCCTCTGATTCTTGTTTTCTTGAGTCTGGATCTTAAGCATAAGCCTAGAAGATTTTTCATTATCTGAAATTATTTTCAGAAAGATCTTTTTGTTCTTTTGCTAGGTCTGATTTTCTTATCAAGCCTTGTACATAAAAGGGAATTTTAGAGCTATTGAGATTTTATCCACATTCTTGCATCTTTCAAAACTTACGGAACCTGTGAGTTACTGGGTCTAGGATCTCTGGACCTGCAGGGACCTCTGAATCTGCATGTAGCCTGATTTAAGGTGTTTGTCCCTCATTAACAGCACATCACTACATAAAATTAAACAAACTTTAATTTTGTTTTCTCTTAGAGTGACAAAGCAGTGCTTGAATCCATCACAAACACTTCTTAAAAACATAGGCTTGTGATACGTGATTATCTATACTTTCAAAAAACTTGTCTTGAATAGAACTCTAAGGACAGACTTGTAATAGAATGATTCAGACCAATTATTCAATAAGATGCTTTTTCCTTCCAGAAAAAAAAAAAGAAAACAAAATACAAGACATAACTTGAACCTTTTTAAAGCAATTAGAATTTTCCAAATTGCCAGGCACACTTGAAACTCCATGGAAAAAAAAGGAATATAATAAATCTACTCAAACACATCCACACACAAAAAGCTGTCCCATGTGGCTAGAGTGCTGGCCCTGGAGTCAGGAAGACCAGAGATCAAATCTGACCTCAGACACTGGGCAAGTCACTTAGCTCCTTTTTCCCTCAGTCTTCTCATCTGTAAAATAGGTATGACAATAGCACCTACTTCCCAGGGTCGTTGTGAAGAGACATTGAAGAGTCAATGAGATAACAGGTGTAAAGTACAGAACATAGTTGGTGCTTGTTTCCTTCCATATACATTGGACCATAAACTTTTTAATTACAACCTATAATAGTTGATCAACAGATAGATATTCATTAATCACCCACCTATAATGCCAGGCATTATACTAGGATGCTGAGGATACAAAGATGAAAGCTACCTTAAGGAAGCTTACATTCTATCAAAGGAAATAACATGTAGATTTATAAATAACTATAATATATATGCAAGACAAATACAAGGTAATTTGGGAGTGCTGAGAGGAGTTATTACCACCTGGAAATACCATCACCCCCTCACCTGGGGGATCAGGGTACCCTCATGTAGGTTGTGGCACTCAAGCTTTAAAGGAAGTTATTTAAGGGAAGTCATTCTAAGAAGTGGATGGGAGGAAGGAATGCATTACAAGCGTGGATGACAGCTCACATGAAAGGAGAGAAAGGCAGTGGGATGTTGTGTATAATATACACTGCAAGGACAGGCTGTCTGGACCATAGAGTTCATGAAGAAGAGAAATCTATAATAAGCCCAGAAGGGTAAGCTCTGAAGAGTCTTAGTTGCCACTTTTTTTCTTCTCTTTTTGAAAGTTTTCTTTCTTTTTTAACATCTCTGGCATGTCCTAATGATAAACTCTATCCACATTTTTTAATGAATGAATGCAATCAGGAAAAATAAATCAACACATTGATCGTACCTGAAAATGTTTGCCTCATTCTACAACTATAGTTTGCTGCCTCTCTGTGGAGGCTTCACAATCAGACTTCTGAAACTGGCATTGATTCATTAACCAACAAGCATATATTAAACACCTAATGTTTGTCAGGCACTACAAGAGTCATTGAAGAGTCAAGTACATAAGTGAGATAGTCCTAACCCTCAAGGAGCTGACATTTTACTGGAGGTTACTCTATTACATTGTATTTTAAATGTGTCTTCCTCTGCGTTGTGGTGGTTATCATATAAATTATTCTCCTGGATCTGCTTATTCCACTCTACTTCAGTTCATATAGGTCTTCTTAAGTTCTTATTGATTCTTTAACATTCACTGTTTTTTATTTATCATGTATCACAATTTTGCTCAGTCATTCTTTAATCTATGCATGTTCATTTTTCTTTTACTTCTTTGCTACTGCTTAAAAGGTGGAGTCAAAAACTACTCTATTTTAGGAAGGGAATGGGACTGATATCTCTTCATTTCCTGCCTGGCTGCACTTGTTGTGGACTTCTTTGGTTTCCTCGCCATGACCCCTTGCTAGATTCCTTTCCTCCCCACTTTGTGTATTGTCTTCCCCCATTAGACTGTAAGCCCCTTGAGGGCAAGGACTGTCTCTTTTCTTATTTTTTTTGTATGTGTATTCACAGTGCTTAGTACAGTACCCAAAACATAGTAGATGATTAATAGATGTTTACTGACTATTGACTTCTTTGCTACTATAAAAATATGGCATTATAAATACTTTTTGTATATACAATACCTTTCTTTGACCAATTTGAGGTCCATGCTTAATTGTGGTATAGCCAGGTCATAGCGTGCATGCAGAATAGTGACTTCTAAAATATAATTTCAAATTATTTTCCAGCATAGATGGACTAATCCACAGCTAACAATATATTGTTGTGCCTGTCTTCCCGCAGATGCTCCAACATTAAATATTTTAATCTTTTCTCACCTTTGTCAAATTAATGGGGTTAAAATGAAGCTTCAGAGTTGTTTTAATTTTCATTTCTCTTATAATTACTGCTTTGGAGCATTCTTTTATAGGTTTGTTCATATCTTTAAATCATAAATCTATCTGTTCATATCCTTTGATAATATTTCAATTGGGAAATGGCTCTTGTTTGCATTATTTATATTCCCCAAAAATCTTAGATATCAAACTTTTTTTTTGAAGGTAGGGCAATTGGGATTAAGTGATTTGCCCGAGGTTGCATGGCTCCTTTTTTGTGTTAAGTGTCTGAGGTCGGATTTGAACTCAGGTCCTCCTGACTCCAGGGCCAGTGCTCTATTCACTGCACCACCTGGTCACCCCAGATATCAAACTTTTATCAGAGAGATCTGTTGTGAATATTTTTTCCAAATTCTCTTTTAATTTATTTTTTATTGATTTTGTTTATGCAAAACTTTTTCAATTTTATGTAATCAAAATTATTTATTCTTTATTTGTGATCTATCAACCAATCAGCAAGTATTTATTAAACTGCTACTATGTACCAAGCATTCTCTTCCTTGTTTAATTAAAGAATTTCTCCATTAACTATATTTTTTCCAGGTACCATCTTTCATTTTCCTTTATTTATCGTCTTTATTCTTTAGGTTATATATCCATCTGAAGATATCTGTGGTATATAGTGAAAGTCAATGATCTAAGCCTAACTTCTTCCAAACTGCTTTTCAGTTTTCCTCAAAGATTTTTGTCAAATAGAGAGCCCTTTACCAAATGTCCTTAGTGTCCTGGTAAATCAGTCACTAAATTATTATGTTCAGTTGTTTTGGGGTCTTGTTCATCTAGTCTATGCTATTGATTAACATTTAAGTCAGTATGAAAAAAGGTTTCAGGATTTTTGC
Organism: Pseudochirops corinnae; assembly: GCA_028646515.1. NCBI lineage: Eukaryota > Metazoa > Chordata > Mammalia > Diprotodontia > Pseudocheiridae > Pseudochirops > Pseudochirops corinnae. Next base: position 420,212,276 of record CM053585.1, on the reverse strand, counting down.
AGTAGGTTGAAAAAGGATAATATTAGCCCCTCTCAATTCCCACTTCTTTTCATTATTTTCCTTGACATTTTTTTTTTACCTTTTCTTCCTCCAGATGAATTTTATTGTTATTTTGACTAGTACTATAAATTCATTGGCATAGTACTAAATCTACACCATAATTTACTGTCATTTTTACTATATTGATGTGGCCCAACCATGGACAATGAATAGTCTGCAAATTATTTGCCTTCTTTTAATATTATTTTCAGTCTTTAGAATGGAAATTATATTCATATAAGTTCTGAGTGTATATTCTTTGATAGATTTAATCCCAGATATTTCGATCATTTCATAGCAATGTTGAATGGAATTTCTTTTTATATATCTCCCTGTATTATCAATAATTATCAATATTATCAATAATATCTAGAAAAGCTGATGATTGGTGTGAGTTCATCACTGAAAGTTTTCATTTTTTTCCCCACAGAATCTTTAGGATTCTCTAAGTCAATTACTATATGATCTAAACACAAATTTGTTCCATCTTAATCTACGCTTAAATAACAAGGGAATTGGCCAATGAGTCTAATCCCTGCTATGTGAACTCTTCCTGGTTTTTCTTTTTTCTATTTTTCCTGTTGACCTATAATCTCTGGAGTGTGACAATCATTAGAGGGTGGAGGATGGGGATTAAATTTTCTTTAAAGTAGAGACATATGGATTTTATTTTCACTGTATCCTCTAGTTCCTATAGGTAAAGGTAATTTTCTTTTACAATTTCTTGAAATATCTATCTAGTTGGGGGTGGGAGTTGCTTTGTCATGGTTGCCAATGATTTTTAAAAATTACCATTGCTCATCCTATTTTGTCAGTTGTTTCTTATGACATCTTATCACATTTAAAATTTTTTCAATTTTTTGTCTTTGTTCTATTATTTCTTTTTTATGTCATAGAATTTTTTAGTCTTCTGCTTTATTTTTCTTAGTGTTCATTAATTGAACAAATTTCCATTTTTTTCTATAATCAAATATAAACTCTTATTTTGGTATTTAAACTCAGTTTAAATGGTCCCTTCCTATCTTTCCAGTCTTCTCACTCATAACCTGTTTCCATATACTCTTGATTAGCCATTATTTGCCTGATTGGTTTTCCCTCTGTTCTAGGCCAGGACTGACTCAGGATGATTCCAGTTTGAGACTGGAAAAGAATAAGATATTTTTAAAACACTTAGAAGTTTAAAAAGGGTTAACTTAATAATAGAGAAGGGGTATTTGGCAAGGATACAGCACTGGTTTGGATAAGACTTCCCTGACTCTGCATTTGCCATTTTTCTACCAGTCAGAAACATATGTCAAGTCTGAAAGAGAAATTTTTGGCTCTTCTTGCACTTGATTTTGTAAATGGGCTACCAGGAAGCAAGCAATGGTTCAAGCCTTAGTCCCCTTGACCATTCAGGAAAATCTAGCTCCCTTCTCCTCTGCTAAGAGAAATGATTATTAATAACCAATTAACATCAGGGCATTTAGGGTTTTTTCCCTATTTCCTCATTCTCTACAAAGTAGCCTCTGAAAGACAGGGCTGATAATGAGATTGGGTTAACATTCTCCTCAATCTTGAGTAAGAGCCCATCCAACTAGGACATAAGTGACTTGGATGGACATTAATCACTTTGTCTCAATTGCCCAAGGTTGGGGTGGTCTGGGTAGAAATAAGTTAAGAATACATAATCAAAGTCATGTCCCTCGGTCTCTCATTAAAATAAGCCCACCTCTCATTATAATATTCATTTTGTTATTAATTGTTAACCAATCAAAGCTGATTTCTGTCTTTCAGGAACATCCATTCTTCCAAAGATAGAGGACCCCCAAAGTTCATTTCTGATTTATGAGAGAAAGCCAATGATCACTATTTTACTAATTATTTGCTAGCTATAATTAATAAATTGATTATTCAGAAATCATGTCTCTTGAACTTTCATCACACTACCTTTAAGGAGCTTACATTTTAATACATTTGCATGTATTAGTGAAGGTGAGGTACATATAACTTAAAAGGGAAAGTTCTAGAGGCTGGGAGATGGGGGTAAGGGAGAATGGGAACCCTCTCTTGTGATGCTTCAGTTGTGTCTTAAAGAAGCCAGAAACTCAAAGAGGTAGAAGAGAGGAGGAAGAACATTCCAGGCCTTTTTTTCTCTGCATTCTCAGCACTTAGCACAATGCTTGACACAGAGTAAGAGTTTAATAAATATTTTTTGGATTGGTAAATTTATTGATTGTTCTAATGCTTATTCTCTTTCCAAATTTTTCCTTAAGAATTGTTAATTTTATGCTTTATATCTTGCTTCAACTCTTCATTGTCTTTAATGTCTTCCATCTAGTTTTGGAATCCTTGTAACAAATCCATTCTTTTATTCTCTGGTTCTGCTTGTAATTATTGGAAAGTGATTTTCTTCTTCTGAGATTTTTTCCTGGGTTCTCTTCATCCATAGTAGTTGTTCTTTGTAGTAGGAGGTTTTTTTTGTTTTCTGACTGTTCACTTCTTTCAGTACATCAATTAGAGATGAATATTGCCCCCTTACTACAATTCCTTTCCAACTTTTCTAGATTCTGCCTTGTTCTTATGATGATTCCAGTTCCCCAATGTAGGATTCAGGGTGGGGACTGAGCTTTAGGTATACATACTCAGATCTCACTCCTTAGCCTGGAGTGGAAGGACCAGCAGGCCAGGCTGAGAATATGTCTGATCCAATCATCATGGTCTGAGACATTTGTAGTAGAGATTGTGACCCCATATAGACAAAGTAAAGGCCTGCCATTCTAGTCCCTGTGTTCTTGAGATGAGTCAGGATCATGGTGTTCTCCAGTCTCTGAATGCTTGATGCAATCCTAGATTGTCATGATTAGCCAGACCCAGTCTCTGACTCCTCCAGAGGTCTTGGATAGAGTGCATAGTCCTGAAATAGGGCACTGAGACTGAGTTGGTCCCTGATCTCTGATACAATATTGAATAAAGTGGCAGAACCAAGGCCCTGCCTCTTGACACAAGCTTGTATAGGTTGGAGGAACCTAGGCTTTTCAATCTGTTTCCTAGACTAAAAATCCAATACCGGAATCCTATTCTTTATACTTTATAATAACCCTCAGTCTTAGTTAAGGCTACAGAGGAGAATATGAGGACCCCTCAGTAATGGCACAGAACTGGGGCTTCCAATTTTGTGTGTTTTAATTATGGATGGCTTTGATTTTTTTGGTGAGAGTTTGTTCAGTTGTTTCAATCATGTATGACTCTTTGTGATCCCATTTAGAGTTTTATTGGCAAAGATAATGGAGTAGTTTGCCATTTCTTTCACCAGTTCATTTTACAGATGAGGAAACTGAGGAAAACAGGGTTTGTCCGGGGTCACATAGCTAATAAGTGTTTGAGGTCAGATTTGAACTCAGCTCTTCCTAACTCCAGCCCCAGTGCCTGAGCCCATTGCCAAAATGGAGACTCCTCCCTCAAGAAGAATTCACCAAGGGGCAGAGCCAAGATGGCGGCGTAGCAGCAGCAACATATCGCAGCTCTCACATAGCCACCCCAAAATACCCATAAAATAGGACTCTAAACCAATCCTAGAACTCCAAAATGCACACAAAGATACTTCCCACTAAAGTCAGCTCGGCTACGAGGAACCATATCAGCACTGCGAACTGAAACCAGCCTGGCCTGAAGTCGCAGCTGTGCCCCGGGGGCAGCTGGATGGGAGGAGTGGAGGAGCCTCTCAGGTGAGTGGATTAGCACCAGCTGTGAGTGGGGATTGTGAAAGGGGGAGATAAACAGTCCAGCCGAAAGGTCTCCAGAGCGGAAAAGCGGTAGGCAGAGGTTTTGCACCCGCCTCCGCATTGTAGCTTCCCGCCCACGGCCTGCAGATGGCAGGGGGACTGAAGCGATTGTTCTCAGGCCAAGAGCTCTTGTGTTGAGCGGCCTGGATCTGGATCGCGGTCTTGGGCCTCGGTTCTGGAGTCTTCACTATCCAGTCAGCCGGAAGTAAATAGGAAGAGTTCCCAGCCTCTTCCTGAGAGCTACGGCAGCTGGGAGGACCCCAGTGATTTGGGACAGAGCTTTTCCTC
>CM053585.1:420144458-420207685 GCA_028646515.1 Pseudochirops corinnae | reverse complement strand
CATCCAACTGGAACTTGAGATACACAGGCACTGTGGTAGGGAGATCTATCCTGCCCTACCAGAAAGTCAGAGGGGTGATGGGGGAGGACATAGGAGAGAATAGATTCAGGAAGGGGTGATACAATGGGATGGCTGTTTTGGGGTGGTGGGTAGGGGAAAGATGGGGAGAAAATTTGTAACTCAAAATCTCGTGGAAATGAATGATATAAACTAAAATAAATAAAAGTTTAAATTTAAAAAAAAAGAAAAAGATCCCAAAAAGAAAACTCCTAGGAATGTTATAGCCAGGTTCCAAAGTTTGAAGATCAAGAAGAAAATATTACAAGCTGCCAGGAAGAAACAGTTTTAATATTGTGGAAACACAATCAGGATAACCCAGGATCTAGCAGCTTCCACATTAAGGGATTGTAGGGCTTATATATTATAATATATAATATTATAATATTCTGGAGATCAAAGGAGCTAGAATTAAAACCAAGAATCACCTCCTCCTCAGCAAAACTGAGTATAGTGCTTCAGGGGAAAATATGGTCATTCAGTGAGGTGGAAGACTTTCAAGCATTCTTGCTGAAAAAAACAGAATTGAAAAGAAAGTTTGACATTCAAATACAAGAAGCATGAGAAGGTAAACAGTGAAAATAAATCATAAGGAACTTATCAAAGTTTGACTATTTACATGCCTACATGGAAAAAGGATAATTGTAACTTATGAAACTTTTCTCAGTATGAGGATAGGTGAAGGGAATATAAATGTGTGTGTGTGTGTGTGTGTGTGTGTATATATGTATGTATGTGTGTATACATACATATATGTCTACATAGGAGGGTATATGTGCATATGAATACATATGTGAGTGTGTTTATATGTGTGTACAGGTATACATAGACAGAGGGCACAGAATCAATTGAATAGGAAGAGATGATATTTAAAAGGTGAAATTGAGAGGTGGGAGAGGAATATAGGAGACAGGGAGAGACAGAATGGGGTTAATCCTCTCATATAGAAGAGGCAAGAGATAACTTATAATGGAGGGGAACAACAGGAAGGCAAACGGGAATGGGTCAACCTTACTCTTATTGAATTTGGCTTAGGGAGGGAATGACATACACTCTAAATTGGGTGTCTTGTCCTGTAGGAGAGTAGGGAGGAAGAGGATGAGAGGGGTGATGATGGAGGGGAGGGCAGGTTAGGGGGGAGAGTTGTTAGAAGCACACACTTTTGTAAAGGGACAGGGACAAAGTAGAGAATAGAACAAGTGGGGGCAGGACAGGATGGAGGGAAATATAGTCAGTCTTTCATAATATGTCTATTGTGGAGATGTTTTGCATAACTGCATACATACAGCCTGTATTGAATTGCTAGTCTTCCTAGTTGGGGCGGGGGACGAAGGAGGAAGGGAAAGAATCTAGAATTTAAAGTTTTAAAATCAAATGTTTTTTTTAAATATATATATATATATATATTTATACATATACATATATATAATTATTATGTACATGTAACTGGGAAAAATAAGATATACAGTCACTGGGGTAGGGAGATCCATCTTGCCCTACCAGAAAGTCAGAGGGGTGATGGGGGAGGATATAGGAGAGAGCAGATTGGGGGAGGGGATAGACAGTGGGATGGCTGTTTTGGGGTGGTGGGTAGGGGAAAGATGGGAAGAAAATTTGTAACTCAAAATCTTGTGGAAACGAATGATGTAAACTAAAAATAAACAAAAGTTAATTTAAAATTGAAAAAATAAAATATTTTTTAAAAGGAAAAAAAAAAAGAAAATAGCCACATTTAGAGATACTGTAAATGTCGTTTCTTCTTGGTTGTTTGGAACAATTCCTACATACATACATACACATATGTCTATATAGGAGGGATCTTGAAAAAGTCTTCTTCTATCTCTTCTCCCCACCTTATCACCATTTCCAACTCTGACATGATTCCAGCAACAAGGTCAGGTTCCATTCTGACCCATAAAATTCCCAAGCTAGAGTAGTCTCACAGAAAAGGGCCTTGTTAGGGTAAGGGGGCAGCAGATCTGACATCTCCAACTGGCATTAGAGACAAGTTTGTAAGCCCCAGGCAAAAATAAGGTAACATCCTTCATTTGTGTTTCTGAATTCCAAGCTTAATGAGCCAAAAAAAAAAAATGTCCTCAGATGGCCTCTAAAAACCTGGAACTCAAAGGAAAAGCAATCTAAGCCCAATGGATGTCCTTTTAGGTCATAAAACAAGAATCAATTTACACACTGCTGAAATAATATGCAATAGCTGCTCAACAGCCCAACCTACCACTTCAAGAGTCTTTAGGACAGAAAAAAGCAGAGTGAAACAGAACATGACTAAAAACTCACAGTATGTTTACAATGTCAGTAGAATCTAACCACCCATATTTGGTCTCCTCCAGGAAATGCCATTTCCTCTTCCAGGAAACAAAAGTGCCTCCACTTCTGAGCAGCAACAGTTCCTACCCACTATGAGTATTCTGTCGTCACCTTATGAATGTTACTAATGTAAAGCCATGAGAAAATATTAAATACAAAAACAGAAGCATTTCTTGGAGGAGGGTGGAGTGAGGGAGAAGAGGTTGGTGGCTAGACTTTCAGGGTGCTGAAATTGGGCCTGGGGCTCATTTAAAAATGGCGCAAAGGAGAATTATAAGAGATATTGAAGGATGGTGCTTTGTATGTGACAGCTAAAAAAAAACCTGCAGCTTAAAAAACACCACCAGCATTTTGAAATGATTAAGAAAACAGTGTATGATCTTTTTTCCAGCCTCAAATGTGGCCTACCCTGCCCAAATTTCTGTCACTGATATAGGAATATGGATAAGGACTGAGCCTGCAATTTCGTTACTGCCAAAAAGACAGGAAGACATGGGCTTAAGACCTGCATCTGACACATTACGGCTTTGTGACCCTAAGCAGGTTAGTTAACTCATCATTGCTTTGGGCAACTACCTAAGACCATTCATGAACCCATTGAAAACCCTACTGTAGAAAGCTGAGCCAAGCTGATGAGGTAAGGGAAGTGACTCCCCTGAGCTCTCCCCCAAACCTCTCCAAATACCTTTAAATAACGACTCTAAACAAATTCTAGAGTGACAAAACCTACAAAAAAAAGATGGAGGGAAACAATTTTCCAGCCAAAGTTAACTTAGAGGGAGGGCAGGAAAGGTCTGCTGCACCAGTGAGAGAGAAGCACAGGGCAGTGCAGGCCACACCAGCACAGACCAGGCCCCAACAAACAAAGAGCAGGCCTCAGGGTGACTGAATCATTGGCAGCAGTGGTGGTTTCCAAACCTCTCAACCCACAGATGGTAAGGGGATCAGACAATGGGTCAGAAGGGGATTTACTGGGTCTTAGTCCTGGGCCTTAGTCCCAATGTGAGGAGAAGCTCTATCACAGTAGAACTTGTGGCCGCAGGGGAACAGGGACCCTGGTCACGGTTCCAGGGTTGAAAAGAGTGCTTGTGGTCACTCACAAATCAGGGCACAGGACAACCTCTCCCTAGATCATAGCACCTTGGAAGAACCAAAAACTTACAGATCCCCAGAATTACCTTTGAAAATAGATGCACAAACAACCTAAAGCTTGGGACAATGCCTCCTCTACTTGGGAACCAGAGCCCTACTTTAGTATAGAGTTAAAAGTCAAGAAATAGGTTGGAAAATGAGCAAACAACAGAAAAAATTCTAATTCTAACCATGGAAAGTTACTATGGTGACAAAGAAGATCAAAACATACTCATAAGATAATAAAGTCAAAATTCCCTACATTCAAAGCCTCAAAGAAAAATGCAAATTGGTCTCAGGCCATGAGAGAGTTCAAAAGGGATTTTAAAAATCAAATTAGGTAAGTAGAGGAAAAATTGGGAAGAAAAATGAGATGGATATAAGAAAATCACAAAAAAGAGTTTACAGCTTGGTAAAGAAGGTACAAAAAGTACTGAAGAAAATACCTCCTTAAAAAACAAAATAGCCCAAACAAAATAGGTAAAAGAAACACAAAAATCCAATGAAGAGAAGAATTCCTTGAAAATCAGAATTGGCCAAATGGGAAAAGAGGCACAAAAATTCACTGAAGAAAATAATTCCCTAAAAGAAAAACCATACTGCAGGGTAGCTTAGTGGCACAGTAGATAAAGTGGCCAGGTCTAAAGTCAGGTACACACATCTTCATGAGTTCAAATCTAGCCTCAGATACCTACTAACTGTGGGACCCTGAGAGAGTCACTTAACAGTGTTTGCCTCAGTTTCCTCACCTGTAAAATGAGCTGGAGAAGGAAATAGCAAACCACTCCAATATCTTTGCCAAGAATACCCCAAATGGGCTCACGAAGAATCAGACACAACTCAATAATAATTGCAGAACCACTAGGATGTGGGTGGATGCCAATTGGCTGCCTACTGCTCCCCACACTTGCACGTTTTCTTCAATTTGGGGAGAAGGAGAATGTTTCTTCTAGCAAGAGAATGAACCTTTTGTTTGCAGTCAGTGGTGGGAAGTCAGAGTTTGCCTCCAGAGACATGTCCACAACACAGGTTCTGCTATATTTTTCTACTCATGTGCACCCCATTTTCAGTCCAAGTTTTTCATCATGTTCCTTACAACTTTAACTTCCTCTTCTCCACACACTGATAGCACCTCAACAACACTCTTGAATGTCTGAAAGGAGAGTTTAATTTGAACTGAATAACAACTGTCTGTAACATTTTTATACTTTCTAATTTATCTGTTTCATTTAAAGAGGTAGAAGAAACACTGGAATTGATGTCAGTTCTGTGTGACAGGGAATAACTCCTTTACCTTCTCTAGGCCTCAGTGGTTTTATCTGTATTTTTTTTTTTTTTGAAGTTCACTAAGTAGAAGTCTGAATATTCAAGATGGTTAGAATTCTAGACTTGGATTCAGTAAGAGATCAGTTCAGATCTTGACTCAGCACTTAATAGCTGTATGACCCTGGATAAATCACTTTAATCTGTCATCAGTTTCCTCATCTTTCTTTTTTTATTTTTTTTTAGGGCAATTGGGGTTAAGCGACTTGCCCAAGTTCACAGCGCTAGTAAGTGTTAAGTGTCTGAGGTCATATTTGAACTAGGGTCCTCCTGACTTCAGGGCCAATGCTCTATTCACTGCTAGCCACCCCTCTCATCTTTCAATGGAGATAATAGCTAGCACCTACAGGTAGGGGAATTGTGAGGTCCAAAAGATATTTGCAAACCTTGACATAGTATAAAAATGCTAGCTATTAACATTACAACAATATAACCAGAGTTGTTAGCTCTGAAGAGGGATTATTATTTTTGTTTCTCAGATTAGTCTAGTATAAGCACAATCTAAAAAAATAGTACATGAAGATCATCAATTATGGTGCTTCCAAAAGAAGCCTTTCTATGTGACAAATAGCCAGAAATACTACCTCCTGAATCAAATACTACACTATTTCTATTGATACATACAAAAATTATTCCTCAATTGATGTTGTCCTTAAAGTTAATAAAATTAATAAGTCAATGATGAAGAAACAACAGGATCCAAACAGAGGTGCTAAAAACAGCTCCAGTCAGTAAATCTGTAAACTCTTAAAAAAAAAAATCAGCCATTAAACGTTAAGAGTGAGAAGCAACATCCAAGATATTATCCTAAAGAAAAGAATTTCCTGCAATCAGAAGCAGGGTGGCACAATGAAACAAAGCTGGGTTTAAAGTCAGAAAACCTGAACTTAAATCCTGGTTCTGCACTTTACTAATTGAGAAACTCTGGGAAAGTCATCCCCTTTTAGTGGTACATTAGATGACCCCCAAGCTCCCTTGTAGCTTTAAACCTATGATTCTAGGATTTATTTCTTGAGAGGTGGCTCATTAAAAGTTAAAAAAATCTTCATGGCGCTAGAAAGGGTCTAACACCCCAGACAGATAAGAAATCTTCTGTCAAACCTTAAAATCTTCACACTGCAATTAATCTTTTATTTAAAAATTGTATTGATAATGAAGAACATCTGGTGTCAGATTTGGAGCTGAAAGCTCTGTCTTTGAAATAGTTTAGTGTCCAACCTCCTGTTATCACAGATGAGGAAACTGAGGCTCACAGGTTAAAAGACGTGTCCAAGTCACTCAGATAACTAGTGACTTGTAACTAGTAACAAAGCCCAGACTTGAGCCTCACTCCAAAGCTTCGCTTCTTCTTCACCATAGACAGCATCCTAAATTGCATTTCCTACCTCACCGCATCTCACCTCCAACCCCCTTTTGAAGTTGATCTACTTCTGTTGCGGGTTTTACTTCTTCAAGCCTATAACAGCCCTGGCTGGGAGAGACCAATACGTAGAGCGTGAAGAAAGAGGGAGTGGGAAAAAGGGGACTCTCAGGGGTGACAGTCACTCAACACTTGAAAAGAGGAAACAGTTTGCAGCCCGTTCTCTGGAGAACCTCAAGTCATATCCTTTCTATTCTTAGGAAGACGAAGATCCCAGGTGGAACAGGAGAGGACCTTAGGTCCAGGGGGGATGTGGAGACAGTGGTAACTCCCAGCCCTGCGACCTCCCTCCCCTCAGCCTCAGAGGCGGTGCGCGCAGCCCACACAGAGCGCAGCAAGCTTCGTTTGCGCCGGAGCTGCCAGTCTGGGCTTGGCCGCCGGGGGAGCAGCACTGAGCTTGTTGTCCGCTCCGAAGGGCGCACAAGCCGCACCATTCAGAAGGGCTCGGATAGAGCGCACGGACGAAGACGCGCAGCCGGCCATCTAACAGGACAGGTCTCTAACACACTCCAGCTCTCTGCTAGCCAGCCTGGGCAGGTGAGATCACTCTTTTCCTAGGAGAAGGGAGGCGTAGGGAAGAGTAGAGAGGCGCCGTGACTCCAACTTTTCTGCCAATGTAGAGGGTCGGTCCGGGTGGGGAGTGGCGTGGCCATGCGGGCTCAGGGCTGTTCTGTGCGCCCTGCTGGGCCGTCGGTTCGCTGAGTCCTGAGGGCTGGCTTTGGAAAAAAGCTTCAGGGGCCTAGGGGAGTGTTAAGGGAAAAGGGGGCGGGAGGGGGGGTGGAGGCAAATGGGGCGAAGCCTTTGAAACCTTCCAGGAAGAGGGTTGAGGGTCTGAAAGAAGTAGGAGTGAGAACGAAATTGAAAAAAAAGGGGAGGGGGGGGAAACGACAACCTTTTGCTTCTTTTTGTTTGATTGTTAGTTGTACAGGATGTTGCTTTACATACATGGAGGGGGTGAAAGCTAGATTTAGAGTCTCAAAACCTGGGCTTAAATCCTGGCTCTGCAATTTACTAATTGTGAAACTCTGGGAAAGTCATCCCCCTTGTAGGGATCGCCTTCTCTTTCCTCTTATCCTCCCCACTGTCTCATTTCATCTTGTTTCATGGTTGGTTATGTCCTGGAGGAGTTTTGTAAATCTTTAAAAGTATTTGTGAGAAGAATTCAGAGAAGGGAATAAAATTGAGATACACTTCGTCCTATGTCAGAATTCATTGGAGCAGCCAACACCCCTTGACCACAACCACCCTTCCCCCTCTAAACCAAATTAATTTCCGTTTCAAGTGATAAACTGGGGTGGGGGCGTGAGGCGGGGTCGTTGAGAACATCACATCCAAGCCAGGTTGCCTAATCAGATGCATCCAACTCAGTCACTATTTTTAAGCCTGTATTATCGAATGTTTAGAAAATAAGCCTGTTTCTACAGCCAGGATCATATTTTGTGCCCAAGAGATTAGCAGATAATATAAATAAGCCTCTGAGATTCTGTAGTGGAGATTGTCTTCGTCCCATCTGAAAGATGACAGGATGATATGTTGTGGTCATTTTCCTGGGAAACAATCCCACCAGGAGGTGTCTGCAAGGACATCTCCCCAGAAGCAATGTTGTCTTGTCCCCAGAGAAGCCGAGTCAGCTAACAGTTGTGGGGCTAAGAGATTATTTAGGAATGTCACCAACTGAAGGGGAGAATTGAGGCTAAATGAAAGGCGGAGAATGATGGGATTTTGCCAACATAGCATTGAGGAAGAATAATCGAGGGTCACCTTGCTGCCCCCAAGACTGTTACTTTTCTAAGTACTTAGCAAGATGTAACTTAACTGACTTTTTACTGTCTTTCTGCACCTCAGAGTGTCAGAGATGGTCCATGTACTATATTTCTTTAACTATTCTGTCTGTGCCAAGAGTAGAACAGTTTTTATACTCTAATCTTAGTGATTTTGAAACTTCCCTGAAGCAAGCCAGGGGCATAGTAACTGCCTATATTTGCTACCTTTCCTCCATTCTCTAGAAATCAGTAATGCCATGGAGTGTGAGTGTGTGTGTGTGTGTGTGTGTGTGTGTGTGTGTGTTATTCTCTACAGGTAATATTGTGGAGACCAACCTCATCAGTTTGCAGAAATTCCTGGGTCACACTAAGCTTTAAGACTCCCATTATTCACTTTGTTCTGATGATAATAATAACACAGTTCCATAGCTGCAATTTACAAAACACTTTTCTCATGGACATGCCTTGGAGATAGGTGGCAAAAACATCTGATAACTGAGGAAATTGAGACTAAAGGAGGTAGGTATTCCTAGGTCTCTTTCTTACCTTTTCCCTAAACCCCAATGCCTTACCTCTTCAATTATACTCTATATTGTATATATCTTATACATACAATTGTTTGGATGTTGTTTCCCTCTCATTAAAAAATTAGCTCCATGAGGGCAGGGACCATGTTTTTGTCTCCCTAGCACTTAGCACAGCACCTAGCAAATCTTTAATAAATGTTGATTGACTGACTATAGAGTCAATAGGATATCCTGGGTTTCCTTCTGCAAGTCCAGTGAATGCCCTGCACCACCCCAAGATGATGCCCCCTTGTACTGAAGTGAGCTATTCCATCATGGTTCTCTATATTCTCCCAACTTTTCTTTGTAACACACAAATATTTTTTTTATCTTTACATTACCTTCATTTCTAAATATACCCTTCCCCTATTTCCTATTCTTTATAACTAAGAATTTTTTAAAGAAATTTTTTTAAAATAGTACAACAAAACCAACCTACACTTTAGTAGAATCTGACAGATATTATGTCGTTGAGTGGTTTCAGTTGTGTCCGACTCTTCATGACCCCATTTAGGGTTTTCTTGACATAGATACCATGGTGGTTTGCCATTCCTTCTCCAGCTCATTCTACAGGACAAGAAACTAAGGCAAACAGGATTAAATGACTTGCCCAGGGTCACATAGCTAGTAAGTGTCAGAGGCCAGATTTGAACTCATGAAAATGAATCTTCCTGATTGCAGGCCCAGTGTTCTTTCCACTGCACCCACCTAGCCCTCTAGTAGTTCTCTTCCTCTGCATAGAAAGGAATGAGGTACAGTTACTCAGCTCTTCTCCAGGACCACGCTTCTTGCCAGACTTAAATCTAGTAATTTTCCTGGCCTACTGTGCATGCACAGTCTACCCTTGTAAAATGCTGTATCAAACAGGAGGGAAGGTAATATTTGCTGATACAGTAGCAAATTACATTTAGGGTTATCCACTGCTGTTGTAGCTCTCTAGTTTCCACCGATGCTCATATATTAGTTCTATTGTTTGCAAGCAGGTGTTGGCTGCCTAATTATCTTGTCAATTCTTTTATTTTGCTGATTTTGTGTGAAGCCATTTAAAGACAGGATGGAAAAGTTTTCAGAGATCTTACACCCAAAACCTCAGCTGTGAAGCTCCTCCTTCAAGTTAGTAATTATGCTTTGCATTGAAGATTTTTTTTTGGTCTTGAAAACATTTATCTGAGATAAACAGTAACTTGGGCTTGTGCCTCCTTTGATTTGCTTCAGACAAGCTAGGGTTTTTCTACTGATTTTCAAACTGAAAAAATCCTCCAGGATGGTTTTTGGTGACATTTTGATGTTGCTGTTTTCATTTCCATCCCATTATTTTCAAATGGCAGTTTTTACAAGGCCCCAAACAAGTCATGTTTTCTAGTCCTATTCCTACAAAGGATTGTAGATTTGGAGCTGGAGAAGATATCAAAGGTAATTTAGTCCAAGTCCTTTATTTTACAGATGAGGAAACTGATGTCTGTGTCATCTAAAAACCTTCTGCGCACGATTTTTTCTCTGGCTACAAATTTCCCAATTTCTTACCATTCGTATAAGGAAAGGAATAGGGATGGGAATAAAAACTGAATCCGCAATTTCCTTAGCATAGAGAGCTAGGCTCAAAGGGAGAAAGCCTTAGGTTCCTGTCCTGCCTTTGACACACACTGGTTGCGTGGCCCTGGGCAAGTTACTTACCCTGTCAGTGTTCTAGGCATCTGCTTTTCTACCCCCTATGAGTCACTCTAACAAACAAGAAGTTAAATGACTTGTCTACATAGGTAACAAGCACCAGAAGTAGAATTTGAACCCAGGACCTTTTGTTTCCAGAGTCAGTTCTTTAGCCTTTGCTTATCTATGCAGAAAGCAGATCCTCTGTTTACTTTGAGCTCTCCATATATAATATGGCTTCAATTCCTGTCTTCTTTATTAGTGTTGTTAAAGTACATGCCTCTGAATTCTTTTCATTTGGGTCGACTATTTGCAGACAGTCTCCCCCCCCATCTCACTTCTTCTGGCCCTGTATTCTATGAGGGTCCAATATTCTCCTTCTCTACTGCTAATATATTAGAAGGTCAAATCCTTCCTTACCCAGCAATAAAGCTGTTGTTTTCCCTAAAATCCTCTGTGGATCTGGTCCAAAGTCTGAGGCTTAGGGTACAAGTCTGTAACTGGGATTCAAGAATGCTAGATGTTTTGATCCTAAAAGCATTCCTTAAGCAAAACAATTGGCTTATAATATTTCACAATAAACTTTTTATAGTAGAATATTCCTGCTTTTAAATTAAGGATTAATATCCTCTGGTTTAAAACTCCTCCTGTATATCAGAAATGGTACATTTGTAAAGACTTCTCTAAAAGCTTTTCACTGCATTAGTCAGTCTTAGATGACAGTCCCTTCCTTAAGTCAAGCTTTATTTGACTTCAGGTGACTTCTCCATGGTCGTGGTCAACTTTAAGTTATTTTATTTCCAACAGTTTCCCCAAATGCATTTTTAGGGTGTGGTTTGATTATGAAAATTCAGAAGAGAACTGTAGGCAGGCAGTGTGTGGTTCCACATTTATTTTCTCCTAGCTTTGCCCAAAATCAAATCTATACTTGAAAACAAGGAAAATTACTTCTTCATTTAAGGCCATGAAAATCAAAGTCTCCTTCCTGCATCTTTTACTTTAAAATTTAAAATCTCCCATTTAAAATGTCCTTGATTACATGAGTGATGTACAAAGAGAACTACGTCCAGTTTTTCTTTCCCGTATCCATCCAGTGATTTACAAGAATGATGATTGGTTGAAAAAAGAAAAGATATGCTGAATTAGCAGGGGGACTTAAGAGATTCTAAGTTATACTGAAATCTCTCTTGCTTTGTTTAAGGAGCTGATTCTTTATTTCATGTGAATGTGCAACCATGCACAATCATAGGATGATAAGGAGCATGGAGGCGGGGGAAAGCCATAGGCATTTGTAGACTGACATCAGGAGAAGGGCAAAAGATAATATTTACCTTAGAGTGGACTGGCAACCCGTAAAATGCTCTCTACTTGTGAAAACCTCAGTCCCAAAGCACACAGTCTCTGCTTTGAGTAAACAGAGACTTTCTTTCCACTGTTCACTTTGTATATACATCCTTCCTCAGACCAATCAAGGTTGATCTTAGAATATTGGAATAGAAAGGGCTCATGGAAATCTTCCCGTCCTATCCCCTAATATAGCTGAAAGTGTTAAAAACCCAGAAAGGTTAAGTAACTTGTTTAAAGTCACATGGTCAGTATTGGCAGAAGTGGCACTAAAATTCCCACCACCTGACCCCTAGTCTTATGGCCTTTCTACCGTATTGACTGCTTCTGGTGCCCATTGAAGCCTGGGGCTTTGATTCTCACAGTCACAGACTATGGACCTTCTTGCCAGAACGCTCTGTTGGATTCTTCTAGGCCAAGCTGGGAGCAAGGACTTACTGTAGACCCACTAATCTGAGACACTCTTCTTGGTAATTAGCCTTTGCATTAGTTGGCAGAATTCATTTTAAGCAAACCAGACATCTAAAGATCTGAATTTACAAAGTAGATAAATTAGGGGGAATTTAAGATAGATACATGGAGGATTTTTCTAGTTGTTTGATGGTAAACTTCCAGAATGTAGAGACCAAGGCTGTTCGACCTATTCATGTAGTGCTCAGTTCAGTACCAGGTAAATTTGAGTTTCCTGCATTATCATTTATATTTTTATTCTAATTCTTAGTTATTAGCATAGCTCTTACTCATAGACTTAGGAATCCAGAAACAGGAACACAGGCTTGAAGACTGCAGTCATTTGAAAGGGAATAGAGTGTTATCAGAAGCTTCCGAGGCTCCAGCCAAGAATAGTTATCCCTTCCACATCACAGGGGTAAGGGGTACCATCCTATGATATGGAAAATTTATGGAAAATTTTTGGGCCCTCCCTTTGTACCAGAGAAGAACTCTCAATTTTTTTTTCCTTTATGCAGTATTCAAGATACTTCATTGTAAAATTTGAGTAATATTATACAATACTATACGTATTTTATACATTTCTGAGTTTCTAAACTTTTACTTTGTTGTCTGCTGTTCTTCGTGTATCATCTCTTGCTTCCACAAAACTCCCCTCCCAAATTCCCTTTTAATTTCTTATCCCGCCCTGTACTATGTCAAAACCACAATGGAGAAAGTCGTGATGTGGAAGGGATAGCTGTACAGCCTTATTAACTTGTTGAAAATCAGCTCTTTAGTGTTAAAGTTTGCAGCTCTGCTCTGCAAAGGGAAAGGACAAAAGGAGAAGAGGTATGCCGCTTTTAGCTGTTTCGACATTAGTGAGATTAATAAATGGAAAGACATTCATTCAGACCTTCCTACCATGTGGTAGGCACTATCCTTAAGACAGGATCAGCAAACCTTTAAATTGTTCATACCCTATGACATAGTGATACCTCTATTTAGGCCTGTGCCCAAAGAGATCAAAGAAAGAAAAGCATTGGACCCAGAGTCAGGAGAATCAAGTGCCTGGCCTCAGACGCTTACTAGCTGTGGGACTGGGCAAATCACTTCACCTCTGCCTCAGTTTCCTAACCTGTAAGATGGGGATAATAATAGCACCTACCACCCAAGGATAAAATGAGATAATATTTATAAAGTGTTTTGCAAACCTTAAAGTGCCATGTAAATACTTGCTATTATCATTGTTACTTTATATACAAAAATATTCATAGCAGCTCTGTGACAAAAAGCTGGAAACTGAGAAGGTTCTCATCCATTGTAGAATAGATAAACAAATTATGTGCTTTATATAAATGTGCTGGAATACTTATTGTGTCGTAAGAAATTATGAAAAGGATAGATTTAGAGACACCTAGGAAGACCTGTATGAACTGATGCAGAGTGAAGTGGACAGAGCCGAGAGAACAATTGATATAATAATGACAGACACCTTTGATGGACTTAAAGAACTTTGAGCAAAGTGGTGACCAGCCAAATTCTAGACGAGTGAGGATAAGCTACGCTATCCTGACAGGGGGGTAGGTGGTGAATTCAGGATGCAGAATGAGACACATTTTTGGACATGGACAATTTGAGGGTTTGTTTTGCTTGACTATGCATATTCAATATAAATTTTGTCATTTCTAAAGGGGTAGTAGGGAGAGAAAACAAATGTTTGTTAATCAAAAGATGAAATGAAAAAAATTTTAAAAGAAAAAACCTAAAGGTACGCACAAATATTGGGCTTTTATGTACTGACAAGAGCTATGATAAGTCAAGCATTTATTAAATACCTATTATGAACCAGACACTGTAATATGCAATGGAAGTATAAAGACAAAAAGGAAACAGTTCTTTGCCTTAAAATGTTTACATTCTGTTGAAGTGTGAGACAACATCTATATATAAAAAATATACAAAAGAAATACAAGATTATTGACTTTTTGTTTTAGCCCTGAGGAACAGATTGGGGATCATGGAGAAGGCGCTGCCAGCTAGGGGGATGGAGAGTTGCATGTAAAAAGGATGCTAAGAGACAGAGGATGGAGTACATTCCAGGCAAAAGGAATGGTCAGTGAAGGTTCATTTGCAAAAGATAGAAAGTCATGGGTGGTGAATAGCAAAGTTAGTTTGACTGGACCATAGAATATGTGAACAGGAAAAAATGTTTAATAAAGCTGGAAAGGTATGTTGGGGCCAGGTTGTAATTGAATCCTGGACATAACAGAAAACCAATAAAGATTATTAAATATAGGGAAGTAATATGGTCAGACCTGTACTATACAAAAAATACAATTAAGCTCCTTGAATATATACTTATGTGATGTTTAAAAAGTTAAAGAGACATAAGTTCTGGGTTATTTAATCATTTTATTAACAATGCCAGCATGCTTGTTAATAAAAGGATGGTCATTTGGTTATCTCTCTCTTAGATTAAAGACCCTTCATAGAGGTGGGCTCACAGTTTATGTGCTCTTGGGAGAGGTGTTTCTGAGGAGGGCAAACAACTCTGACTGATTAACAATTAATGAGAGAATGAATATTATAATGGAAGATGGCCTATATTACAGTGAAGATCTTGGAGTATGTCATGTAAATCTTGGTCCAAGAGATTTATCAATTTCCATATCACTTGTGTGACAAAAGGGAGAACCCACTTTTTTCCAGATGTGTCTGAACAAATACAATGAGCAGGAATGCACCTATCGTCTAACCTTATCATTTCTTTCACTGTCTTTGATTAGATCTCAGTTGGATAAGTCTTTGAGAGAGATTTCCCACACTGGTTGAGGAAATAGAAAAGGGGAAAAATCTTGGTCCTACTTCAATAATTAGTTATTAATCAAGAGCTAAATAATCATTTCTCTCACTTATATATGTGCCTTATAAGTAACTAACCAAGAAAATTCTATCAGGAGAGTTCTCTAGGAAAAGCAAAGGTATGTGCAGTTAATGTTATGGGTAAATCAACCTCAAACAGCCTGGATAAGGAGGTGCAGCTAGGTGGTGTGCAAGAATGCAAGACCTGGAATTAGGAATGCTTATCTTCCTGAGTTAAAATCTGGCCTCAGACACTTACTAGCTAGCTGTATGACCCTTGCCTCAGTTTCCCCATCTGTAAAATGAGTTAAAAAAAGGAAATGGAAAATCATTCCAGTATCTTTGCCAAGAAAACCCTAAAAGGGATCACAGAGAGTCAGGTATGACTGAAACAACTGAACAACAACGATATGCTCTTCCTCAGAAAACAAACCGAAAGATTGACTTTATGGCTAGGGAGAGGTTCATCTTCACTGTGCATTTAGAGATGCCAAGTATTAGTTACTTTGCTGTTTTAAGACACTGCTTTTTATCCTTTTCAATTTGGTGGCTGGCCGCCTCCTTATGTATTGCATCCCTGGCATCGTCGGTCATCTTGACTTTTGTCCTGCCACTGGACTTTGATGACTGGAGGAGAGATGTGAGGCTGCTGACTTTGCACAGCTCTGCCTCACTTAAATATTCTTCACATGTAAGTCAAGACATCACCCTCATGATGTCACTGGTCGTCTTTCAGAGTTAAGGACAAACAACAACACATGCAAAAACCATGTCATGTTCGAGCTCCACACATTTTTGGGGGGCTCTACAGTTTCTCCCAAAGCTGATTTCCTAGATAGCACGTATTGTCTGTACCACTTCCTTATGGACCTAATCACAGACATCAGCCGACAAAAGGGTGATGGGTCTGTGTAAGTCAGTGGCTTGGAGAATGGGAACCCATTTTTGCGTGGAAAGAGTGTCAAAAATGAAGGTTACAGTCCCCATCATGCCACAGAAACCTATTTGACTTTTAATGTAGTTGAGGAATAGTATTATTTTAATCATCTATTGTTCAACTAGTATATATTAGGCATGTACAAATTGGGGTAATGTTAGAGATCCACAAACAGAAATGAAAAACTCCCTGACCTTACAGAATCTATTAGGGAAATTCTCTCTCCCCTCCCTACCCCCCCCCTTCCCCTTTGCCATCCTCCCTTCTCTCACTCTCCCCCCCTGCCCCGTGTGTGTGTGTGTGTGTGTGTGCGTGTGTGTATATGTGTGTGTGTGTGTGTGTGTGTGTGTGTGAGTGGCACAAAATAGGGCTATGATTTCATTAGCATAGTAGGGAATTCCTGCTAAGGAAATTCCTTCTTCTAGTGTGTGCTGGCACCTTTTTCAATTTTCACTTAGAGAATTTCCTGGTACCCTGATATTTTAAGAGTTTTGGGAAAGGCCACAGTCAGTATGTGTCAGAAGTGGGACCTGAACTGTTTTCATGGTTTCAAGGCCCCCCTCTGTCCATCATGCCAAAGCAGTTTGGGGAGGGGCATGATCATCTGACCAGCATTTATAACAATTTCTAATTCATTTTATTTTTGGCTCTTTATCATGGCAGGAGCCTGGACTTGGGGTCAGACTACCAGGTTTTAAGTTCTGGTTTTGTCATTTGCTAACTCTTTTTTAAACTTTGGGTAATTCACTTTATCTCTTAAAATCTCAATTTTCTCCCCTTTAAAGTTGGAGGAGAGGATGGACTAGGGGATCTCAATGGTACCTTCCAACATTAACTGCCTGTGAATGCCATCTTAAAGATTCCACCCCTATCTGTCCTTCCCTCTCTTCCACCCCAGCACCACTGAAGAAGAAAGAGAAACAAAAATCTGAACAAATAACATAGGTACCTTTGAAAAACTATTGCTGATTAGAGTTCCTTGTACTCTTTCACATCTCAGGAGATCTGAAATTTCCTCACTACGAGTGTAGAGAGGTTACATTATCTTTGGAGGTATTGAAGAATAATACTATAAACAATGAATCAGAAGTAATTGTGAAAGGTGGTTCTTATGCATTAGGAAGCAAAATGCCTTCATGAATTGTAGCATCCAGAAAAATTTTTCTCCAGGTGACCAGCCTTCCAGTGATGGATCTCTCCAAATTCAAACTGATTCCCAGATGACATCCCTAGGCACATCCAGCAGACGTTTCCAAATGATGGGGCCACTAAGTGGCACAGTGAAAAGAGAGCTGGGCCTGGAGTCAGGGAGACCAAAGTTCAAATCCGTCCTCAGACATTTACTAGCTGTGTGACCCTGGGCAAGTCACTTAACCTCTGTTTGGCTCAGTTTCTCCATCTGTAAAATGTGGATGATAGTAATACCTACCTCCAAGGGTTGTTGTGAATATCAACTGAGATAATAATTATGAAGAGGTTAACCCAGTGCCTGGAAGATAGTAAGTGCTATATAAATGTTAGCTATGTGCTGCTATTTTCAGATCAGTGGTATCTGCCAAAGCTTGTACTTTGCAACCATAGCCTTTAAGATCTCAGAGCTCACTGGGCAGCTAGGTAGCACAGTAAATAGAGCACCGGCCCTGGAGTCAGAAGGACCTGAGTTCAAATTCGACCTTAGACACTTAACACTTACTAGCTGTGTGACCTTGGGCAAGTCACTTGACCCCAACTGCCCTGCCTTCTTCCCTCCAGAAAGCAAAAAAAAAGAGCTAATAGAGCCCTCTCCATGCCCTAATGATGTTAGTAATATTCAGAATGATATAAGAAATATTCTAGTTCCTGAAATCAGTTGTTTCCTGAGAAGGAATGTTATTTTTCAAGCAGATATTTATTTATATCTTCTGTGTTTAAATCTCCCTATCACCTTCCCAGAGAACCAGCCCTCATAACAAAGAATTTTTAAAAAGAAGAGAAATAAATTCAGCAAGACCTGCTGATATATTCTGACGTGATATAAAATGGCCCACAGCTGTGAGACCTCCACAGAGGCATGAAGATAGCAGGGAGGGAAGTAGAAGTGTCTTCTTATGTCTTTTCTTGAGGGTCAGACTTGACATTATATTTTTGCAGCATTCAGTTTTCATTGTTCAGTTACTCTTCTTTGTTCCGTGTATATTTCAGTCATTGCATGTATTGTCTGTTAGTCTCTGCTTCCTTCTCTTTGCATGAGTTAATGTCTATTATATGAATTATGAATTAATATCAATTTACATATATGCATATACATAGATTATGTGGCTGAATGAAAAAGCTTTTATTAAATGCTTACCATGTGCCAAGCAGTGTGCTAAGTGCTGGAAATATAGATAAAAAAGCAAAATGGGTTCTGCCTGCCTTCAAGAAGCGCATGTTCTACTTGGGGCAACCCTGGAGGGGTCAGCTGCAAGTCAAATGGAATCTTCCATAGTGTTATTTCCACTCATTAAAAACATCCCTGTTTCTGATGTTGAGTCCTCCAGCAGTACCAAGGACTTCAGTCCCTACAAGATGAGAACACAATGAAATAGCTAAATGGGAATCACGTTTTTATTCTGTGGGGGCCTTTTGTTCTTCTACAAATAATAGTGGTTTAGAGTAGAATAGGGGATAGGGACCAAATCCATGATTTCATTGGTATAGGGAACTCTAAGGAGAGGACATTTTACTCTGCCAGTTCATGTCGATGCTTTCTTTGAGTTGCCTGGACAAGACTAATTTGAAATGATTTGCCCAAGATCACAAAGCCAGTTACATCTCAGAAACAAGACTTGAACCTCTGTTTTTATGGCTTCAAGGCCAGATCTCTATTTATTATTCCATGCTGCCACAGAATAAACCTGATAATATTCAGAAAATATGGTATTAGCCGCCATAGCAATGTCTTTTATGTCTATGAAAGCGACAGCACCATAGCTACCTAATTTTGTATCTGAGGCAAGAATATAAAATTCCTCTCCCTCCATCCTAAAGACAAGGCATTTTCTACTTTACCACACTTGTCTTACCCTAGTTGCAGAACTTTTTTGTTGAAGTTGAAGAACTTTTCAGACAAACTCAAGCACTCCAGTGAGCTGTCTCATTCACTTTTATGGCCTACCAGTGATTAGAGAGAAATGCTATATAGTGGATACAGCCCTGGATTTAGAGTAGGGATAGACCTGGGTTCAAGTGTCTCCTCTAAAACTTTTTGGCTCTGCAGTAAGTAATTTTTCTCCCTGAACCTCAGGAAAGCCTCTAACTCAGGTATTCGTAGTCATTTTTATGTCAGGTACCCATTCAGCAACCTGGGAAAGTCTAAGAACTCCTCAGGATATTTTTAAATATACAGAGTCAAATAAGATTACATTGGAAATCAGTTATGCTGAAATAGAGTGATCCAAACATTTTTTTAAGAAGTTCATAGACCCCAGTTTAAGAACACCTGCTAAGAGCAGGCCGTCCCTAAATGTTTACATAGAGGGAGTTTTCAGGAAAATCCGAAGTAAGTCCTTGACCTATCTAGAAGTAAATTATGTGGTGAGTGGTTTGGGTAGGGGTAGAGGGCAAGGGAAAGAAAGTCAATTTTATAATTGCAGAAACAGAGTAAGAAATTGCATAATTCTACCTAGGGACTTAATGGTCAAGGGAAGTTAAGAGCACTGCTGTGAAGCTTAAGAAGTGTTAAATGTTTACCAAACATACTCAGACTTCTAGTTCAGTTCTTCCCTCTTAATTTTAAAAAGGATTTTTAATACCATAATCCCTTCCTTTATCAATGGACGTTGAGATCCATATAATATTTATAGAACACTTGAAATCTTTGGACAAGAGTACTTTAGGATAGAGAAAAGTGTCTGAGACAGGAAGAGATTTCCATTGCTTAATATAATATTATATTTGCAATTCAGCATTCAGCAGTCACTATATGACACAGAGCTAACATGAGATCATTTTATTAAGAGAGAATACAAATAAAAACAATTTGATTTAAAAATCATAAACAATGCTGAGAAGACAACTGGAAATGGCATCAGGAAATCGAAGACTGGGCTCAGTGGAGCCTGGGCCCAAGTTGAGGTCTCTAGACTGATATAGGACACTGTACTTGGCATCTAGAAGAACTGGTATCCAATCCTGCCTCAGATAGTTACCAGCTGTTTGACTCTAGGAAGCTCTCTGTACCTCAGTTTCCTCTTATGTAAAATGAAGGTATTCAATTTTATATCTCTAAGTACCCATCAAGCTCCAAATCTGTGATACAGTTCTTCTTCCCACTACGCTAAAATTCTTATGTTAGTCCACAAAGCTGATAGAATAGAAGCCAAGTATGAAAAAGAGACTGAAAGAATCTATGAAAATGTCCATTAATCAAATTAAAAGCTACAAGTGTGCTCAGTATAGGCCTGGCATGCATGCATTTAAATATATCAAATCAACGATCTTTTCCATTGACAAAGTGTTCCAGATTTTCCAGCGCTGTATCTATCCAGAGATGATGCTATTTTTCAAATTATTTAGCCAATTGTAACTGCAACCAAGAGAACAAGTCAGATTTGTAAGATAGAAATTGCAATCCTCTTTAGTAAAAAAAAAAAAAGGCTTCAGTACTAAGAAGAAAAAGATTTATTCATTTAGCTGCCTCCTTTCTAACGAGGCAACTGTATTATAGAGGAAAGAACACTGGATTTGAAGTCATAAGACCTGGATTCCAAAGGATTCTAAAACTGCACTTACCCTTTGATCCAACAATACCACTGCTAGGTCTATATCCCAAAGAGATCATAAAAAAGAAAAAGGATCTATGTGTGCAAAAATATTTATAGCAGCTTTTTTGTGGTGGCAAAGAATTGGAAATTGAAGAAATGCCCATCAACTATGGAATGACTAAACAAGTTATGATGTGTGATTATGATGGAATACTATTGTGCTATAAGAAATGACGAGCAGAATGGTTTCAGAAAAACCTAAGAAGACATATTAATTGATGCAGAGTGAAGTGAGCAGAATCAGGAGAACATTGTACACAGTAACAGCAGTATTGTAGTGATGACTAACTGTGAAAAGCTTTAGGTATTTTGATCAATACAGTTGATCCAAGACAACTCCAAAGGACTCATAATGAAAAATACTGTCCACCTCCAGAGAGAGGTCTAATAAAATCTAAGTGCAAATTGAAGTATATTTTTCCAGTTTCTTTTTATTTCTTGCTTTTTATTGTTTAGTGGGTTGTTTTATTTTTGTTTTTAATTTGTAACATGATGAATATGGAAATATGTTTTTATTGGAAAAAAAAAAAGAGGCCTGGGTTCATGCCCTCACTCTACTTGAACTATCTCAAAGAAACCACCAATTCCAGTCTAGAAAAGTCAAATTAGACTTGATTCTTAATTACTCAATGGCAAATCCCACTTCAAACTTATTTCATACCCAACAGACTGAATTTAATTTTTAAAAATGGAATAATTAAAAATTATTCTTTGTCGTACGAGCTACCAATAGACTAAGTAATCTCTGAATTAAAATTCTCCAAAAATCAGTTCAAAACTGCTTTTTGCTAGCGTTCATAGTAATAGATTGCTTCTAATACTTTACAAAGTGAGATTATGTATATATATATATATGTATGTATGTATACATGTGTGTATGTATTTTAGATACATGTATGTAATATAGAGCCATGTATATGTACATATATGTATATGTGCATATACATATGTGTACATATGTTCATATGTACATATACTATATACATATATTCTCATTTTATCCTCTTCTCTTTATTCTGTGAGGTAATGCAGAAATTATTATCCCCATTTCACAAATGTTTTCCCCATACATTCTCCAATAAGACTGTCTTCAAAGTGCTAGAGAGAAATCCTATTGATTCTCATGGCCTCTCTGGCTCACCTCAACATTCTTTGGCTTAGTGTTCAAATATTGAATTTGTATCTCTAAAACTCAGTTGGACGGCTAGGTAGTGCAGGAGAGCACTGGACCTGGAGTCAAGAAGATCTGGGTTCAAATATGACTTCAGACACTCCCTAGCTGTGTGACCCTGGGCAAGTCACTTAACTCTTTTTGCCCCGACATCCTTCTCTATAAGATGAGCTGGAGAAGGAGATGGCAAAGTACTCTAGTATCTTTGCCAAGGAAACTCCAGATGGGGTCACAGAGTCAGAAATGAAATGACTAAATAACAAAAACAATAATAAAATTCAGTCACAAAATTCTCACAAATGTGAAAGGACACCTATTAAAACCAGACTGAAAGGAAATATCATGATTAACAAATGGAGAGTTTATCATTCCTTCATTTATTCAATAAACACTTATTAAGCATCTTCTGTTAGCAGAATACTGTGCTAAGTCCTGGGAGATGTGGAATTTAGATGACTACCTGTGCCGTTATGGTATTTACATCCTAGTAGAGAGATGAGCTACAGATAGTTATAATGAGGAGGACTGTTTGATAAGTGCATTATTGAGTTTTGAAATAAAGTGGTATCTAAGGACTGAAGAAGAAAGTTATTAACGAAAAGTGAGTAGAGCAAAAACTTCCTGGAAGAGGTAGCATTTGAGTTGTGCTTTAAAGAACAGCCAGGATTCAAGAGGCAAAGGAAAAAAGAGAATGATTTTCCATGTATGTCAGACAGCATAATCAAATGAATGGAGACAAGTTAGTGTGGCCCGTTTGGACAAAGAGTAGACGGGTTTTGCTGGAACATAGAGTCTTGGAAGGAGAGCAGTTTGGAGTATGATAAGAAAAAGAAATCGGCACCAAATTCTATCGGGCCATAAACTTCTTTCGTTCATTCAAGTGTTTATATTAAGTACCTTAACAGAAACAGTGCCAGGCACTGGGTATAAAAAGATAAAAATGAAAGTCTTTGCCCTCGAGGAGCTTTCATTCAAAAGCTAGACAAAGGAGTTTGAATTTTACTACAGAAGCAACGGGAAGCCTGGAAGAGGATTTTTTTTTCCCCTTTATCAAGCACTTATTGAGTGACAACTCTGTGATCAGCCCCGTACAAAGTACTTTAAACATTTAAAAGAAGTAAGACACCATCCTTGACTCCAGGAAATTTAAAATCAAGCTGAAGAGATAGATGTACCGCACACACATGAAACAATTCACTCATCATGAAGTAGTTTGAGCAGAGAAGTGATATGACAAGATCTACCTGTAAGAAAGATTATTCTGACAGCAGCTTATAGGAAAAATTGCAGGGGGAAGAGGTAATCGCAGTGGAAAGAGAAAGATAGGGGAGATGTGGAGCTGGAATCAACGGGTCTCAATAGTTGATTCCATATGAAAGATCAAAGAAAGAAAAAAGTCCAAGAAAACTCCAACGTTGTGGATTTGGTAGACAAAGTGAATGGGTTGTTCTTTGGAGAGAAATAGTGAAGTCAGAAGGAGGAAGAGATTTAGGAGTCGAGATGATAGGCTTGGCTTAAGACATTTGAGTTTTAGGTAGTAATGGAGGTATACTGAAGGCATTTGGAAATAGGGATCTCAAACTCAAAAGAGAGGTCAGGACTGTAGATGTCGATTGGAATTCACTCTGTACAAAAGGGCTGGTTGAAGCCATGGGTGTGAATGAAATTGCCAAGAAGGAGATATAAAGAGAGAAGAGAACAAGGACAGACTCTGAAAGAAACATACCTCAAGGTAACAGAAAACGGAAAAGAAATCAAGAAAAAAGAGCACAGTTGAACTTGACAATTCGGAGGTAATTAAATGACCTTTGTGAGGGTAGATTGAGTGGAGTGGGTGGAATCCAGATTTAGGGCAACATGGGTAGTGAGGAAATGAAAGCGTTGCATATAGACAAATTTTCCAGTTTAGAAATTTAGAAGCAATATAGAGGAAATAAAAGGAAACAGTGAAAGAAAAGAGTTGGTGGGGACCTCAGAGGCTCTTTTAGTCCAATCTGTATCTTAAGAATCCCCACTATACTGTACTGGGCAGTTCCTTGAAGATGTCTAGTAAAGGAGAATTCATTGCCAAGCACATTCTACTTTGCATTAGCTCTGTTAGGAGCTCATATCTCAAGTCTAAATCTACCCCTTTGCAGTTTCTACCCATTGTCTCGTGTGGCCAAAAATAATTCCAGTCCTCTTCCATATGACATCATTTTAAGTTATCATGCCTCTTCCTAAGCCTTCTCCCCTCCAGTTCCTTCACCCAGTCCTCAGACTTTATTCAACCCTGATCAGACTATCTCTGGAGTTTTGTGTGCAGTTCTGGGCACCAGCTTTTTAGGAAATGGGAGGGAAATAGATTAGCCTTAGTGAAGAGTGAGGATATCTCTTGTGTAAAAAATAGGATGTAGTGATGCTGAGTTTTTGAGAGGCTAGGGGTTAAAAGAACTCCTGTCAGATGACCTCAAGTAAAGTACAGAGGCAAAGTCACTGATATAAGTGCAGCAATTGAGAAAGAAGAGAAAAAGAAGTTTTGGAACAGACATTGAAGGAAATGAGATAGACGGGTCAGTTAGGGTAGAATTGAAGAACACTTTGCAGGCAGCTAGGTGGCACAATGGGTAGATCTCCAGATATATAATCAGAAAGACTCATCTTCTTGAGTCAAATCTAGCCTCAGAAACTTAGAGTATGACCCTGGACAAGTCATTTAACCCTGTTTGCCTTAATTTCCTCATCTGTGAAATGAGCTGGAGAAGGAGACAGCAAACCCTTCTAGTATCTTTGCCAAGAAAACTCCAAATGGTGTCACAGAGTTGGACATGACAGAACAACAAGAATGCTTGTGAAGTAGCAGTAAGAATCTATGCAAAGTTGTATTTAAAAAATATGGTTTGGGCAAAGTTGGGTTAGCTTTGTGAATTTTTTTGTTATCATTAATACTCAGCAGCCTTGGAACAGTGGTAGAGAAACTGTGTGCTTGTGGTTACCCAGGAACAAGGATGTGATGGTTGAGAATTACTTCCAAGTTATAGGTTCTCCAAATGGAGATTAGCCATTCTTCTAAAGTATTTCTCTAATGTTCATTCTGTATCTATCAGTCTTCATCTTAAATAGAAATAATCATCTCCTTTATTTGAGCTTCTATTATCAGATTCTATTTCGCAAGTGCCTGGGTTTTGGCTTTTTGTTTTGTTTTGCTCTGTGTGGTTTGGGGGGAAGGGGTATGGGGTGAGTGGAGGGGTGGGGGGAAGGTGGGCGTGATGGAGAAGGTAACCAATAAAAGCAACGTGGTAGATTTAGAGCCGTAGTGTTGAAACCAGGAAGACCTGAATTAAAGTTTGTATTCTGAGTTATCCTGAGCAAATCATCTTAAGCTCTAAAGGCTCTAGACAACTCTCTAAGACTGCAATAACCTGTAAACAGAGTGCCGTCCTATACCAGTGAAGGGACTTAACTCATCTGAGACTTTCCTATATCAATTAAATCACAGGTTCAGACCCTGGCCCTATTTGATCTAACCAGTGTTCTGGGAGTTATCTCTGTTGTGGGGTTTTTGCATGACTCACTTCCATATGTTTAGTAAATGTTATTGTAATTAGCCTTATGTGCCTGTTTTCTTCCTCTTATCATTGGAATGACTGTCTCTGCACAGCTGGATGAAGACAGATTTTTTTTTTCAAAAGCTTTCAGCCAAATCCAAAGCTGTTTATAAGTACACGTAACCAAAAAAAAGCTGGGGTGAGAAAAAGAGAATAATCCCATTGGAAAATTCTTATGAATCTGGAGGACTTGACTTTAACTACAATTTTAACATGTAATTTCGATAATTAACGATAATGTAATTTCCTTAAAATTTTCAAAGTAGTTTAACCACAGTGGGTTGATCACCTACTCAGAAACCTAACTTTAGGGCTGCAGGTTGAGTCCTGAATAATCACAGAAGTTTAGAGCTGGAAGGGACCCAAGATTGTTCTGCCAAACACCTTCATTTTACAAATGAGGAAATGGGTTGTTGAGAAAATGAATGATCAGAAAAGGAGGACAAGTCAGGCAGAGGTGAGGTTGGACAGTAATAGACCACAGAATCATAGGCTTCATGCTGGAAGGACTCAGAGGCCATCTAGTCCAATTTACAGATCAACTCAGAGAATCTATGGAAGAACATGGATAGGAATCACAAGGGAGGAGAAAGTATGGCTTAGTTGTGATCCACACTGATAGAGAGAATACTGACATTGAAATTACATATGTTGGGGTGGCTAGGTGGCACAGTGAGTAGAGCACTGGCCCTGGAATCAGGAGTACCTGAGTTCAAATCCAGCTTCAGACACTTAACACTTACTAGATGTGTGACCTTGGGCAAGTCACTTAACCCCAATTGCCCTGCCTTCTCCAAAAAGAGCAAAAAAAAAAAAACCAAAAAACTTATGCACTGTAATACATAGGCACAGACATTAGCTCTCTGTATGACCCTGGGCAAGTCATTTAACCCTATTTGCTTGTCTCCTCATCTGGAAAAAGATCTGGAGAAGGAAATGACAAACTACTCCAGTATCTTTGCCAAGAAAATCCTAAAAGGGGTCACAGAGAATTGGACAGTACTGAAATGACTCAACAACAATAACTAAGATAAGGAATAATATGTATAAAGCACCTTCTAAACCTTAAAATGCTATATAAATCCTAACTCTTATTAGATGATCATTTGGTAAATATTTATTAAATGGCCTGCTATGTGTCAGGCAGTGTGCTAAGAGCTGCAGAGACAGAGAAAGGTAAAATACAGTCACTGCACTCAAGAAATTCATAATCTAATTATTGTTACTATTACTATTATTAAGTTCTGCATTCTTGCTAAATATCATAACATTGAGGTCTATCTGAATAGAGCTTTTCCATGATAGACTATACATCTACTATCATTAAAATAAAATAAAATGTTTGGTAAATTCATTAACATATGGGGCAAAGAGTAGAGCACATTCTTACATTATTTAGTATGCAGTGAAGGGAAAGGAATAGAAATAATAATAATTCCATTTTTATTACTATTTATGATTTACAAAATGCTTTCTTCAAACCTATGAGACAGAGTACAATTATCATTGTCCCCATTTTACAGATAAGAAAACTAGCTCAAAGAATGATTTGTCCATTTGTCATTTATGAACAGGGACTCAAAACCATCCAGGTCTCCCAGTTGCAAATTCCAGTACTCTTTTGACAGGACCTTAGCGACTAAAGCAGTGGTTCTCAACCTTCCTAATGACGCGACCCTTTAATACAGTTCCTCACGTTGTGGTGACCCCCAACCATAAAATTATTTTTGTTGCTACTTCATAACTGTAATTTTGCTACTGTTATAAATCATAATGTAAATATCTGATATGCGGGATGTATTTTCATTGTTACAAATTGAACATAACCCACAGGTTGAGAGCCGCTGGACTAAAGGAACAAGGCAGGAAAGATAGACCTGACCAGAAAATAGCAATCCTTACTGCAGTGCCTTACAACTAAAGAATACTTTACATAGTCCGTATTTTTTATCCATAACATATACCATAAGTGTATGTTGGTTCTTCAGGTTTTCATCAATCCATGAACAGATACCTTTATAACGTCCTGCAGTATGCCAAGCACTGTGCTGACCACTGAGGATACACATATAAAGAATGAACCCCCTCCTCTCAGGGAGTTGCATTCAAATGAATTTTCATAGAGTACAATAGATAGAATGCACAGTCCTTAGACTATTTCCAGTCATCCTCTAATGACTGTTCATGGTGGATCACATATCATTCGTAATAATCTGCATTCCGGTAGACATATGAAGTGCTTCCTTTGAAACAACCCTGTGAAGTTAGGTGGGATCCCATTTTCTTTGACATAAGGTCACAGGAATGAGAGCTGAAAAGGACAGCAGACCTCACTTAGGACGACTTCCTTTTTATGAATGAGAACATGGAAGAGTAGAAACAAGGGCCCTGCCCAAGTCTCATGAGCTGATTATATTAGCTGTGATTTTGCAGCTGCCGACCTAGCATTTGAACTCAAATCCACTACTGTACTATCTTTTTCTGTTTAGCAGTCTGATTCAAATGATCAGTTTACTCATCTGGGGAGGTTTTGTTGTCTGAAGTGGCTATTCCTAAAAATAGCGCTCATATTCATCTTTTTAAAGTAAGGGGTTTCACCAAAAAGATATGCAAACAAAAGTTCTACCTTCTGCCAGGAAGACGATGCTGACAGATCCCACTACCGAAGTGAAGAGAAAAATGGGATGTTATGAGAGTAAAGGGATTGGCTCTAGCTGCTGATGGTTTTCCTTGACAATGAAAATATGTGCTGGTAGGAGACAGGAAGATACCTAATGAGCTCACCATAACCAAGTATGAAGGGCTGGGGTCTTGCTGCTCTGACCAGCACTGACAGGCGTAGCTAGGGTCCTAGGGAGTTGTGCTTCATTCTGCAGCGGATGTGGGCTCACTCGAGGCCTTCCATCTCTGCCTTAAAGGGCACTAAGGGAAACGACTGTCAGCAACCACAGAATTCACATTAAACCCTTCTCAGTCTCTACAGGGTTACAGGCATCGCTGATATACAGGACAACCAACACTTTGCAGTCAAAAGTTTGTGGCAACCAATCTTTCTTTTGCTCATCCCCATTTTATCCATCTTTCAAGTCCCAGCTCAAGGTTCCTGCCTCTCCCGTGCAGCTTTGCTAGACAACCTTAATCATCTCAGAAATGCTGATTTTGTGTTCTGAGTACTAAAACCCTTGGCATTTGCTTAGATACAGTTCTCCATAGTGTGATGGTATTATTAATGCACACTCAACTACATTCCTTTAGGGAAGAAAACATGTTTCAAACATATATGTGATCACGGAATTTTATTTAGTATTGTCTGTGTAGAGTTATAGAATGTTTGAGCTAGAGAGGATCTTTGGGATTATCTTTCCTGATCCCCTCATTTTTTACAGGAGAAAACTGAGTGCTAGGGAATTAAAGGAATGTTCCCAAAGTCACACACATGTTAGTGCAGGAATTCTTCACCCTTTTTGAATCATGGACCTCTTTGATAGTCTTTTGAAGCCTATAGACGCCTTCTTAAAATAATGTTTTTAAGTTAATAAAATACATAAGATTACAAAGGAGGCCAGTTATAGTGAAGTACAGTTATCAAACTTTTTTTTTAAAAAACATGTTCATGAACCCCAGGTTAAGAACCCTTGAATTAGTGGAATAACTGGGACAAGAACTTGATTCTCCTGGTTCCTGATCTAATACTGTTTCTATTCAAAAGCCAGAGTTGCTTCCTTGTTATCCCCCATGGTACCTATTAGAGTAGACAGGTTCAATAAGGAACAGTGGATTTGGAGTCAGATGACATGAATTTCAATCCTGGCTCTTCCACTTGTACGTTTCAGTTGACCTCTCGGGTCTCAATTTTCTCATTTGAATGAAAGAATGAAAAAAAAAAAGCTGACTAAGTGCTTGCTAGGTGCAAAGCACAGTACTAAGAGCAGAAGGTAAAAATAGAAAAGAAAGATAGTCCCTCTTCTCAAGTAGCTCATATTCTAATGAAAGAGATAACATGTATGTGTTTTAGCTGTGGGTTTTAGCTGTAAGTCGGATGGAAACACCTCATGGTCCTCAGGGTACAGGAGCAAAGCAGGTGCTAATGCCTCGTCTTTTTGTCATTTCCACTGATAAAATAGTTTCAGTTTCTGATACTGAACCATTTGACAGTTCTGAGGACTTTGATGGCAAGACCTTACCCTCTCCTCCCCTGCAGGTTTTCAGTGGCTATAGATTTAGTAACTGCAGGTGCAATTGCCAGGTTGCATGCCCACAATGGTTACTTCCCAAGATCATGGCTATGGGCACTAGCCTGGCAGCATTGCTATTCCCAAGGTTCTCAGATTCAGGGTCCTGGGCTGTCTCCATCGGGGTGTGATGGTAAACATGGTGGTGGAGGTGGTTTGACTTGACTGACACATGCTTCCTCCTGTCTTGTTCCTCGGGTGCTGTGCTGCTTCAACTAGGCTATAAAGGTCCCTTCCAGCTCTGAATTAATAATCCTATGATCATTTGACCTTGTGGTTTACTAATTATTGTAATGATTTAAGTACTAGCTTATCTTAGGATCGTGGTCTCACAAACTCCCCTTGTACCTGTGATTCAGAGTCATTGCCAGCTGAGGCAAAAATCCCCTTCCCATGTTACTACTTCCCACTCACTTATCTCCAACCACTTCTGCTTTATTCCTCCTTCACCCCAGCTTTCTTCAGAAGCATCCCTTGGAACTGCCTTTCTATCATCAACCAACTCCCCTTCATCCTACAGCTCTTCTCACAGTTTTTCCATCTTCTTGCCTCTAAGGAGACCTGGCTCTCTGTAGAAGACATTTCATATTATATCAAATCATAGACTTAAAGTAGACCTCGAAAGTATGTTGACCTTGAAGGTCACATCATCACATCTCTGCCTAAACCATGAATCCTATCTGCAACATCCCACCAATTGGTCACGTAGCTTCTCCTTGAACACTTCCAGAAAACTTAGCATCCCCAAAGAGAGCCAGTTTTAGTTTTGAATGGCCCTTTTATCAGGAAGTTTTCTCTGACATCAGCAATTAGTCGTCTAGGTCCACAGACCTCCATAAACTTTAAAGCATCTTTATTTCAATGTAATTAGTTTCCTTTGTAATCTCATCTATTCCATTTTATGCATTTAAAAACATTATTCAGAGAAAGGAGCCCATAAGCTTCTCCAGACTTCTAAAGAAATCCATTACACACACAAAAAAAAGGTTAAGAACTCCTACCTTATGTTGAAGAAAGCTATCATGTTCTGCCCTAAGTCTTTTCTTCTCTAGGCTATTTAAACAAACCAAGTACTTTCAGTATCTCCTTGTGTATATGTAGCATGTTTTCCACCTTACTTCATTTCCTTTGTACAAGTTCCAGTTTACCAATGTACCTTCTAATGTGTGGTATACAGACCTGGGCAGTACTGCAGATATAGTGCAGCTAGGAGAGGACACCTGCTGATCATCTTCCTACTCTTGACATTGTACCTCTGTTAATGAAGCCTCCATCCATAGGAAACTGCTTTCATACCTGGTTGTGGTCTAGAGGTGACTGGGTTCTTCAAGGCATATCCTTCCCCACTCTCATCAATACCAGATGATGCTCTAACTCCTTCCACACATTCTCCCTCATTGGGACAGGAGAAGTAGACATATTCATGTTTCCCACAACTATTTAAAAACCATCCTTCTGCCATCATGCAACAGCCTTTTCCCCTTGGATAGTCATTATATCTATGTTGACCTGTCCTCACTGAAGCCATCTTCTAGTGTATGGGTCAGTCTCTCCTTTATCAAGAAGCTCAGAAACTGTTTTACACTCTTCTTTTCAGCCAGTATCCCTGCTCTCATAACTGTGATGTCCCTTCAGTACCCTGGCTTCCCATTTCATCACTCTCTTCTTTTCCTATTACCTATACCTTCACTCCACCTGAGCTGCCCACAGTTGATCTTACCATCACCCATTAATATTCTTCTTTCATGGTCCTGAATTTGGAAATTCCCCTTTGATCATAACCCTCTAACCTTCCCCTCCACTTCACTCCTAAATCTATTCTTTTTCCTTCCTGTGTGTTCAGATCACTCCATTTCCTCCCACACTCCCTTTTCTCCCAGTCACCCCATTCTTTCTACTCTTCTCTTCGTTCTCTCTCTTCTTTGACCTTTCATTCAAATACACCCCATGCATACACGCATACCTTCATTCTAGTCCTCTTCATCCCAAGAGGCCTTCCTTTCACAAATATTTCTATCTTCCTTTCTTTACCCTAAGCTACCCAGACCCACCCTGGATTGAAAAATCTTCAATGGAACAAGCTTCTCAATGTACCCTTCTTCCCTGACTTTCCTAGCAATTCTTTCTTCCCTTCCCCCACTCCTGGTCTGACACCCCACCCACCCTGCATGAAGGAACCCAGAATTCCTGCTTTGCTTGGTCCCTTAGGGCCAATTCCTCTTTCCCACTGTTTGTGAGCTGGGGCCCTCCGGGTCCTCCACACTTTGCACTGGACATGCCTAATCATACCTCTTGTGTGAACTATGATGAGTTTTGTTTTCAAAACATTGAGTTTGAAGCATTTGTGACTTAGCCACTTTCACTGTCAATACATCTATATCTCAGGACGTGGTTTTGTTGCTATGAACACACCAAAGATAATAAAACAATTATTGAGAGTTGTGTTTTGGTTGATTTGAAATGTGCAATTCCCAAAGAATCTTAAGTTTTAAATACATAGTTAAAGAACAGAATATGACCTGAAAAAGAAACAGTGAAACATATGCACAACCTCATAGCAGAGACAGGTGGTGGACCACTAGTACAGAATATTACATACCATGACAGAGACAGATAATCTCTGTACTGGCTTTTTTCATTTGTTTTTCTTTTTCACAAGGAAGGTTCAGTCTGGAGGGTGAGATGAGAAAATATTGTTATGCAAAGATAAACAGCATTAATTAGCTATTTTGAAAAGATTGGAATATAGACTATTGAGATGCTCATAACAGTAACCATCCAATCCAGGCACAGGTCCGATCAAGAAAAGCACTTCCTTTGTGGCTAGCCAGCCTAAGGAATACTTACTGAATTCCTGTTGGATTTTTTTGTTTGTTGGGTTTTGGTTTTCTTGGTATTTCCAGAACTTAGCATGATGTAGGCACATAATAGGCACTTGATATGGTTGACTGACTCCTAGAGTTCATTTGAGTGTTTCTTTCTAGTAAAACATGAATAGTGTTACCACTTGCTTCTAGCATCAAGGGGAATAGAGGGAAATTTAGGCCACAGCTAGAAATATCTGGGGACAGCAAGGTATCACAGTAGACAAGAACACTGGGCCTGTAGTCAGGAAGACCAGAGTTCAAATGTGACCTCGGACACTAACTGACTGGGAAAATCACTTAAGCTCTGCCTGCACAAGACTGGAGAAGGAAATAGCAAATGACTCCTAAAATTATCTTCTCTAAGAAAACCTCATGGATAGTTGGTGCATTGAGTCATGAAGAGTTGAGCACAACTGAACAAGAACAACAAATGTATGGCTCCAAGATGAAATTCTTG
Organism: Pseudochirops corinnae; assembly: GCA_028646515.1. Classification (NCBI taxonomy): domain Eukaryota; kingdom Metazoa; phylum Chordata; class Mammalia; order Diprotodontia; family Pseudocheiridae; genus Pseudochirops; species Pseudochirops corinnae. The sequence goes on along the minus strand of CM053585.1, from coordinate 420,174,780 downwards.
GCTTCCATTTTCATAACTAAGAAAAAAAGCAAAGTGGTCTTATAGTGATGGGTGAAGAAATAAAAAACAAAGAACATATTGAGGAAAATACTCCAAGTCTGTTAGGAAAAAAATTATACTGTTATTTTATGCAATTTTTTAAAAAATCATATAAATTAAGATTTTCTATATCAAACCATATTTCAAGGTCCTTAACATTACTTCTGAAGCAACCTACTAATTAATTCTTTGGGGATGTTCATTTATAGCCCATAATGTTGCTGTTTGGTAAAGTTGGATTTTTATATATGGGGGGGGGGGTGTTTAATTATTAAAAACAAGGCATATTTGTATAGTAGAAAATCTGTCCTTCAATTGTCAAGGCAAGATCTCTTAGTTCCATGAGGACTTGCTCAACATTTCTAGAACCAGCTATGTAATGTTGTCCAAACAGGCAAGAAATTATGCAATATAACATTTCTTCACACAAACTCCTAGCAAAGAACTAAGACTTAACAAACATTGAATGTAAGCTTCGTGAGGACAGGGACTTCTGTCAGTTTTTTGTTGGGTTTGTTTTTTTTTTTTTTTTTGGACATAGAATAGTGTGTCTTATTAATATTAAACACAGAATTAATATTTGTGGAATTGAATTGAAACATTCCTCTCATTAATGTGGGATTTCACACATCCAAACCTATTCTCAAAATTTCCTACCTCTCATTCTTGATATTATCTGATACACAGTTATCTCTCTCACACACATCGATAGATAGATAGATAGATAGATAGATAGATAGATAGATAGATAGATAGAGTGTTTGTACATAATTATTTGAATGTTGTCTCCCCTAGTACATTGTGAGTTCCTTGAAGGCTGGGATTATTTTTGTTTTTCATTGTATCCTTAGCACTTAGCACAGTGCAGACCACATAGAAATTGCTTAATAAATGCTAATTGACTTAAGTTGTGATTAACCCATTTATGAAGAGACAAAAAAAATGCTTCCATCTATAGAGTAAATGAAGGTGACTAGTCTAGTTACACACTAAGGAGGTCTTCCTTGGAAGAAAGTCAAAGCCAATACCTTAAACAATAATAGATCTATTAACTTTATATAATATAATGCAACGGGTATAAACATAACAAATATGTGCTAAGATAGAATACATTTATAGCATCAAGGTTACAAAGCACTTTACATACATTATCTCATGTAATCCTCTGTGAGGGAGGTTGAATAAGTATTATTGATAGTTTCACAGATGGCAAAACCAAGGCTCAGAAATCCAAAGCAGCATTTCTCAAACTTTTTGATTTTGGCACCCCGAGCACCCCCAAAGAGTTTTTATACAAAGGGTTGTATCTATTGGTATGTACCATATTAAAAATTAAAACATTTTAGTACATTATAAAAGTAGTTTTGATCCTGTGGACACCCTGAAAGGCCTTGAGGATCCCCAAGGGTGCTGGCCCACCCTTTGAGAACCACTGGTGTAAGGTCACACAACTATTAACAAACGGTTTGAGCTGGGATTTGAAAACAGGTCTTGTGATGATAAATATGTTAAACAATGGGTTTAGGTCTTCCATGCTATTATTCTCAATTAGTATTGATAACCAGTTTGTTGATTGTGAATTATTTTATTTCATGCGTTCCCTGAATATGCTTTATTTTTTCCTGTTTTAGAGCTGTGGCATTTCCTGTTCTCCAGGAATGCTTCTCTCTCTCACCTCCACCCATTTAAATCCTACCTATCCTTCAAGGCCCAAAATTAAGTCCCACTTTCTCCGAATCTGTCTAATGTGATTTCTTAATAAATGTATACTGATTGATTGATTTCTCTCTCCTCTGAATTCTATTGCAATATAATTCAACAAGCCCTGTGCTAAATTCTGGGGATACAAGACAGTTCGTGGCCCTCAGGGAACTTGAATTCTTCTAGAGTCTATAATAATCATTTACTTGTTATCATGTGGCCCCAGTTCTTCCATTTATTTTCTCTTGATTATATATTGTTTTCCCAGCTCTATTGTATATTTATTAGCTGTGCCCAGATGCCTTACATAGTTATTGACATGCAGCAGTTACTCAGTAATTATCTGAATAAATAATGTTAACTTCTGTATAATTTTTAGAAAATAGACTAGTCGTTTGGAAAAGGGCTTGAGTTGATAAATGTCAGCAATAAATCAACCTGGAATTCACTGGAACTATCCAAATACATAACTTAATCTCTCTGTATCTCAATCTTTCCTCCCTTCTCCACAAGTTGTTAAAATAAGGGGAATAAACCTGTCTCCAAGGCACTCAGGGAAATGTGGATTAATTATATCTTCCAAGGTAAAGTAAGAGAACTGGCTGCTTGTCTGGCAGTAGGTGAACTGGCCTGAATAATTCAAATGAAACAAACAAAGGTTTACTTCTAAGTGATCCTGAATCTCTATCTGTATTTGGTCTTGACCTATTAAAGCTAAGTCCTGTGAAATTCACTGTAGTTTAACTTCCTTGAAAGAAGGGAGGAAGGAAGGAAGGAAGAAGAGAAAGAAAAAGAATGAATGAATGGTTTAGACATTACATGATTAGGATGAGATAATTTGGTGTATAAGATGACAGCAGGCACAATGTGTCTGGTTTATTAGAATTGGCACTAATGAGGAACCTTAATTAAGACATAAATTTGAGGCTTTGAAAAAAGACAGAGATTCTTTTGAGATTATGAGAGAAATGGAGTATTATCTTGCTTTGAAAAGTGCCCACAAAAAACAGAAATTCCAAAGCCCTCAACTTTCTTTTGTCCATGCCCATATCACTGATTTTCTATATGACCTCTGATAAAGAATGAACCATTAGTGCTGCGGTTCAAAGTCCTGGGGACCATGAGTCAAAAGATGTGAGTTCTGGTTATGTCACTGCCATGATTTAGCTGTATGATATTTGGCTTCTATTTCCTCGTTTGCAATATTGAGCTGTGCTAGATAATTTTTTCCAACTCTAAAATTCTGTGATCCATATGTTTTCCCCATTGGTAAGACATGTATAATGAAAGGAACTATACATGCATGTCTATTTTGTGCACAAGAGCTGTGATGTAATTTAATCAGTATAAAAGCTCCCAGGGTGGGAACAATTTGGCAAAGTATGATTTTAGGTTTATTTCTATTTCATACTGGGAAAGTAGCAAGATAAACTGGTTAAATAGAAAGCAATCCCAATTTCATTCATGTTCCTACCTAAGTACTTCCAAGAGGAAAAACGACTAGTTAACTTTTGTATATGTATTAATAAGTCTATCTTAAGTAATGTAGCTTTTTCCCCAAGTTGCCTAGTTTAAATGTATTGCTTTTTTCTTTCCCAAAAAAAATTTGATATATGTCTTAGAAGTTAATATTGGAGATCATAGTATCCTAGATCTCAAACAAACCTCAGTCAGTGGCCATGTAGTCCAATCTCTTTATTTTGTAGTTAAGCCAAGTGACGTGATCTCAGTGGTTTTCCCAGGATCACATAGATATCAGAAAGTAGAACTTGAACCCAGGTCCTTTGAATCCAGAGCCTGTCCACTGTGCCAGTCAGTCTCCTGGAGTAAAAAGATGGAAGGAATATATTGGTTTTTTTTTTCTTGTCCCATTCAGCTCAAGTCTTTAGCAAGCAAATCACCAAGCATCTGTTAATCTATCAACAAGCATTTTTAACTGCCTCCTCTGTGCCAAGATGATACCAATACAAAAATGCAAGTCCTCACCCTGAAAAGACATTCTACTGGGGAGGGAGAGGGGATACAAAATATTCACAGATAAGTAAGTCTAAGATATATACAAATAAGTACATAGAGATTTGAGGAGTTGGAGAGAACTATTAACTGTAGGAATCAGGAAAGACCTTTTGAAGGAGGTGGACCTTGAGCTGGACCTTGAAAAGAAACATGGGTTCTAAGAGGTATAAGTAAGAACAGAGAGCCTTCCATACGTGGGGATCAATAAATGACCAGATTGGCTGGGAGACAATATATGTTTGCTGAGTGGGTGGGGATGGGGAACAGGGGATAATTTGGGGGAAAAAAATATGGAAAAATAGGATGGAACCAGATTATGAAGGTTTTAAGTGCCAAACAGAGGGATTTATAGTTGTTTGGTCATATAGACAGTGGGGAGCTATTGAAACTTCTTGAGCATGAGTGGCATGGTCAGATCTGTGCTTTGGGAATGTCAGTTTGGCATCTGTGTGCAAAATGGTTTGGAGAAGAAGAGGAGGAGAGATTAGAATCAGGAGTGAGGAACCTGCAGCTTTTAGATCACATGTAGCCCTCTAGGTCCTCGAATGTGGCCCTTTGACTGAATCCAAACTTCATAGAACAAATCCCCTTAATAAAAAGACTTGTTCTGTAAAACATGGACTCCGTCAAAAGGCTGTACCCAAGGACCTAAAAGGCCACATGTGGCCTCAAAGTCACAGGTTCCCTTCCCTTAACTAGATTCAGGGAGACCAATTAAGAGGCTATGGTAATGGTCCAGGTCAGAGGTCATAAAGGACTTGAACTAAGGTCCTTGTGGTGTGAGTAGGAAGAAAGGGGTCAGTTGAGAGAGACACTGTTGAACAGGCGGAATCAACAAGACTTGACAACTGATTTGTTGGGGGGAGGGGGGAGGGGCCCGGGACAGAGCGTTCTGGTAAGTGACTGAGCAAAGCAAAGCACAGTTCCTGCAGAGATCCCTCAGAAAACTGAGAAGACAAAGAGGAAAATGGAGAAATGCAGAATTGATGATAATCAATAATCACTTATCAGGTGCCTACCGTGTGCCAGGCAGTGTGCTAAGTGCTAGGGATACAAAAAGAGACAAAAGACAATCCCTGCCCTCAGGGAGCTTACAATCCAATGGGAGAGACAACATTCAAACAAATACATGCAAAGCAAGCTATATGCAGGATAACCAGGATATAATTAACAGAGGGAGGGCCCTAGAATTAAGAGGGGTTAGGGAAGCCTTCCTGTAAAAGGCGGACTGCTAGCTAGTATCTAAGGAATCCAGAGAAGTCAGTAGGCAGAGCTAAGGAGGGAGAGCATTCCAGACGCTGGCTGGGGTGGGGGGGTGGGGGTCCCTCCTTTTTGCCAGGAATCTTCTCCCCAAGGGCGTCAGTCACCATCATGGATTTGATAGGTAACTTGGCCTTTTGGAAAAGTTGCTGCAGAATTGAATGAGAGCAAGTATTGATGACTGAACTTTCTGATGTTTCTTATCACAACACTCTGGAGAATTTGCATTATTGACTTAAAATGTTAAACCAGTCTTATTTATAAGATCAAAAATGGCCATAACCATCTTACTGATACTTTTATTAGCCTGTCTTTTTTCTAGGAGATACACACATTCTGGTAGTTAATTTGAATTAGCGATCAGTTTGAGGGATATAGATCTTTAAAATACATGGATATAGGTATAGACACACATACATATACATGCACGCATATATAGGTACATATGTGTAAATATACAGATGTATATACATATATAAAACCCATGAATAGAATCATACAGTCTTAGAGTTGGAAGGGACCTTGGAAATAATCTGATTTAGCAGTTCCTTGTTTTGACCCACAGCTTCCTAATAACAAGGTGTCATGAATTTAAGAAATAGATAAGAATGGTGTCTGATGCAACTAGTTAACACAATGAATAGAATGCAAGTCTTAGAGATGAGGGGCAACTAGGTGGCACAGTGAATAGAGCACGGGCCCTGGAGTCAGGAGGACCTGAGTTCAAATGTGGCCTCAGACACTTTAACACTTTACTAGCCATGTGACTTTGGGCAAGTCATTTAACCCCAATTGCCAAGCCTTCCCCTCTCCAAAAAGCAAAAAAAAAAAAAAATTAAGAAAGATGAGAGTTCAGATCCTGCTTCAGACACTGACTAGCTGTATGACACTGGGCAAGTCACTCAGTTTCTTCATCTGTAAAATGGGGGTGATAATAATAGCACCAAGCTCATAGGTTTGTCATGAGGATCAAATGAGATAACATGCAAAGTGCTTTATAATACCTAAAGTGCTGCATAAATGCTAGCTATTATCATTTTGTTCAGTAATTTTTTTAGTAATGTCCAACTCCCTGTGACCCTTTTTGGGGTTTTCTTGACAAAGATACTAGAGTGGTTTGCCATTTCCTTCTCCAGCTTATTTTATAGATGAGTCTACTAAAGTAAAAGAGGGTTAAGTGACTTGCCCAGGGTCACACAGCTAGGATGTGCCTGAGGCCAGATTTGAATTTAGAAAAATGAGTGTCCTTGACTCCTGACCTATCCCTCTGTCTACTGTGCCATGTAGCTGCCCCTGCTTTATAATTAGCTAATCTGTAACTTGATATCAGATATCAGGATATCAGAATTCCTGCTGTAGAGTTATTTGCTCTGTTCGGAGGTTTATCACTTGAGCAGATCAAAATTGGCCGTATTTTATGAAGTTATATAAAGACAGGCTTTTCATTTTATAATCCTGCAAGTTTCGTAGCCAGATACCTTAAAGATCTTGTCTTCTTTTCCCAAGACAGGGAGATTGGACACTGCCTATTGACATATCCAATAATTAAACAAAGTAGAGGTAAAACTTGGTCACAGAGGAATTAAGAACCCTACTGTGGACAGTTCACCCTACCATCAACTTTTCCAGATGACTCTTTGTCCTGAAATGAAAGATCTACTTGAGGAAACCAAGGTATACTGAATGACTTATCCCTTCCCTATTTTCAGGGCTTGGAGGCTCTGTGCCCTTGCGATCAGTAAAATCCTCAGAAAATTTTTTGGCCCTCCCTTTGTACCAGAGAAGACATCTGATTTTTTTCACTTTCTTTTCTGGGGTGTTCATAGTATCTTATTGTAAAATTTGGATTAAGTATTTTTTTGTGTCATCTGCTGACCTTTGCATGTCATGTGCAGCTTCTGTAGAACCCCCAAAAAAATTCCATTTAATTTCTCAGGTCAGCCCACAATATATCAAAACCACAATGGGAAAAGTCACCATGTGGAAAGAATAACTGTAAACTCTTTAGGTCCCACTGAGTACAGTGCAATAGTGAATCAGTGGATGTTCACTAAGTGCCTACTATGTGCTGGCACTGGGCAGTGAGGACACAAAGATAGGGATGAAAGTCTCACTGCTCAAGGAGCTCACAGTCTATTGGGGCAACAGTTTGTTTACAGGTAATAAGTAGCCATAAGGCATAGAGATAGGGACTGGGTCAGGCATTTTAATGATGCAGGGAAGTCCTAGATGAGGAAGCTTTCTCCACCAAGGCAAGTTATCACCTTCTCTTTAGTCTCTGAGAGGGTTGCCTGGGTCACTGGGAAGTTAAATGATTTCCTCCTAGGGTCACTCAGCCAGAAAGTGCCAGCTTAGGTTTTCCTAATTTTGAGGCCAGCTCTCAATGCATTCCAACAGTGGGGTCAAACTCAAATAGAAATGGGGCTCTAAGGATCTCTGCTGGCTGCATGTTGCCTTAGAAAATCACATATTAACATTATCTATGTTGTATCGTATTTTTATTTATTTTGTTAAATATTTTCCAGTTACATTTTAATCTGGGTCGGACTGAACTCAGTGTTGGGGCACTATATCATGTAGCCTCTGTACATATGTAAAGCATATGCAAATGACTTCATGTATATAACTGATGATGCATTGCTTGCCTGCTCAATGGGTGAGGGAAGGGAGAGGGAGAATTTGGATCTCAAAATTTTTTTAAATGTTAAAAAAATTACATGTAATTGGATTTAACAAAATATATTTTTTTTTTAATTTAAACATACGCAAAGTAAATGGAGATTAGGGGAGGCTGTTGTAAACAGACTACTAGCATATTAAGAGGTGATTTGTTTGAGCCAGGGATGAGTGTGCTTTGGGCCTATCGGGGGCTTTGTTTTTGTTTTGGAAAAAATAACCACAAAACCAGGGTTACTGTCTAACGTCATAGATTGTTCAAGGTGTTGAGATGATGGATACAGTCTCGTTGTGAAAGCTAAAATCAGACATGTTCTTTCTTTTAGACATTTTTCTCTTTTCCCATTTTCTTCTTCCTTCTTTCTTTTTGTTTCTTTTTCACTTGTTACAGAGGAAGGAGCTGCTCAGGGCTCCTGCAGAAAGTCACAGGAAGCCTGAGCTTGCTGACTACAGGGTGTTAGGTATTTTCAAATGCTGAGGCTCCACCTGTGTGATTTTTAAAAAATTCTCTTTTTAAAAGCAAACCCAGCAGGAAGTATGCTAACCAATTACCAAGTGTACAGAAATACAGGAACTGCTGGGCTAACGAACATCACTTCAAAGGGGATGAGCTGAAGAGCTGTCTAGCTCACAGCCAGGCCATCCTGACATGGGGGATGGCGACACTTAAAAGGCTCTATTGAACTATTCCTTGCCTCGATGATGCCTTCCAAATGAGTTAAAGGTCAACGGGTTGAGATCACTTTTTTTTCCAGTAGCTTTGGTGCCTGAAGAAGGGCAGAGGAATAGAAATGAAGTGGGAACATTCATCATTTTTCCTTTTTTAAAAGCAGAAACAATAAAATTGGTGGGACTTTGATTTTTACGTGGTACCATGTACAATAAGGTTTTGCTCAATTTAATCTTGAGAACAATCCTACTAGATATATTGGAGCTGGCACTCCAACTCCTGAATGGAGCCTTTTCCCATCCCCTCTCTGTGTGCTCACAAGCTTCAGGTTTCTCCTTCTTTTACACTGCGCGCACACACACACACACACACACACATATACACACATTGTAGTATGTGTATACATACACACATTGTAGTATGTGTATACATACATATATACATGTGCATACACACATACTGTATATCTATTATACCTACATATGTGCATACACATGTATATATACGCAATACAGATATATATACATACCCATACACATATAAGCATATACATGTATACACGTGTATATACAGAGACACCCGCTTATATTTGAGCATAAATGGATAGAAAACAAAATCTCACCTCAGACGCTTACTGACTATGTGACAGTTCATTTTTTAAAATCTCTGTACCTCGGCTTCCCCATCTGTAAAACAAGGGTGTTGGACTCCATAGCTTTTAAGGTACCATACAACTCTAAGTCTACAGTTGTATGAGTATAAACTTCTTAAGATGAGACATGGTTTTATTTCTTTATATCCTAAACGCCTAGCACAGTGCCCAGCATACAGCAGGCCCTGAAGTAATGCTTGTTGATTAAACTGATTGATTTCTAGTTGAGGAGTCCATGACAGCAGAGAACTAGCTCTGACATCAAAGCAGATCTCCCTGCATCCCTGTTGTGGGCTTGCTACCAAAATCTGCTTCCCTCATAGCATCTTATGTGAGAGATGAGATACCCTGTGCGCCAAGTCAGTAACTGAAGTATTGCCCAAAGTCTACTGTTGTCCTTAGAATCAGAGCTGGTGACTCTAACATAAGTTTCTACTATCACATTGTACATTTTATAGATACACTCATTAGCCTTAGACATGGTATTGGATATAATTTGCACATGCTTGCAAGTGATTGTGCAGCCATAAAGTGTTAGTGCTGCAAAGGGAACCTAAGACCCCACAGATAAGGAAACTAAGACCTGGATAGATTGATACAAGATCACACAACTACTTAACAATGAGTCATAACTGAGATCCTGGTCTCAATGCTCCCCATCTCCAGTATAGTGCTTTTTACAGTATTCCAACATATTATAATTTATTGATAGGTCTAAAGATAATAATAAAACCAGAAATCTGTAGTTGAGGTAAATGATTGGTTTCAGGCAGCCGGGCAGCACAGCGACTTGCCCAGGATTCACAGCTAATTGTGTGTGGCCATATTTGGACTCAAATCTTCCTGACTCCAGGACTGATGCTCTATCTACTGCATCACCTAGCTGTCCTCGATGTGTTACATAAATGCTAGCTATTGTTATTATTATTATTACCAAGGCAGCTAGATGGAGCAGTGGAGAGAGTACCACTTGGAATCACAAAAACCCGTCTTCCTGCTTTAAATTTGACCTCAGACATTCACTAGCTGAGTGACCCCGGGCAAGTCACTTAACCCTTGTTGTAAAATAATCTGGAGAAGAAAATGGCAAGCTACTGCAGTATCTTCACCAAGAAAATCTCAAATGGGGTCACAATGAAATAGATACAACTGAAAAAAATTATTATTCCTATTACTTTTTAGTTGAAATTAACTAAATGCTTTGCCATTTTTAATAAGTTTTATTTTTAATTTATGGAATAAAACAGGCATTTCCATGACATAGTACAATAAAAAAGATGACTGCACCTGAAACTGCAAATCTACTCTACACAACTTGCTATTCCTTTCAAATATACAACAAAATTATCATGTCAATTTCTTTTTTTCTTCTCTCCCCCTCTACCCGGCCCTAGAGATGGCTACCATTAGACACAAGTGGGTGTGAGTCTGTGTGTACATACATGCACACACACACACATACAAACATATCTGTGTATGTATGTAAAATTATTCTACACGTATTTCTGTTCATCAGTTCTTTCTCTGGATGCAGATAGCTCAAGCATTCCTGCACTTTCATAGCCTTCTTCTTCACCCCATAACCTCCTCCTTTATGGGTTAAACAGGTTTCTGAGTATCATTCTAGGGCTCTAAAAACAACTTATAATGTCTCTCTTGGGAGGGAGAAAACCAATATTTTTTCTATGGTATTTGTCAGAATAGAAAATATGCTCACTTAGGGAACACTTTTCCCCTTAATCATAGCTGCAGTGGCTGACCACCAGGCAAAGAGAAGTGAATGCAGTGGGGTCAAAAGTCTGCCACTGACCACCCTGGCTTCTTGGCAATAAGGAAATGCAATTGATGTTCATTCATCTTCCAGCTGCAGCATGGCCAGCTTATATGAATACTTATATAGAAGTTTGATCATGGGATCATAGTATCCTGGAGCTGGAAGCTCTCTCACAAACCCATCTAGTCCAACCCTTTTATTTTACAAAAGAGGAAACTAAGGTTAAGAATGGTAAATGACAAAAAAAAAAAAGTGGTGAATGACTTGCCTAAAGTCACACATGCAGTAGGCATCAGAAGTGGGGTTTGAACCTCTTGTCTTCTCATTTCATTGCCAGTGTTAGGAACTGAAGGAATGAATGGAGCTCATTGTTGAGAATGACATTCATCTCCTCTGAAGCACTGTGCAAGAATCATTTAATGACGTCATTTTGCCTTAATTTTGGCTTGTCCAGAGAATGATGCTACCAGTCTCTAATTTTCTCTAAGAGGAAATTTTGGGGTTTTTTTGTTTTGTTTTTTTAAGTAACCCAAAATCTTCTGTTTCCTTTTAAAATGTTAAATAAGGCATTTTGACTATTACCAAAATTAACTGTAAAGGATATGTGAAGAGAAATGCTATCTGGATCCAGAGAAATAACTGAAAAATAGAAATATGTAAAAAAAAAAAGTATATATACACATATGTATAATATATGCATATACATGTATAATATATATACATATACATGTACAGACACACATACCTATTTGTGTCTAATAGTAGCTATCTCTAGGGTGGCGGAGAGGAGCAGAAATAAGGAAAAAAAAATTTACATGACAATTTTATTATATTTTTAAAAGGAATAGCAAGTTGTACATAATAGATTTGCAGTTTCATGTACAATAATTTTTTAAAATCATACTATGTTATGGCATAGAATGGCACAAGCTATGTTATGGATTGTTTTATTCCATAAATTAAAAATCAAAATAAATTTTTTTTAAAAGGTTGGTGAGCTGGTAAGACATTTTGTGAACAGATGAATTTTTTAAAATGCTGTTTTCCGGGATATTTTATAAACTACAGGCCTAGAGTTTTGGATGGAGAGCAAGATTTAATAAGGATAACCCAATTACTTCCTGGAGGGCTTGGATCACCATTGCCTTTGTTATCAACGGGGGAAAATGATTTAGTACTGATAGTGTGCTAACAAACATCTAGCCATTGTAGTTTCCAGTCCAAGGTTATATAACCTGCCTTTCCACCCTGTACCTAAATTAAAACAGGTTTTTGCAGGGGAAGTAATAATTATTTTTATTTATTTTATTTTTTATTATATTAATTTATGTTTATTTCATTTTAAATTTATGGAAAAAAACAAGCAGTTCTATAACATAGTAGAACTGTAAAAAGATGATTGCACATGAAACTGTGTATGTCTTGTGTATAATCTGCTATTCCTTTTAAATATATAGTAAAGTTAAGTAATTTTTTTTCTTTTCTCCCCTTTTAGAATAACAATTTGTTAAAAATTGTAGGGAAAACTGGGAAAGTAGTATGGTGCAAATTGGGCATAGACCAATATCTTATACCGTTTACCAAGATATGATCAAAGTGGATACATGACCTGGGCATGAGGGATTTGAAGGACATGTAATATACTTATCAGACTTATGAATAGGTGAACAACTTATGAGTAAACAAGATACAGCACAGTGAAGTGTAAAATGGATAATTTTGATTATATTAAATTAAGGTTTTGTACAAATTAAACAAATGTAGCAAAGCTCAGAAGGTAAACAGAAAATTGGGGAGGAGGGGACTTTGTAGACAGTTTCTAAGGTAAAGGTCTCATATCTCAAATGTATAAAGAACTTTGTACAATCTATAAAAAATATGAGTCATTGCTGAGTTGATAAGTGGTCAAAGAATATGAACAGACAGTTCAATGAGCAATGCATAGTAATATGAAAAAATATTCTAAATCATTACTGATTATAGAAATGCACTAAATTAAAACAACCTCAAAATAATAACTTAATATTCTTCTTATGCTTTTCTCACAAAACCACTCTCAGGTGAGTAGTACAAACTTTAGTATCCTTGTTTTTAGAGAGGAGAAAGCTGAAGCTGAGAACAGTCAAGTGACTTGTCCAAGGTAACTTAACAGCTAGTAAGTGTCAGAAGCAGAGTCTGCTGACTCCAAGTCCAGTGGTCTTTCTACTATGCCAACTCATTCATTCCTTCATCCATTCATTCAACAAATATTTACTGAGGGCGAGGTGTGATGATGGAGCAGAGATGTGCTGGAGCCAACCTTATCCTCTTGAAGGCTGATTGTTAAATTTTCAGTGTGAGCGTATACAGCTCAAAAAAATCAGGAAATGCTATGAATCAGGGCTTGATTTATTATTTTGCTGATTGTCTAGGCCTAAGGTAATGGAAAAAGTGTTAGTAATCCAGACAAAACTTTAAACCAGAGTCCTGTTAAATGTGTATATTTCCATCAATCAGCAAACATTTATTAAGTGCTTACTATATGCTGAGTGTTGGGGATACAAAGAGAGGCAAAAAAAAGCAGTCCCTGCCCTCAAGGAGTTTACACTCTAGTGGAGAACCAGTGTTAAAGATTTACTAGCCCTTGTAGCACTGTAGGAATTACAGAGAACTCCAGTCCGAATTGTGCAGTAGAATGCTAGATTTGAAATCAGAGCATTGGAATCCCCTGCTGTCCAAGTCACTTAAATGAGCTAGACCTCCATTTTTTCTCTGTAAAATAAAAGGGTTGAACTAAATCACCTCCAAGATCCCCTCTAGCTCTGAATCTGCAGTCCTACAGTAAAACAGCTTAAAATTGAGTAGTACAGGCCACTCCCAATACCAACGGGGGGTGATTTTTAAAATTTGCTATACTTACTAGTTAAATTCCTGGGAAAGTCCACAAAAGGTTATATAACCTATAATATCCCTGATGGTTATGCCTAATAGATATTGCCTGCCAAAGTAATGTAGCTCATAGGATGACGAGGATCAAATGAAAATGTTGAAGTGGCTTTGAACACTGTAATGTACTCTTTGAATACCGTGCGTTATTGCAGACAGAAAGTGCATTTGGACTCAGGAAGTCCGGCTTTGAATCCTGGGGCTGTTGCTTGCTCTATACTTGACCTTACTCGAATCTCTTAAATTCTCTAAGGCCTCATTTTCTCCCTCTATAAAATAAGGAGGCTAGATTAGATAAACCTTCAGGCCTCCTTTTGTGCTAAGTTTTCATGAATGTCTTACTGATAATTAGGGATGGTTACTAGTCTTGTGATTTCATTGGGATTGGAAACCCTTGGGTGAGGAGATGCTTTCTACCAATGAGCACCATGATGCTCTTTTGAAACTCAGTCTTTTTGTTGTTATTCAGCCATTTTTCAGTCATGTCTGACTCATTTGGGGTTTTCTTGGCAATGATACTAGAGAAGTTTGTCATTTCCTTCTCCAGCTCATTTTACAGATGAGGAAACTGAGGCAAACAGGGTTAAGTGACTTGCCCAAGGTCACATAGCTAGGAAGTGTCTGAGGCCAGATTTGAACTGAGGAAGATCTTCCTGACTCCAGCACTCTATCTATTGTGCCACCTAGATATACCTTAGAGAGTTCAGAGGTTAAATGATTTGCCCAGGGTCACATAGCCAGGACATGTCACAGTAAGGATTTGAACTTAGGTCTTCCTGGCTTTAAGGCTGCTCGCTATCCACTATGCCATGCTGCCTTTCTTAAGCATGTGGTTATAATTATATGATGAACAATACCTTGAGAACTGAGACTCCAAGGGCTGAAGTGACTTGTCATTGGTCAGAGGGACAGTAGTAGAGCCAGTAATTGAATGGCAATATCGTAAGTGACATTTGGCGAGCCCATTATGGTTTACAAAGCCCTTTCCCCACAACCCAGTGTTGTTCCCCTTGCTTCCCTTGGCCTATTACCACTGGCCTTATAAGACTCCCAGCACAGTCTATATGTGGCCGTGTGTGTGATATGTGGCAGGAAATGAGACGCGACTTCTCTGAAGAACCAAAATTTTCCCTTGGGTTTCAACACTTAAAATTCAAATTTATCTGATTACTTGGAAAAGAGCCCACCTTCTTCTAACAGTGGGATGAAATTCTGGCAACCCTAGTGCCCTGAATCTTGACATTATATGCACAACCCTACCCTATTCTCTTCAAACTTGCCCTCTTTTCACTCCCACCTCTTAAAATTTTCATACATCCTTTAGTGCTGGAATTTGCATTTGTTTCCCCACAGGCCCAGTGACAGGGCCTGGCATATGGTAGGTACCTAATAAAGGGTTTATCAATTGGTTGAAGTCATGTAGACTTAGGAGCTAATTGTAGAGACAGTCTTGGTCCTATGACTTGCAACTTTTCTTGGTTCTCCACCAATGATGCCAACACAGTCCATTAGAAAGAGCACAAAAATGAATCTCAAAACCTTGGTTCTAGTCGTGATTTGCCACTTAGGTTGTAAAACTTGGGCAAATCCATAACAGCTGTGTGACCTTGGAGAAGTTGCTGAGCCTCTCTGGGCCTCAGTTTCCTCACCTTCAAAATGGGGATGTGTAACCAGATGGCTCCAGACTTCATCTATGACTCCTCCAGCAGCCTCTGCTTTCCTTTCTGTCATTTAGTCCCTCTGCCCCTATTTCTCTCTGCCTTTCTTCACATGGAGATGTGTTCATCCAGACATATTTTCTGTCTAATAGAAAGCTCATTATTTTCTGTATTCAGTTAACCGTTCATTTGTGGACCAAATGTTTCTGGGTTTTTGGGGTGTGTTTTATTTTTTTTTATTTTTTTATTTTTTTGCTGAGAGAGTGCTTAAAAGTTACTGAATGGGTGTTACCTCAGACAAACTGAGATCTGGGAAAGATTAGCTCAGGGGTAGGAAACCTACATTGAAGTCACATGTGGCCTTCTCTGTCCTTGGGTGTGGCCATTTGACTGAGTCCAAGTTTTACGGAACAAATCTTTATATTAAGGGGATTTGTTCTGTGAAGTTTGGATTCAGTCAAAGGGCCACACTTGAGGACCTAGAGGGCTACATGTGGGCTTAAGGCTGCAGGTTCCCCATCCCTGCTTTAGCTTAAAAAGACCTAGGTCTCCCACAGCATCCAGGGTCACCTCCCATCATGCTGATCTGTATCTTGCTACTAGTCCCAAATGACTCCTGAGGAGACCGTGAAGCTGGTGACTTTGCACAGACCTGCCTCACTTAAATCCAATTCACTTGCAAGTCATCATCTTCCTGATGTCGTTAGTCCTCTTCAAGAACAAAGGAAAAACAGCAACAACAGTTATTTCATGTGCAAATCATTATTCATCATCAGACGGAAGGAATGTTCAATGGTTAGAGCAGCAGTCCAGGATTATGTGACCTATTCTGCTACTAGTTTACCTATGAATTATAGATGACCAGTAAAAATGCCATTATTTCACTTTACAGTGGAGAAACTGAGAAAACATTAACCAACTCAACTTAATCATGGAGTAGAGGCAAGACAAAGGATTTAAGAATAAATATAGGGAAATTTCTGTCTATTTAGCCTACAATTTAGGTGTTTTCCAACAGATGATACAGTCCACCAACCTAGCTAATGTAATCCAATAAGTAAATTTCCTTTAACTTAGAGCTTCAAAGAGAATTCAGAGGAATGAAGCTATCCCATGAGTACAGGGGAACCTACAAGAAGGTTTAGGAAAAGGAGCAATGGTAGATCTCAATGTCCTAGTATTGGTACTTCGACATCCCTTTTGAGACCTGGAAAAGCCCAAAGATCCATTGTACCCTGGTTCTCAGTGGGTGCATCTGTTTCAGAAGTTAGTTTACTTTTCCTAATTGAATAATTTATTCAGAGACAAGTGCATTAATCCTGGCAGACCAAGAAGATCAGATCCATTGTTAATTATAAATGCAGTAGTAAAAAATGTAAAGACCCCGGAGAGCTTCCGTTGAAGCCATTAGGTTAATTCAGAATAGATTGACAAAAACCTTAAGTGGTCGGTGTCAATTTCATAAGGATGCTTTCCCAGGTTTAAGAAACCTGAGCGCTTGAGGAAAATTGTTTTGCCAATAACTTCCTTGAAAGAACCCTTGAGGTCTTGTCTTCTAATAAAGATGGCTTTTTAAAAGCCAATTTCTTTGCAAGTAACCAAATAATTAAACAGTATGTTTACATGGCCTTCATAACCTGTGGATGATTGAACTAAATAACCATGGTTTAAAAAAATGATGCTAATGAGGCCAAGGGTAATGGATTCAGCAAATTTCAGTCACATTACAGAGCAGTTAGCTTGGTTCTGTTGCATGGTGATAGTTGTCCCTGCTCACCTCCACCAGCCATTTCATATATTTGTGCTCTTGGCCACAGGGAATGAGCAAGAGAGTACAGATAGGTTAGTTCAAATCCACAACCCATGACCAAAGGAAAAAAAAAAACCCCAGCACATCCCCTGGCCAGGTCAGTAGTATCAACTTCATATTGAAAAGGAATATGCCATATTCACTAAGCAATGCAGTGAATAAAGCACTGGCCCTGGAGTCAGGAGGGCCTGAGTTCAAATGTGACCTTAGACACTTGATACTTACTAGCTTTGAGAGCTTGGGCAAGTCACTTAACCCTGATTGCCTTGGCTCCTCCTCCCTCCAAAAAAAAAGAAAAGAAAAGAAAAGAAAGAACGTACTATTCTCCAGTTTTTTGAAGTTCATTCGTATTTATCAAAATTTTGACAAACTACTGTTCTTCTAAACTCTGTTAATGTATGTTAATGAGCTTGGTCTTTTTTAAACTATTTATTTTATTTTTAATTTATGGAATAAAACAAGCATTTCCATGACATAGTATAATTTTTTAAAAAGATGATTGCATGTGGAACTGCGAATCTGTTGTTTACAAGTTGCTATTCCTTTTAAATATATAATAGTTATAATGTACATTTCTTTTTTTTTCTTCTCTCCCCCACCACCCTGGAGATAGCTGTCATTAGCCACAAATAGGGGTGTGCAGGTGTGTGTATGTGTATGTATATGTATATACATGTACACACACATATGTGTGTATATATATATATATATATATATTATAGGTAAAATTATTTTATACAAACTTCTATTTATCAGTTCTTTCTCTGGATGCAGATAAGTCTTTCTTCATATGCCCTTTATAATTAATTTGGAAATTTATAACAGTCAAAACGGCTTATTCTCTCAAAGTCAGTCATCCTTAAAACAATATTGCCGTGGCTATATACAATGATCCCTTGCTTCTCTGCCCCTTCCTCTCTTCATTTTTTCATTCAAATCTTTCCATGTCTTTCTAAGATCATTGAACAAGTTGTGGTATATGGTTGTGATGGGCTTGGTCTTAATAAGAATGGTTTACTGCAGAAATTGCCACAGGTCCTAAACAAAATATTAAATGTGAAAAAAACACTTCAAAATCATGTAATATCAAAAACATTCAAGTGGCAGATACAAAATTTGTATTATTTAATGATATCTTGTATTTCTGTTGCATTCTTTCAGCCTTGCTGATGTTTTTCTGCAAATAATATCTCATGTACTAGCTGTATGTCCCTGGGCAAATCATTTAGCAGGAGAACATTTTATTCTAAGAAGCCCAAAGTTATCTTGATTCATTGACTAACTAAGTCTCAAAAATACTTTTGACATGACAGAAAGCCAACAAAAAAGTCCTCCTCTCATGCCTCATGGTGGCATGGAGGAGGATCTGGGTTCTGGAAGGCTTTACTAGTGGCACACAAACTTTGGTGAGGATTCGAGCACAAGTCTAATGGTGAACATTTATATGCCCATTTCTCAAGGACTAAACTAGGTAAATTCAGAGATGCTGGTCTCTAGAAAGCTGGCCCCCTTCTGGTGATGAATGTTTTGGTGAATAGCAATTCAGGAAGAACATGACAAGTGTGTCTGGGATCTGAATTGATGAAGCAATTTCCTCTCCTCTTGAAATTGTTCCTCCTTGAAGTATTTAAGTAAGTGGCATAAAGGAAAATGGAAGGTCAATTGATAACTAACAAATAAAATTTCCTATTTAAAAATATTTTAAATGAACTTTTTATTAATGCTTTTTTGTTTTCACATTACAGTTATTCCTGAATATACCACTACCACATACTTATCTAGTAAACCTTCTCTTGTGACAAAGAAAAATGGTTAATTAAAAGCAATTAAGGGTAGCTAGGTGGCTCAGTAGATGGAGTTCCAGGACCGGAATAGGAAAGACTCATCTTAATGGGTTCAAATCAGGCCTCAGACACTTACTAGCTGTGTGACACTGGGCAAGTCACTTAACCCTATTTGCCTCAGTTTCCTCATCTGAAAGATGAGCTGAAGAAGGAAATGGCAAACTACTCTAGTATCTTTGCCAGGAAAACCCAAAAAGGGGTTATGAAGGATCAGACATGACTGAAAATGAATGAACAACAACAACAAAAGCAATTTAATATGGTGACCATATTTGGTAATGCTTTCAGCGTTCTGTACCTGTAGTCCCCCACCTCCTTAAAGAAAAGAGGAATATACATTTCCTTACCTCTTCTCAAGGGCCAAGACTGGTCACTACAATAAACTAGGAATTAACTTCATTTTACTGGGGAGATGAGAGGTTCAATTTACATTACTATAGTTATTGTATATAGTCTTTTCCTGGTTCTGCTTATTTTGTATCATTTCCTATTAGTCTTCCAATGTGTCTCTGAATTCTTTGCATGTATCATTTCTTGTGGCACAATGACAGTCCATTCTGTTACATTTAACAATGTGTTCTGCCATTCCCAAATTGATACCTATTTTGTGAAGGAGGAGGAAGGGAGGGAAGGAGGGAGGGAAAGAAGGAAGGAAGGAGGGAGGGAGGGAAAGAAGGAAGGAAGGACAGAAGGAAGGAAGGAAGGAGGGAGGAGGGAGAGGAGAGAGGAAGGAAGGAAGGAAGATAGTAAGATTTGAAACAGCTATAGTTAAAAATATTTAAATGTCAGATAATCTCAGTTGGGTAATATTATGTCCATGGGGCAGAAATCTGTCTGTAGTAGATCTGTTTGGGAACTAGGATAAAATGTAGGCTGAACAAAAAGCCTAGGGCAGTGGATAGAGAGTGAACCTCAGAGTGAAGAAGTGCTAGGTTCAAGTTTTATACTTAGCTGTGTGACCCTGAGTAAGTCACCTAACCTCTTAGTGACCAGGAAACTCTTCAAATCTCAGACTCTAAATTACAGAGCAGCTGAATCTGAATTAGTAGAAGAGATAATTTCTACATCAATAACATCTCCACAAAGATAAAAATCAAAGGTCTAGAAGGGAAAATACCATAGATGCATAAAATCCATAGACAGTCATCAGACCTTATTTTAGCCAATGATTCGAGCCTGCTGTCTCCTAATCATCTTCCATAAGGAATGACCGGAGGAGGTTGCCCTTCTCATTCTGCGTGGCATCAACAAACCAAAACGGGTAAACCGAGGTAGAAGGAGATGGATAGGCTGGAATAAGCTGCAAACTAGGTGACCATTCGCTGGATTATGGAAAACTGATTGACCCCTCAAGGATCCTTGTATTAAACTGTGCCTGTGGTATAGTGATGACAGCAGTGACTTACATCTGCAAAGATTTCTACACTGATCTTCGTAACAACCTAGTGTGGCAGGCATCACAAGTACACATTACTACTCCCCATTTTACAGCTGGGGGAGAGAGCTGTAGTGTAACGAATAGAAAAAGCCCTTTATTTTTAGAGTCTGAAGGCCTCAGTTCAAATCCTGACTCTACTACTTACCACCCGTGTGATTTAGAAAAGATGAAGGCAGTGTTACTTAGTGATTAGAGCAATGAACTTCAAGTCCGCTGACCTACCATCACATACTTCCTCAGATACCAGTGAAATGTGCAAACCTCTTAACTTCCCAGACTCTCCTTTTCCTCATCTGTAAAATGAAGGTAATAATACCTACACCATCTACCTCCATCATCCTAAGAAAAGTGTTTTGCAAATCTTAAAAGTTCTGTGTAAAGGTAAGTTGTTATTCTTATTTCACTGAGCTTCTCTCATCAGCAAAATGAGAAGGTTGGACTAGGTAATCTATCTCTAATTCTTTCAGTGCTATAAGTGACTTGTCTGTGATCATATGTACAGAAAATGGAGCCAGGAAGCTACCCTAGATCTTCTCAGGGTTCAGTTTTGTTGTCTGTTGGTGTTCAAGGTTTAGGTAGAAGGCACTTTTCTAGAGTTTTATCTGAGTTTAAACAATTTTTTTTTCCTTCAAGCATGGGTGCTTAATTTTGCTGAACCGAACTTGAAATTATTAGTCATTCAGCTTTGTGAATCAAATCTTACTTTCCAAAAACCATTTCCTGTGTGTTTCTCCTGTATTTGCCCTCAATTAGCAGGTCATTTAGCAGTAAAGTCTTGGATTGCAAGCATTTTTTGAAAAATCTTCCAATGATGTCTTCAATGGTCAGAAAGAATGTGACACACTTAGTCATTTGACTTGGGTCCGTAGGGTAATATAGAGACCTTAAACAGAGCTGTCCTTATGTCCTTTGTGAGACTTTTTTCATAAAACCTGTATACAACTTGAATTTTAATGTAAACGTTTAAGGAAGCAGACTGTGTGCAGATGGATCAGGAGAAGTTATACTACACAAAAAGATCTCAGAGTTGATGTCCTCTAACTTCCAAAAAAGCTTTGTACCCAATGATTGGTACGTTGTGCTGATCATAGGAAGATCGAGTTTTCTTCCTTCTGTAGGACTATTCTTCTTACTCAACTTTAACCTGTAATTTAACGTCCTCTCCTGTCAAAACTCATCTCTATGTGGGAAATTTTCTTAGGGAAGTTTTCAGTAAGGAGGAATCAGCAGAAAACCATCCAAGCAGAAATTATTTATTTCTCACCCACTATGTGCCGGGCACCATGTTAAGCCCTGAAGCTACAATTGTAATGAATGAAACAAAAGGCAGCTAGAAATGAGGTACCAGATAGGGATACATTTACCCCATTTAGGAGTTCATGGTGGGGTGGCTAGATGGCACAGTGGACAGATCACCAGCCCTGGAGTCAGGAGTATCTAAGTTCAAATATGACTTCACACAGTTAGTAACTGTGTGACCCTGCCTCACATTTCATTACAGGCACTTATTTTTTCTTCCCCTTCTAAAGCAACCCAGATAGTTCCATTCCTTATGATAATTAGGTAGGTAGGTAGATGGATGGATGGATGGATGAATAGATGAATAGATGGATGGATGGATGGATGTGTATGTGTGCTTCTGTGTATTATACTGAAAACGTCATAGATTTAAAAATGAAATGAATCTTAAAAAACAGTTGAATCCAACGCCCTCCAATCTTGCAGTTGAAGAGACTGAATGGTTAAGTGATTTGCCTAGGGTCACCCAATAGAGACCTCATACTTATTGGAAAACAAGTGCCAAAGAGACCATGTTTTTGCTTTTTCTTTGTATCCCCAATGCTTAGCACGATGTCTGGCATATATTAAGCACTTAATAAACACTTGTTTATTGGTTCATTGATTAAAGGTCATGATTATCAGTCACAATAACCCAAATTCATCTCTCCTTGTGGGCCAAGACTTTTAAGCTACTAGATGGGCATTTGCAAACAAAAGAATCATTCTCCAAGTTTTTTACTTTTGAAAGTGAAATCATCCCATTCTTTTGTGCTTACATTTCTCAATATATATGTAAATTTTAATGAATCTTAATACTTTCTCTCTTGAGCCTCCTACACCATTTCCTCCTCCCAAGTTCTCCCTCGGTTCAAGAAACCCACAACTATATATATATATATATATCATCTGGCAGGTACCACCATTTCCTTTGCCATGCAGAACACTGTGATTATCATTTCACATCAATTCTTTAAGATCAGAAAGGAATAAATAAGAAAAATGTTGGGAAAGCACCTTGAAAGTTTGAGAAGCCAGATCACTCTAATCCTTCACATTATTACACATATATGACATGTCACTCCTCTGATCAAAAAACTTCGGTGTCCGCCAATTGCCTACTGAGTAAAGTTCAAGCTACTTTGCCTGGCATTCAAAACCCTTTACAATCTGACACTACTACTTTTTCCAGCCTTACCTCCTGTTTTCCACATTATGTCCTAGATAAACTGGACTACTTTCTGTCATTTGAATACACCCTTTGCTTTCCTGATTCCATTCATTTGTTCTTGCTCTTCCCTGTCCTTGGTATTTCTCCCCTTCAGCTCTGGATCAGTAGAATTCCTAAAAATATCCATTTTTAAAGGCCTACATAAAATGCCATCTCCTCCATGAAGCCTTCTATGAAATACCTTTCCCTGACCCTTCTCCTTCAGATTTCCAATAGCACTTTGCTTGCAGCCTTCTAATATAGGTATCACATAATATTGTGTATCATATTTTTGTTGTTTCTCAGTCACGTCTTTGGGACTTTCTTGGCAAAGATACTGGAGTAGTTTGCCATTTCCTTCTCCACTTCATTTTACAGATGAGGAACTGAGATAAACAGGATTAAATGACTTTAGTAGCTAGTAAACATCTGAGGCTAGATTTTAACTCGAGAAGATGAATCTTCCTTATTCCAGCCCTCTATCCACTGTGCCTTCCACCTAACTGCCCATGTCTGTTTTGGTTCTTCCAACCCAATTGTAAGCACCATAAGGAGAGTAGAGGTGTCTTTTCTAAACTGTCTTTCTCAGTGCCATTTTAAGCATTTACTGAATGTTGAATTAGTGACTTACTCCTGCCACCTTGACATTTACAACCTTGGATAATTTAACGAAAATGGGCCTCTGTATGAGACATTCTAAGGCAACAAAATTGGATGACCATTCTCTTTCTTGAAAGAATCAAGTTATGTCAACAAGCATTTATTAATCAAGAAAAAAAGAGGCAAAACACGGGCCCTGCCCTCAAGGAGCTTACATTCTAATAGAGGAAACAACGTATAAAGAAAGAAAGAAATACAAAATTTATTCAGAATAGGTGGAAGGTAATCCTAGAGGGGAAAGCACAAGCACCAGGGTGTTGGGAATGGTCAGAAGGGACCTTATTTAGAAGGGGAGGTTTGAGCTGGGTTTTAAAGGAAGCCAGGGAAGCTAAGCAATAGGGATGAGAAGGGAGAACATTCCAGGTATGAGGGAACAGCCAGGGCAGAAGCATGGAGTAGCAAGCAAACTGTAGCTGGATCACAGAGTATCTGAAGAGGAGTAAAAGTGCAAGAAGACAAGAAAGGTAGTGTTATGACAAGCTTTAAATTGCCCAACAAAGGAGTTTATATTTGATCCTGAAGGTAACAGGAGACACTAGAATTTGTTCTGAAGGCTAGGAGGAGGGGTGTCTACTGGACATGGCCAGACACAGAAGAGTAGAAAGCTCCAAAGTGTCATCATTGGCGACTTGCTTGTGGATTTTTGTATGAAAAGATGTTTGAACATCTGTGTTGTGCTTTTGTTTTCAAGATCTACATCATAAAAGCCACCCCTAGCAGGTTTTTTCAGAATACAAAATTAGTAACATGAGAGTAACAGGATGATAACATAGCTCTTCATTCTTCTATTCATAGATACCTCCCATCCCACAGTAACAGCTGCACAGTAACGTAGGATATAGATGATCATTCACTTTACAAGCTTCTGTTGCTTAAATCATCATATTTAATTAATGCTGGTGTTATTAGTTACATTTGAGGTCATCCCCATGTTTTAAAGAAGGGGGCATATTGCAAAAATAAGTAAGTTGTATGGCATTTGATAGATATTTCCCCATAGAAACAACGTTGTCAATGGTAATTAGTTTTTGAGGTCAATATTCAGAAGCCTGTTTGTTCCATATTTAACTGGAATACTGTGCCCCAGATTCTGGCTAAGATGGCTGAGCTCCTTCTTATCCACTCAAAACAACTGGAAACATGCCAAAATAATAGCAAAAACAAACTGTCTGTTGCACAGAGATCCCCATAGGGGACATTTTTTTCCTAAAAGAAAAAAAGGACCGATATCATTAATTAACATTGCCACAACAATATGTTAAATAATCAGTCTTTGTGATTAGGTTTAATTTATACCAGGAAGGCAAGGAAATACAGAAAACTGCAAACATAATAAATCATGTCAATAAAAAATAATAAAATCTCAATATACTTACTAATCGATACAAAAGCTTTTGGTCAAATATATACTCATGTTTAAAAATAAACTTAAAAAAAAACTTGAAAAGAATTTAGAAAGGAAAAAAAAGATGCTTATTGTCTCCATATTGACATGGTGTTAGAAATGCATGGCTAATGTGTGCTAAGGAAGCAAAATGGTTTCTAGTTATAAATTATATGATTGTCTACTTAAAGAACTCCCCCCTCCCCATAGTAACAATGGAAAAAAAGTCAAGATAATTAGCAGAGCTTTGGTAAAATAGCAGGATACAAAATAAATTTATACTAAAAAATCAACTTTTCTTTTTATTGCCAATAAAAACCAAGAAGAAAAACTTATTTAAAAAAAGGAAATTCCATTTTAGATAACAAAATATATTAAATATCTGGGACTTAATCTACCAAGATTTCAAGCAACCACAAAACACTTTTACAGCTATAAAAGAAGAAATTTTCAAGATTGTAATGTCCATCACTACTTCTCATCAGCAGAGTAAACGTGATAATTTTGTCCGATTATTCTATAAACATAACTCAACAATTTGATTTCCAGATGGATAATGTATAGAAATACTGTACCTTGGCAATAAAAAATAAATAATACCACAACATCATATACCACAATAAATACAAAATGGATATACAGGCTGAGTATTAAAAATCATACTGTAGCATTAGAAGAGAAGCAGATCATTTACATTTGATAACTATGGATAGGATTTGAATTCTTAAATGAGGGATGGAAACAATTGCAAAGGGCAAAAATAATTTTGATTACATGAAATTAAAAGGCTTTTGTCCAAACAAAATTAATACATTTTGGATAAGAAGGAAAGTGGTTGACTGGGGGAAAAATCTTTGTATCACATGTACATACAAATAAGGGTTTGTATGTCCAAGATAACAATTTGCAAATGATATGATGGTTTATATAAAGAGACCCATAGTAACAAAGACAATGAGCAGTTTCAGGAAAGTAGCAGGATACAAAATAAATCTTTATTTTTAAAAAATGGTTAAGGCTAGTTTCTTCTTGAGATGAAAACTAATCACAACCCTATCCATGGGTTCCAAATGATATTGTAGCATTATAAATTTCCAGAGACAGTCATTTTTTCTCTACCATTTAGAATCGTGCCTTTTCTTTTGAGATTGAAAGAAAAGCTACTCCTTACCTCCTACCACATTCTGGGTCCCTCTGGCAGAACTGAAATGAGATACATCCCTGGGTCTGGTTGGCATTCACCTTTTCCAAGAACTCAGGCTACCAGATTAATCTGCTACTCTATGTCCTAAAGGGAGTGGGCAACTGCTAATTAACTCCTTACTTTCCTCTTCCCTAACCCCCCAAGTTCTCATCTTATTTTTACCATAGCTGACAAACCAGCATTTATATAAATAATTAGGCAGTGGATAGAGCTCTGGACCTGGAGTTCAAAAGCCCTGAATTCAAATCCAGTCTCTTATATTTACAGATTGCATGACCCTGGACAAGTCATTTAACCTTTGTCTATTTCAGTTTCTACATCTGTAAGATGGAAATAACAATAAGACATACCTCCTAGAATAGTTATAAGGGTAAATTGAAGTAGTATTTGTAAAATGCTTTGAAAATCTTAAGGTGCTATATAAATTTATATATGTGTGTATATCATGTATAAATTTAAATGTATATTTATATATGCTATATAAATTTATGTATATATAAAGGTGCTATAAGTTACTTAAGGTTTAAAAAATATTTCACATGCATTATATTTGATCTTCACAACAGTCCTGAGATAGGTTCTATAAATTCTGAGAGAACGTGTAATTTCTCCATAGTTACATTGCTAGTGGGTGTCAGTGGCAAGGTGGTAACCCATGTCTCTCCTGACTTGCAAATTCAGTACTTTTTCAACTTTGCCATACTGCTTCCATCAACATCATAATATCATAATATTTTAATTGTGTGATAATAACATTGACATTCCAGACACAGTAAGAAAACAGGTATTTCATCACAAGCCCTGGACTGTTTTAAAACATTTTAGATTCGAACTGTCTTTTAAAGATATTATAAAGGTATGTTATCTGAAATATCAAGTTGGCTGAAGGGAGAGGCAATTGAATAAAAGCCTTCATGTCTTTCTTTCTCTGTAAATTATAATATTTATAATATTAATTAAATTAATTAATTAAATTATAATATAATATTGTATATTATGGTAGTATTATTAGTATGTTAGCCGTTTGCTAATTACCTAATAAGAGAAAGCACTTATATAGCACTTCAAGATTTACAAAACACTTTACAAATTCCTTGCTTGCATATCACAACAGCTTTGTAAGGCAGGTGCTCTTATTATGCCATTTTACAGATGAAGAAACTGACACTGAGGGACATTGAGTTATTTGTCCAGGATCACACAACCAGTAAGTGTCTGAGGTGGAATTTGAACTTGGCTCTTTCTTACTCCAGGTCCAACACTCTATTGTGCCACTTAGGAGCTCAACCAACTAGAGCAGTGGTTCTCAACCTAATGCTGAGATCCTTCAATACAGTTCCTCATGTTGTGGTGACCCCCAACCATAAAATTATTTTCATTGCTACTTCATAACTGTAATTTTGCTACTGTTATTAATCTATCTGATATGCAGGATGTATTTTCATTGTTACAAATTGAACATAACCCACAGGTTGAGAACTGCTGAACTAGAGTGATGTTGTGTGAATCTAACAAAACAAACTTTAATAGAAATAAATGTTAGGTCCTACTCTTAGCTTCAAAAGAGATCAGAGAATTTTAGGGGAACATTGTTATATAATATTTAATTATAATTATATAGTAAAATAATGAGAATTAGTAATAATCAACACCAGAACATGATAGCCCCTAAGAGCCAGAAGATGTCCTATCAATCAAATGATCAGTCGGCAAACACTTATTAACCGTCTCCTATGTTCCAGGCATCATTCTAGGTGCTGGAGACACAGAGTGAAAATCAGAATAAGTCCTTACCCTCAACATTGTAGTGGAGGAAAAAACAGGTGACCTACAAGCATAAACAAAATAAATACAAGCTAACTATGATGGGAGACAGGCAACTGGGAGCATCAGGAGAAGCCTTGGGTTGCAGATTGTTCTGAGCTAAACTTTGAAGGATTCTAAGAAGCAGAGGTAAGAAAGGAGTGTGTTACAAAAGGGACAGACAACTTGTTCAAAGGCATATAGGAGGGAAGTGGAATGTTGTATGTGAGGAACAGTGGGAAGGCCAGTTTAGGTAAACCACAGTTTTTAGGGAAGTGATATATAATAAGCTTGTTGGAGCCAGGCTTTAAATGCCAAATGGAGGGGTGAAGATAAGATGGCAAAGTATAGACTGGGACCCAAATGAACTCTCTCCCTACATTCCCCTTCAAACAATTTTAAAATAATTACTCAAATGAAATTTTGGAGTGGCAGAGGCAACTAAAGGTCAGAGGGAGACATTTTTCCAGCCCAAGACAACTTTGTAGGTACACAGAAGAGGTGTGTAACACCAAGGTGGGCACAGGCCGGGAGCACAGCAGAAGTGTCAGTGGTAGGCCTTCAAGCAACCAGGACAGCAGCAGCAGTAGCAGCTTTTGGAATTCTCAGTCCAGAGATGATAAGGGAGACAGATAACTGGTCAGAAAGAAATTACCGGGAACCTGTTGCTGGCACTGGGTGCACGTGGTGTTGATTGGCAGCTCTATTGACCATAAACAGTTCTAGATTGCAGTTCCAGAGTGTAGTGGAGTGCTTGTGGTTGGTTACGAGGGAGCCAGGGCACTGGTCACAGTTCCACTTGTGGCTGTAGGAGAGCAAGAGACCTAGTCATGGTTGTAGGAACAAAAGGAGCATTAGTACCAATGCAGGGGAGCAGGGGCCCTTCTTGAGTTAAGACCAGAGAGGCTATCAGGAGAACAGTGACCACCCCTCTATCAGAATAACACCATCTTGGAGGAACCAAAAACTTTCAAAACCCCAGAATTAGCTCTGAAAATAGCAGTATCAAAAAGTTTGAAGTTTGGGACAGTGCCTCTCCACCTCAGGGTGAGCAGAGTCCATTTTTAACATAAAGTTTAAAATGAAGAAATAGGCTAGGAAAACAAACAAAGAAGATCTTGACCATTAAAGCTACTATGGTGGCAAGGAAGACCAAGACATAAACTTAGAAGACAGCAGTGTGAAAATATCTATAAGCAAAGCCTCAAAGGAAAATGCTAATTAGACTCAAGGCCAATAAGAATTCCTAGAAGAAAGATTAAAGAGTGGTTACAGAAAAATTGGGGAAAGAAATGAGTAACACAAGAAAATTGTGAGAAGATAATTAACCACTTGGTCAAAATAAGCACAAAAAATACTGAAGAAAATATCTTTAAAAATAGAATTGAAAAAAAGGAAAAAATAGAATTGGCCTAATGGTTAAAAAGGGGGTGGGAGGGCCACAAAAATTCATGGAAGAAAAAAACTTCTTTAAACGTAGAATAGGCCAAGTGGAAAAGGAAGTCTAAAAATTCTCTGAAGAAAAGAGCTCTAAAAAGCAGAACTGACCAAGAAAAAAGAGGTACAAAAGCTCACTAAAGAAAATAATTCCTTAAAAATTAGAATTGGACAAGTGAAAACTAATGACTCCAAGAGACTTCAAGAAACAATAAATTCAAAAGGATGAAAAGAGGAAATGTGGAATATTTCAATGGAAAAACAACTGACATGGGAAATAGATCAAGGAGAGATGATGTAAGGATTGTTGGACTCTATTGTGCTTTAGCTGATGTGATGAAGGTACAGGGTAGCAGTCATGAATTCAGACAAAGCAAAAGCAAAATTAGACCTAATCAAAAGAGATAATTAGGAAAACTACATTTTGCTAAAAATTGGACAATGAAGTAATATCAAAAAAATTTTATAATAAAGTTCTCTAGTAAAGGCCTCATTTCTCAAATATATAGGGAACTGAGTCCAATTTGCAATAAATAAATAAATGAAGCTTAAAAATAACAGCCATTTCCCAAATGATAAATGGTTAAAGGATACAACCAGGCAGTTTTCAGAAGACATCGGAGCTATCTATAGTCATCTGAAAAAATGCTCTAAATCACTATTGATCAGAGAAGAGCGTATACTTCACACCTACCAGAAATAACAAATGCTGGAGGAGATTAGGGGGAAACAGGTACACTAATGAACTGCTGATGGAGAAGTAAACTGGTTTAATCATTCTGGGGAACGTATTTTTTAGAAGAAGCTATTTTGGACTAGACACTATGGTAGGCAGTGGAATTCAGATACAAAGAATGAAAAATCCCTATTCTTAACTAGCTTA
>CM053585.1:420081808-420143958 GCA_028646515.1 Pseudochirops corinnae | reverse complement strand
AAATCAACACCCTAAAAAATAGATTAACTCAAATGACAAAAGAGGCCCAAAAAGCCAATGAGGAGAAGAATGCCTTCAAAAGTCGCCTTTGCCAGATGGAGAAAGAATCTCAAAAGCGCTCTGAAGAGAATAATTCTGTCAAGAGTTATCTTCAGGTCCTTCCTCTCCATCATCTCCAGTCAGTCCCGTAAGGCCTGTTTCTGCAACATCTCTCACATACATCCCCTTCTCTGTATTCTCATGGCCAAACACACTGATTCAGGCCTTCAACACTTCTTGCCTGGGCTATTTTAATTGCCTCTTAATTACTTATCCTGCTTCCTGTCTCTCTTTTTTCTAATCTGTGCTCCCCTAAAACATAGGTCTGACCATGTTCCTACCTTGAATGGCTCCTATTAGCTATTGAATAATAGGTTGATTGACTTAATGGAATCTCCAAGGTCATTCTGTCTAGTACACTCATTTTATAGCTAAGGATTCTCCTATCTAGGTTGCTTAAGTGACTTGCAGATAGTAAGTACTAGTTCTGATACCTGAACACTTATGTTTCAACTAGCCATTTAACACTTATCGTAGTATGGTTTCAGTCTCCTTTCCCAGACTCATTCCCTCTATACCCATTCACATACTTTGTATTCTAGATAAATTGGATTATATATATTGATGTCCCCTCAAAACTCTCACCACTCAGATCATTTTCCTTACCTACACTTCTACTCTACCTCAGCCACACATAGGAATGGTTGATTCAAACTCTGAATCTCACCATCTCTGTGGCCCAGAACTCTGAAATTCCTCTGAGTATAACCACCTATATCTCCATGTCTCTCTCTGCCTTGGCCTTCCTAAACTAGTCATTTTTCTTTACTGTGACTTACAGTCACTCAGTCTACTTCTGAATCACCAATTGCCCATTGTATATTTCTTACAGGATGTCCCATAGACATCTCAAACTCAAGTAAAACAAATCCCCTTATCTTTCCCCCTCAAATGGGCCATGTAGCATTATGTTATTTAATTTTGGTACATGTCCCTATCCTGAGTTTCCCCTGAGTGCACTGGAATTTGAACTGGGTAGTTTCTGTTAATATTAGGATTTGACTAGCATCTAGGTCTCTATAGCAAAAGAAAAGAGTCTATAATTCTCATGGTATAGTAGGTACTAATAAATGTTGAGTTGAACCTTGAGAGGTAGATTTCGCCTTAATATAAGTAAATGCTTCCAAAAAATTAAAACTGTCTAAATGTGTAATGGACTGACTCAGGAGACCTTGGTGGATTCTTTATTCATTGAAAATCTCCAAGTAAAAGCTGAATGGCCACTTGTTAGAAAAGATTGCTGTTCATCTGTGAGGTCATTCTAGCTGACCCCTAAGGTGCCTTCCATCTTAGTGATTTTGTGATTCTGTGAGTATGCAGAGCAAAACACTGATTTTGGGTTTCTTTTCAATTTGTGAGAATAAATAACATTGTAAAGAATTTTTAACTTTCAGGAGGAGAAAAAATGAGGGGTAGATTTGGGAATTAATGAAACAGGGCATTTAACTTGGGACTTGGGTTTGGGGAACCTACCCCAAATTACAGTGAATGGGAAGAAGTAAAGGTGAACCCACAGCATTAACTGTCCCCCCTCCCACCCACCTCTCGTATATACCACTACAAAGAGAATTAATTGAGCACATTCACAGAAAGAACAGAGATCCTCCAAAGACTGGAAACATGTGGTGAAAAGGACCTTTTATCCTTGATTGATCTATGCTGCTCTGCCAAAAGGATTTTGTTATTTAGGGAAATCTGCTTCTTTTCCTTCTCTTCAGCCCTACTATATGCAAAACTGACTGTGGAGAAAGATCAAATACTCACAGAACTTAGAACTCTAAAAGACATCAGAATTTTTCTTCTCTAACCCTCTAATTTTACACATGAGGAAACTGAGGCCCATAGAGATTCATTGATTTGTTAGTCAGAGTGGTATGCTACAGCCAACTCCTACCACTATGGGACAGATGAGTGTTAAATTTTCAGTGTTAGCATTTACGCCTCAGAAATCAACAAACACTACAAATTAAGGATTGATTTGTTTGTCTAGATTTAGAAAAGTTATGAAGGAAATATTAATACTAATTAAAATTAAATGTGTCGTGCATACTTAGTGGGGGAGGGGGAAGGAAGCTAGTTGTTAAACATTTACTGGTGTGCCCTTGGTTAGTCACCTCCAGCAGAATCATACCCTGATGTCTCATCGTGGCCTGGAAGTGATCCTGGGTTCCCAAAGTCTTTGGCAGTAGAACATAAGCTCTGGCAGGTCCTCCATAGCTGGAAGGCTTTCAACATGCCCCTAGTGATCATCTGTGTCAGTCATCTGATCATCCTTTATAAGCCCCTTCCACATGGTTGGCCACCAGCTAATTACACCATCTAAGACAAAGAGTTGTTCTGATATACAAGCAAATCATCTTCCATGCTTGATTGCATGCATACTCTTATCTCCATTATACAGATGAAACTGGAGTTTTGCATCGATAAAATCTCTGATAAGCTTATCTTTCCCTTTAGATTAAAGGTTCTAGGGTCTGTGACCTTGGTTTGGTTTATATATATTTTGATAAATATCTCTTTGTAATTGGTTTCCTTTGTAATCCTACATATTTTCTGCAATTATAAACATTACTTTGAAGAGTTCATAAGCCCTATCACACTGCCAAAAGTAGTCATAGAGCCAGGCAAATCGAAATGCTGCCAACATCTTGACCACCATTTCACCTCAGACCCTGATGGACACCATCCAGGACTCAGAACCCAATAACTTTGGAATGGCAATGCTTCCATCCCAATCTTGGCAGCCATTATCTATGTAGAGATGCAGCCTTGCTACTGTTCCTGCAGATATTACAGAAAAGAAAGTTATCAAGACCTTGGCACTGTCAAATGGTTCAACATCAGAAACTGATATGTTTTTATCAATGGAAATGACTTTAAAGAAGAGGCATTACCATCTGCTTTGATGCTTATCCTAAACATCATGGGGTGTTTCCATCTGACTTTGAAGCTACAGTTTTCCATATGTGTGTCTCAACCATTAGAGTATGAGCTCCATGAAAGTAGTGACCATCATACTTTTCTGTTTATATCCCCAGTGGCTGGCCCAGGGTTTTGCACATAGTAGGCTCTTACCTACTTTGAATGAATGCTTTATTTATTCATTCATTTGAAGGAGACAGTGACACAAAATAAGTTATGTGCTCCCACTTTAGATATTAATTTCTAGAGATATAAATTTTTACTTATATGTTTAATTCTCTGTGGTGCTGAGTATCTGAGAATCAATATTTTGGATTCCTTTCAACTAAAAATGGAGTTTTAAAATCTTAAATGTCTCGTTAAATTACTTTTCTTAAAATAGAAATAAAGATTGTTGATATAAGATGCAAAATCTCCAAAGATAGAAAAGTCAATATCATATCAAAGTACCATTTGTACTAGCTATTTAAAAGCTGTTTTAAGAAAAGGATTTTGTAAACCATCAAGGACTTTATAAATGTGCCATTATATAATCGTCATCTCCTGAGTCCTAGAAGGGTTTTGATCATTGTTAGTCAAGGAAGTCCCCCAGCTGATTCAATCACAATTGTCAAGGTATCGTATCTATCATCAAAAAGCATTTATTATTAAGTAGTTTACAAAGCAAAATGAAAAGACTGGGTCGCTACCTTCTCAGATCTCAAATGCACATCAGATCCTGTGCCACATTTAAAGAAGACAAAGAGACAAGTACTACAGTATGGCACAGATGTAGAAATGAGATTAATAAAATGTGTATGCAGCGGTCAAGTAATGCTGTCAGTGAGTCTGATGGGTGAGATTGTTAAACTCCAGAGATAGAACTGGGGGTCAAGTAAGTCAGCCAATTCAAGTCACAGGGAGGAGGAGGGATGTGAGCAGAAGCGTGCTCCAATGCATAGTAACTTAAGCCCTTGGTAACCCTAGATGTTCCCTGCTATTCTAAGGCCAGGATTTCCCCATGTGTCAATCATGAGCTAAGATTGCCCAGTCAGGAGCACATCAGGAAATAGCAAAGCCCAGTTTGGTTAAAGGCCACTGTAATACCAGGACCTACAAATAAAGAGCCACTGCAGTATTTGAGTCTGTTTCAAGGATTTATTAAAGAAACACTTTTCCTAGAAGTCCCAAATATGGCAAAAGATGAGAGCTGCTACCCAGTGGTTTGTCTTAAACTGTAGAGTTATGACCTTCCTGATTGAAAGACCATTATCTAGGGTTGGTGTAATTTTCCCTCAAGGAATAGATTAAAGAATCGATTTGGATTTATTTTAGCTACAAGAGTGGCAAATAGCTAACCAGCCCCTGAAGGACTTGTGGGCTTATAAACTGAATGAATACCAAGCCCAGAAGTCACAGGACTATTAATTCAACTTTGTATAGTCAGAAAGTATGGTGCCACCAAAGCCTGCACTTACCTACAATTCCTACTTCAGTGAAACCCTCTAAATTTGTAGAATAAACTAATTGCCCAGCTCCCTGGGAATCAGGAGGACCTGAATGCATGTGCAGCCTCTGACTGGTGCTGCCTGTATGACCTTGGATGACTCACTTAACTTCCCAGTGTCTCCAAGTGGCTCTCAAAGAGTATGCATATGCTCCTTATTTGACGGTATTACTCAGGCAAGTGGCATCCCCTGCCAGCAGCCTCCTCTTTCTTGCTCTGTAGGTAAAGGCACTATTCAAGTAACCCTTGAAGTAGAGGGAAGCTGGTGAAAACTCCCATTTTATAGCATTTTGAGGTTTATAAAAATGCTTGTCTTACAATCAACCCAGGAAGTAGAGTATACAATGCAAGTAATAATAATTAGCATTTCTTGGGCACTTTTAGGCACCCAAGGTGATGCAGTGGAGTCAGGAAGACTCATCTCCCTGAGTTCAAATCTGGCCTCACATACTTCCTAGCTGTGTGACCCTGGGCAAGTCACTTAACCCTGTTTGCCTCAGTTTCCTCATCTATAAAATGAACTGGAGAAGGAAATCACAAACTACTCCAGTATCTTTGCCAAAAAAAAAAAAACCCAGATGGGATCACAAAGAGTCAGACACAACTGAAAAACAGCTCAAACAACTCATGACACTTTGGTTTGCAAAGCACTTCACAAATATTATCTTATTGGATCCTCACAACAACCCTGGAAGCTAGGTGCTAATATTATCCCCATTTTGCAGATGAGGAAATTGATTAAATGACTTGTCCAGGGTCACACATCTAGTATGTGTCTAAGGCAGAATTTGAACACAGGTCTTATGACTCCAGGCCCAGTGCTTTATCTACTGGGCCACCTAGATGCCTCTTATATCATTCTCATGCTCCTGGTGATGAAACAGATGTATAGAGGTTAAGTGACTTGTCCAGAGTCACAAAGGTAGTTAGTATATATTAAGGGAGGCAATTAGAACCCAAGCATTCTGATTACAGGTCTTGAACTTTTTTAGGAGTATAGTAGAAAGAGGGCATGATCTCGCCTTAACCTCACTCACCTTCAATTTCATCATTTTCAAAATGGGGATAATCCAGGTTGTGGTGAAGATTAAATGAGATAGCCCATGGAAGACACTTTACCAATCATAAAGTGTTACATAGATATTAGCTTCTAGCTCTCATTTTTTATCATCACATAAGCCAGCGGTTCTCAACCTGTGGGTCATGACCCCTTTGGGGGTCAAACAGGGTTGCCTAAGACCATCGGAAAACACATATTTCTGATGGTCTTCGCAACTGAGACACGGCTCCTCTGTCTCCAGGCAGGTCCACCCACATGCAGATATGCCCACATGCGAATATGAAAGGGTCGCAGCATTAGGAAGGTTGAGGACCACTGACATAGGCCCTTATCTCTTTTGTGGGTAACAGAAGGCAAGAGAGGCCATTTCTGACATTTTCTTTGGAGTACTCAAGTTTCTAGTTACTGTTTCCCCATTTATAATCCTAAAATATGATTATTCTTCATCTTTTCCCTTTATATGAAAGTAGAAGATGAGTTGAATGGGTAACCATTACTATCTTTGACTATCATGAGAGTTCAGGAAAGGTCTCCCCGGAAGGCATGCGTTGGATCAAGTTGAGAAGCCTTCATTAAACTCCTGTTATGTTCCAAGCATTGCCAAAGCACAAGTAATTCACAATCCAGTGAGGGAGACACATGCAAAGAGCAAGGGACAAACAAAATAAATCAGAATGATGTTAAAGGACAGGCACTAGAATGAAGGGGGCCCAGGAAAGGCTTCATTCAGGAGGTGGAGACAACGGCAGAGAACATCCCAGGTAGAGGGGAAGCTTAGTGAAAATGCGTGGAGTCAGGAGACGGGAGTCTTATGTGAAGAACAGCAAGGAAGACAGAGTCAATAGATCATAAAGTATTTGGCTGTAAGAAGACTGGAAAGGCATGGAGGAAGGGTCGATTATTAAGGGCTTTCAAAGTCAAGTAGATTTTGTATTGGATTCTGGAAGTAATAGAGAGCCCCTGGAGTTATCTAGAGGACAAATTTTCAGAAGATAGAGAAAGCAAAGGAGTGACTTTTCCCCACTAAACAGCCAGTGATTATTTTAGATATGCAAATAGGAAGACAG
Source organism: Pseudochirops corinnae (assembly GCA_028646515.1). Taxonomy (NCBI): domain Eukaryota; kingdom Metazoa; phylum Chordata; class Mammalia; order Diprotodontia; family Pseudocheiridae; genus Pseudochirops; species Pseudochirops corinnae. Next base: position 420,137,324 of record CM053585.1, on the reverse strand, counting down.
GGCAGCTAGGTGATGCAGTGGATTGAGTGCCAGGCCTGGAATCAGTAAGACTCATATTCCTGAGTTCAAATCTGGTCTCAGACACTTAGTAGCTGTGTGACTCTGGATAATTAATCCTTATTTAATTAATTTATTTCTTTATTATTTATTCATCTTTAATCCTTACTTAATCCTCTTTGCCTCAGTTTCCTCATCTGTCAAATGAGCTGGAGAAGGAAATAGCAAATCATTCCAGTATATTTGACAAGAAAACCCCAAATGGGATCATCAAGAGTTAGACAGGATTCAGAAACAACTGAAAATAGAAAGACCAGACAGAAATAAAATGTGCTCAACTAATATGTGGGGCCAAAACTGGGGAAAGTTCAAAGAAATCACGCAGGGAGGCATTTAGGTATTTAGTGATCTGGGACCAAATTGCAGGGAGTCCATGTACTAGTCAACAACCATATTACTAATTCAAACAATATTTGCATAGTTGATTTATATCCTTGGAAAAGGAGTATTTTGGGTTACTTAACATTTATGAAACTTTTGATGGCCCTTGGACTCTTATGATGGCCTCCATTTCCAGGTGTTTCACCTCATGATGTCCTTTAAGTATTTCCCACTGTCCTTAGAGAAGCCCCATTTTAAAGACTTGGGAAATTCATTCTAATTCTTCCTGCCTGACTTATGTGAAAATATGTTTAATAAAAATGTATATGTAGAGCCTATATTGGATTGCATGCCGTCTTGGGGAGGGAGGAGGTGAGGAAGGTGGAGAAAATTTAAAACGTATGGAAGTGAATGTTGAAAACTAAAAATGTGTTTATTAAAAAAGAATAAAGAATTGGGAAGAAAGTGTTTCCATTATGAGCAGGTACCATAGTACATAAAGCACGGCACCTGATGTCAGGAAGACCTGGGTTCAGATCTGCCCTCAGACAGTAGCTGTGTATCACTGGGCAAGTCCCTCTGACCTCTGTCTGCCTCAGTTTCCTTTTCTGAAATGGGAATAATAATAATAACAGCATCTAAACCCACCCGGTTTAGTTGTGACGGTAAAAGGAGTTATTTGCAAAGCACTTTGCAAATCTCAAGTTGCTATATAAAAGCTAGCTATGATTAGTCACTGAATGCCTGGAACCTGTTCCCCCAAGGACCTAAATAGGTCATGCAAAAACGATGTGGTGTCATGTTTACATGTATAGTTCAGGTCAGCAGGCACTTCCTAAACTCATCATCTTCTTGCTGTCTGTTTCCTGAGTATATACGCAAACACGGACTGAAGAAAGAAATGGCGCGGCAAAAAAAATCAACATCCCAAGTGGTTCGGGCATTGAGATGCTGTTTTTATCATGGACAGCCATAATCCCGTGAGGTTCTTGTCCCCACTGAGTTGAAATTGTCCTTCCGAAAGCCTCCCAGTAGCCTGTTATCCAGGGCTAGACAAAGAAATACTAGACCCCAGCTGTGTGGTATTGTGGCTTTGTGTTAGACCAACAAAATATGTTTTACAGAAGGAGAAATAAAAAGCAGTTGCCTGTTCAGAGGATTATCAGCTCCATTTGGCTCTGGCTGTCAGTGATAAGGCACTGGCCCTGGATGGGTGGGGTAGGAATAAGTTTGAGAGCCCTGAAATAGTCTTTGTCTTTTCTTTTCTCAAGGAGCTGTCATGTCGCCTTTTCTTCGAATTGGTTTGTCCAACTTTGACAGTGGGCCCTATCAGCCATGTCAGGGAGAAGTGGTCAGCCCCTACTGTGCTGTGCTTGTCAAAGAATCTATTGAATCAGGTAAGCGACTGGAAGAGCTTATTCAGGGGGAGGGAAGAAGAGGAGGTGGCTCTGGTGCAGGAGGGCTCTTGAGGCCAACTGTGGGGCATGACCAGGGCATGGGCATTCATAGAATCATGGCATTTCAAAACTGGAAGTGATGTCAGAGTTCATCTTGCTTTTATAGATGGGGAAGCCAAGGCCCAGAGAGGCAAAGTAATAACAAAAATTATCCGGTTAATTAATGACATAGTCAAGACTAGAAATCAACTGGTCCAACTCCTAGTCTGGGATTCTTTTCACTATGGCGTGCTGCCTCCCTTGGTTATAAATTCTTTCTGCCTTGTAATCTTTCTAATGGTGTGTACAGACAAAGCCAAGAGGAAAATGAGGTACACGGAAATTCTGTTGGAGAAGTAGGGGAGGACTTGCTTTTTAGAAAATAGTTGAGGTGGGATTGGTGACCTTAATTCTTGCTGTTTACACCAATCCGGTCTCTTTCATTCTGTTGAGTAGTCTGTCTGACTTTGGGAAGATCTGTTAAGAAAGAACTTTTTCCCATCTGGATGTTATGCAATCTCCTTAGCCTCAGTTTCCACTTCTTTAAATTTAGATGGACTAGACAGCCTCTGTGGTCACTTCCAATTCTACATTTGTATTCATCTATCAGATGTATTATATAGATGTATTCATCTCTCGGATAAAGAAGTTCCGACAAAAATATGATCATGTGTGAGCTGAATCTCGTGAGTGTGTGTGTGTGTGTGTGTGTGTGTGTGTGTGTGTGTGTGTAAAATGTAACTATGATTTAAGATTCTTTTTGTGGGCACAATTAATCAAGAAGTATTCATTAAGTGCCTACTGAATGCCAAGAATTGTACCAAGTGCAGGTGATCCAAAAACAAACAAGGAAACAAATTCTGTTCCCAAGGAACCTCCATTCTAATTGGATAACACAGCTTTACAGAATGCTGTCTGGTTAGTTGTATGAAACCTGAATTCTCTTCATCATCACATCTATCAGTCTGCATTCCCATTAGGTCTCTGCTACCCTCATCCCAACCTAAATTTTGTGAGGTGTTTTGAGCTAGAAAGGGGAGGCAGCATGCCATAGTGGAAAGAGCATGGAGTTTGGAGGGTGAGGCAGGCTGGGTTTACATTTCAGCCCCTCACCTTTTGTGAACTGAGGCAAGTCAGTGAGAATCTACACTTTGGATTCTTCATTTGTAAAATTAGGTTTTTGAAATCTAAGATCGCTAAGGTCCTTTCTAATGCAATATCCCATGAACTTTAAGCCTTAGCCCTTTGCAGATTAACTTCCTTTCAGTGTTATACTGTTTTTACATCAGCAGGCATGGATTTTGGGAGGTTACACTGCCAAGAACTCACTGGTGTCAGCCTACAATAAATCTTTCATGATTCCACAACAGAATCACAAATTTAGAACAGGAAGAAGCCTTAGAGGTCATCTGGTCTGACCCCCTAATTTTATAGATAGGGAAATTGATGTTTTCTGAGATTAAGAGACTTGCCTAAAATCACCCAGGTAGTAAGTAGCAGAAACAGAATTTGAACTATCTTCTAACTCCAAACCCATTACTCTTCTGACTGAGAGCTGATATGGTACCACTCTAAGCTTTGCATTTGAGAAACATGTCCTAGACAGGATTCCCTAGGTGCAAATTCTAGAAAGACTTTGTTTTCTCATATGCTCCAAAATTAGAAGTTGCACATTGTGGTAGTCACTCTCAGCCCATCCAAACTGAGGGAAATGGGTCGTTGGCCATTGCTTGCCTATAGTCTCAGTTGAGTTTTCTTCTGGCCTGGTCTTTGATACAGCCACCTAGCCACCCCAGAAGTGAGCATTCAGCTTCCCCCAAATGAAAACCTTTCAGATGTCCCTGAAGTCTTTGAAATGGAAAATGCCTGCCTTTTGCAAATCAGCTTTTGACCTAATGGGCCTCCTGGATCTAGTTCCCTTTAAAACCACAGGTTTCACTGACATTTACCTCCTGGGGGGAATTTCTTTTTGGCTGAATGTTTGAACTTGGTCTAATCAGTGGTATGAATAAAGGGACCTTGTCAGAAAAAAAGGAAACTTTGCTTTTCTGAAAGGTTAACCTGTGAAATTGTTGAAGGCCTTTTTTTCAAGATCTCCTACAAGATTGTACTGAGACTCAAGACACATCAGGCCACAGGACCATATTTTCCATGATAGGTCAGGTCCTGGCAGGGAAGAAGCTGACTGACGAGTCCCAGGAAAGGACAGGAGGGTGGAGGTCAGGCTGGTATTTAGGCTTTAAGGGTATGAGGCTTCCAAAAAAATGGTAAAGCTTTCTGAATTCTCTTACTCTTTCTTGGGTAACTGTTAATATAGGGTTGGTGTTAGATATTTTTAGAAAATGAATGAGTATAAAACTCTGCTTTGAAGTGTGTTTGTTGGTGTTGTTTTGATGGTGAATGGTTTGAGAAGAAAGAGTGAAGAAGCTAGAAGGTAATATAGGCTTAAAACTGGAAAAGGCCTCCAGAGGTCACCTCATCCATTGGTGTCACACTCAAGTAGACAGGGGGAGTGGGGTGAGGAAGGGTCACTAAACCCTTCAGGCTACATACTGACTTAGAAAACCCCATATTAACATTATTTGTGTTCTATTGTGGGGCAGCTAAGTGTGCAATAGATAGAGCACTGGCCTTGCAATCAGGACGACTCATATTCACGAGTTCAACTCCAGCCTCAGACACTTACTAGCTAGGTGACCCTGAGCCAGTCACAACCCCCTTTGCCTCAGTTTCCTCATCTGTAAAATGAGCTGGAGAAGGAAATGACAAACCACTCCAGTATCTCTACCAAGAAAACCCCAAGTGGGGTCTCAGAGCATTGGATATGACTAAAATAACTAAACACAAAAGCAGAGGACAAATTCTAGAAGACTAGGGCGTCCTCGTAGGACAAGCTGAAAAGGCTTTGAGTATAGAGGGTGAAAGAGAAGTGAACAAGCATTTATTCAGTGCCCACAATATACCAGGCACCTTGCTAAGTGCTTTACAATTATTATTTCATTTGATCTTCACAAAGATATGGGAGATGGGCACTATTATTAGCCCCATTTTACAGTTGAAGAAACGGAGGTAAAAGTTAAGTAACTTGCCTAGGGCCACACAGCTAGTAAATGTTTAAGGCTGAATTTGAACTCAGACCTTTCGGGTTCCAGGCTATCTCCACACTCTATCTACTGTATCACCTAGCTGACAGACTATGTCTTTTATACAAGGACCAGCATAGATAAGTTCAGGTAGATTTGTCACCAGAAGATTGGCCATAAGGTGACAGATTGACGGAGAATACCATCAAGGCTTTGAGGGGTCGCAGTTTGCAACCCCTAGTGGAAGAACTACGCTATCCACATAATGAAATCAGAGATGCTTGAACGATGGACATGTTAACTCAGAATCATCATTTACATATTGGTTTAATTTTTTCCTTCCATGAAGGAGGCAGCACTGGAGAATATCCAGGGTAGATGAAAGATATTTGCAAACAATGCAATATTGTAAGTAATCTATCTTCAAATTATATTGTAGGAATTTGGAACTCAAAATTTTTAAAAAATTCAAAAAATAAATTAAAAATTATATTATAGGATACATTTCCTACGAAGGATAGTTTTAGATAGCTAATCCCACCCGAGCTGTATTCTTTAATAGAATCTAGCACCCAGGGTTACGCTTGCCAAATTAAATTTTCCCCGGATTTGGACCTCCATCTCAAAAGTAATCCCATAGCCCTCGCTCTGCTAATTTCACCCACTTCTGCTATCACCATGCTGAAGTGTTATGCAAAGGTTAGCTGGCAGTTGTGTAAAGAAATCTTCTTACCCAAGAAAAGTATACTCCAGAAGTTTAAATGATGTTGCCCTGAGATGGTGTAGTCAATAGAGATTGTGGAATAGTTTGCGATGTCCTCATCGTAAAAGACTTTTTAAAAGCCACAATAAAAGAGAGCTTATGATGAGCTCAAAAGTATGCTGTTGTGTCTTTCAAATGGATACATAATCTTTTTCGATTAGTCATTCTTCCTCAGTTGTCAGTGAGCTAGGTCAGCCACACAGTCTCCCTATTACGCATCAGGAAACCGAAACTAAAAATCGAGCTTTGGTAATATATTCTGGGTCACAAATGAAGTCATTGGTAGAATGGGAATTACTTTTCCAATAGATATAACATTAGTTCAGGCCAGGTTTTCATGCCAAAAGAGAAGCAATTCACTGATAATCCTGCATACAGGAAAGGAGATCCAATCCATATAATAGGAAGAAAAGTAGATCTCAAGATTTTTATGACCAGAATTAAACAAGATGAATTGCTTTGCTGTGGATCTAGTACTTGCATACATGCTGCCCTATGGCTCTCTGATTTGATGTTTCCCAAGGTTAGGGACTCTGTCTTCCAAATCATGCTGAACATGGTTCAGGCCCTCAGTGAATCCTTGTTTAATTTAACCGGATGTTATGCTAATCTAGTTTAAGGGAATAATGCATAAATGTCTCTCTTTCCATAGAAAATGGACAAATCTATGTCCAGAAGAAGCCTACCATGTACCCACCCTGGGACAGCACTTTTGATGCTCACATCAATAAGGGGAGAGTGATGCAAATCATAGTGAAGGGGAAAAACATCGACCTGATATCTGAAACAACCATTGAACTCTACCCATTGGCAGAGAGATGCAAGAAAAACAATGGGAAGACAGAAATCTGGGTAAATAAGTTTGTGTATGTAAAGTCAATCAGTCAAGCATTTATTAAGCACCTACTGTATATTAAATACTGGGGATACAAAGACAGGCAAAAGACATTTCCTACTTTCAGGGAGCTTGTGGTCTGTTAGGGAGTACAACATGAAAACATGTACACATAAATGAGAGGGCGAGAGGGAGAGAGAATTTGAGTTAATCAACAGGGGGAAGGCACCAGCATTAAGAGTAATGTTAAATTTTCATATTGGTGACACTAAAATTGTCATTACTGGTGTTGAGATAAAAAATGTCTATTATCTCACCTAAAGGTAAGATGGCACTGGCTCTGGTTGGGGAAGGGAGGAACTTTTCTGGAATCACACAAGTATATTTTAAATGTGATTTCTTAGCCATAAATATGAAGTAAGGATAATAGGTATGATATAGAATAAGAAAATATGAAAGCTTGGAAATGTGGTATCAGCTACATTTGAAGAACATACTGGGGTTTGACGATGGTCAAAATGAAAGGAGAGTTCCAAAGACTATGCCCTGGAAAGAGTCTTGGATTTAGAGTCAGAGCTTCTGAGTTCCATTCCTTCCCATCACTTCCCAGCTGTGTGACCTTGAGGAAGTTGTGTCCCTTCTCTGGTCCTCAGTGTACTCATCTGTAAAAGTAGGGACTGTGGGGGTAGCTAGGTGGCACAGTGAGTAGAGCACTGGCCCTGGAGTCAGGAGGACCTGAGTTCAAATCCAGCCTCAGACACTTAACACGTATTAGCTGTGGGACCTTGGGCAAGTCACTTAACCCCAGTTGCCCTGTATTCCCCTCTCCAAAAAGCAAAAAAAAAAAAAAAAAAAAAGTAGGGACTGTACTAGATATGTACTAAGGTCCCTTTCAGCTCTGAATCTGTGATCCCATGAAGTTGGTTTAGAAAGTGCTACCAGTTCCCCAATCATGGATATTATCTAGCTGGAACCTTTTGGGGTTTTTTTGTTTGGGGCCCTTGAGACACCCTTTTTAAAGGGATGGAGATAGAAATAGAACAGGGTCAGGTGAAGTGGAGAAATAAAGGGTGGAAAAAGAATGTCGCTTTTTAAGTTTGCTTTTAATTAATCTCTTTATGTCTACCCCTAACTAATTAACCATTCTACCATTTGTTCCATGATCATATAATTACTTCACTTAACCTCCAGTGTTTGTCCAGCAGCTACTTGGAAGCTTAGGTTGAGATTTTGTATTGGTCTCGTATGCCACAAAAGTTTTCTAAAGGGTTAGTGGAGCATGGACCATGATGAAAAAAGTTTAGGGGCTCAGAAATTTTAAAAGAATTTTCCATTTGAGAATTAAGTTGAAGAACTTCCAACTTTTAAGAGAGAAAGCACTTGTTTTGTAATGGACTTAAAATTTAACTTACAATTCATAAAATATTATACATGTGTGTACTCAATAGGAGCAGTTACCTGTCTCAGCAGATAGAATGCCAGGCCTGAATCAGGAAGACTCATCTTTCTGAGTTGAAGTCTAGCCTCAGACGCTTATTAGCTGTGTTATCCTGGGCAAGTCACTTAACTCTGTTTGCCTCAGTTTCCACATATGCAAAATGAGCTGTAGAAGGAAATGGCAAAACAGTCCACTATTGTTGACAAGAACCCCAAATGGGGTCCCAAAGAGTTTGATATAACTGAAAATATCTGAATTGATGGTACTCAATTTTTGCCAGATGTTTTATACACATCTCATCTGTACTAGTTTATGTGGCTTAATTAAATGTCTACTCATTGCTATAATACACTAAATAATCCTTCTTTGTTGTTTCCAAAAAAGTCTTTTCTATACTGCACATTGGGCATAGGAACTGGAGAGAGGGTCTTCTTTCATCAGCATATGAAGGTGATGAGTTTGTCACACTATCCAGTTGTCATCAAGGGAATCAGAGAGAGGTAGAGTCTAAGGAGAAGAGGGAGGAATCAGGACTGAACTGAGGTCAGAGCATAAGAGTAAACATGGCAGCAGCAGATGCAGAGTGGGGAGAGAAGGTAGGGACCAAACAGAGACAAAGACTAAAGAGAGCAAGCCTAAGTGAGGTACATATGTTGACTTCTGTGCATTGAGGATTTGGGAAGTAAAAGCTGGGAAACATGAAAGCTCTAAAAATTAATTATACTTGCTTCCTTACTCTGTCTTTGCTGATGATTTATATTATTCTTTGGGAATTTATTAATTGTATGCCTTGTTGTGTTCAGCACTTTGTGTAACCAGTTACATGGTTTGTGATCTTTTGCAACTTTGTTCTGCATGGCAATTAAAAAAAACTATTATTGTTTAAATTCAGTGGTTACCTATTACCTCCCTATTACAAACTCCTGTGCCATTTAAAGCCTTTCACAATCTCACTTCAGCCTAAATTTCCAGTCTTATTTTATTACACATCATTCCCTTTAAATACACTCTGTGGTTCAGTCAAACTGGTCTACCTAGGGACATTCCATCTCCAACCCCTTGTCTTTGTACAGGCTATACTCCTCACCTCACCCTAGAATTCCTAGATTTTTGCAAAGATCAGCTCAAACACCACCTCCTACTTGAGGCCTTTTGTGAGCCCCCAAATTACTAGTACCTCACTCCTCCCCAAAACACATTCCCTTCTATTTACTTTGTAAATGATTTGTAGATACTTCCATGTGTACGTGTTGTTTTCACTAGTAGAATGTAAGCTTCTTGAGGGAAGCTGACAGTTTGACCTTTGTTTTGTGTACTACAGGACGTAGCACAGTCTGCCATAGCAGACTCTTTAAAAATACCCATGATTTATTGATGTCATATCTCTGTAATAGTGAAAATTACTTTCTTAAGACCAATTTTTTTCTATTTTCTCTTTACTTTTCTTGGAATCTTAAATTTGTGTTTGTAGTTCCTTTCCCCGAGTTTGTCATTCACCTATAAGCCTTCAACTGGCTCTTCTGTTCAAAGCATCAGACCCAGTATCTTTACTACTTACCTGACCTTTTGTACCAAAATACTACTTTTATGTAGTAACAAAAATTGACATTATATAATGCGTTAACGTATAATGCAATATTTTTCTTTTTTTTAATTTTTTTATTCTGAACTTAAATACCCAATACAATGAACATTTCCATATACACTGTAGAACAGAAGGAAAGGAGGATCATACATAAAACTGTGAATTTTTATTATGTAGATTTTGCTCTTCAAGTACATCATAAATTCAGTGTGTAACTTTCAAAGCCTCCCTGATTGTATGTAATTCCTTCTGGCTTTCCTTCTGTTCTCCTCTCTTTTGGGGAGGGGAGGCGGTTGGAGAGGGAAGCAAAACCAGTGTCCCTTCTCCCACTTCCTCCCCAATAATGCATTGTTTTTCCAGCAATAACTGCTTAGTTAAACCCCCTCATAAACCATAAATGTTCAAAGAATGCTGTTTTCACTACTTTATTCTGATATAAAGCTCATAATTGTAAACTTCATTTGTAATTAGCAGGTATTTACTGAGCATCCACTAGGTGCAAGTTATTCCTTTCCCTTTTGGTATACGTTTTTGTTTTGTTTTGTTTTGTTTTCTGTCAGTCTACACCTGATACAAACAACTAGGTGGCACAGTGGATAGAGTGCCTGCCCTGGAATCGGGAGTATCTGAATTCAAAATCCAGCCTCAGGCACTAATTATATGACCCTGGGCAAGTCACTTAACTCTGTTTGCCTCAGTTTCCTCATCTGTAAAATGAGCTAGAGAAGGAAATGGCAGACCACTCCAGTATCTTTGCCAAGAAAACCCCAAATAGGATCACAGAGAGTCAGTCACAACTGAAATGACTCAACAACAATAATAAAATCCCTGCTAGCCTAGTCTAAAGAGTGAGTTTCTAATCATTGATATATAGATACTTATTCTTGTACACATTTAACTTTCATTCCTTAACAGTCTAGGCTAGTGTAGTTCCATATTCTGAGAAGAGATTTGTCCTCACACTTTGTTTAGTCAATAATAATAATTAGAATACAAACAATCTGGTTCCCTTTATCTTTGCTTTGACCAAATAATCTTGCTTAAGCATGGATATGACTATACTAAGGGATTTTCAGTGACTCCCTGTTACCTCTCTCATAAATCATAAGTATTCTGCCTGTCTACAGGAGTGGGGAACCTTCAGCCTCAAGGCTGCATGTGGCCCTCTAGGTCCTCAAATGTGGCTCTGAATCAAGTTTGGATTCAGTCAAAGGGCTGTACTTGAAGACCTACAGCAGTGGTTCTTCCTAGTGCCGCGACCCTTTAATACTCATATGTGGGCGTATCTGCATGTGGGCAGACTCGCCTGGAGACAGATAGAGGAGCCGTGTCTCGGTTCCTAAAACCATTGGAAATATGTTGGTCTTACTGATGGTCTTAGGCGACCCCTGTGACCCCTGTGAAAGGGTCGCTCCATCCCCAAAGGGGTCACAACCCACAGGTTGAGAACCACTGTAAGCCTTCCTTGACCTCCCTGGTGGTTAATGTTCTCTACCTTCTCCACTGTGCCTTCCAGTGCCACTGGACTGTGAGCTCCTTGAGAAGGACTGGCTTTTGCCCGTCTTTACACCCCTAGCATTTAGCATAGTTCCTGGCATGCAGGAAGCATTTAATAAATCTTTATTAACTATCTACTTGTCTTTGCATGTGTTGTTTCCCAAAATAGTGTACAAACTCCAGGAAGGTGGGAAATGCTTTGTTTTTTTGCCTTTGCATTATCTCCATTGTCTGACGTAACTTACACATAGTAGGTGCTTAATAAACGTGTGTTGAATTTTTCAGTTATTTATTTATTTTTAGCATTCTTTCTTTTGACATTTTGAACTCCAGGCTCTTTCCCCTACTCGTCAAGAAGACAAGCAATGTATCAGTTATACATGTGAAGTCATGTAAAACGTGTTTCTGTATGTGCCATTAAGTGTTTGTTGAATTGACTTAATGTTTTCCTGCATTTTCCTTAGAAGTAATACTACTGTATGCTAGGTTACTGCATCATTTCTTTATGGGGAATTTTTGGATCACTTCCTGGACCCATCCAGTTTAAAATGTTCCCTACTGGATTACCTGGTCCTTTGTCAAGGAGACTCTTCTCATTCTTTGATGAATCACTTTCCTTTGCCTATTTAATACTCTTTCTGTCTGGATCGGCCCACTGTGGAGAAGGAAGTTGAGTATACCTATTTATAAAAATCAGAATTTATCTGTCCTTACGCCCTTTCCTTATGCCTAAAAATTAAAAACTAAAGCTTGTGCCCTTTACCTATTCCCTCGTAATCCTTCCATTATGACCAGGATCTAACTCAGGGGTGGGGAATCTTCTGACCTGTTAGTACTCATCAAATAAAAATTTTTTAAAGTAAAAAAATCTGAGTCAAGACAAAGCAGGCCACTGTGAATCTCTCCTAAAAACCAGGTATACTTTCTACTTAGCCCTTCACCCCGTCCTTTTGGATTTTGACTTCCAAAGCTGAGCCATGGATCTTGAGGTGTTCTAAGTGTCATTGGTGGGAGGGCCGCCTTTCAGGCCATTGCGACTTCTAACGGCAAAAACTAACAGGGAGAAGGGACGTAGAGAACATACAGAATCGTCAGTCACTGCAGTAACCAGAGAACTCTAACCTGCTTAGCCCGGGCTTCTCCTCTCACTGTCTGACTGATTTTTCTTTCTTTCTCTCGACCAGTTAGAGCTGAAACCTCAAGGCCGCATGCTAATGAATGCAAGATACTTTCTGGAAATGAGTGGCAAGTGACATTTTTTTCTTCCTATTTGGGGGTGAGAAGGGCATGTCTTTTCACACGTGTGCCCTTTAGAAATGTTTATAATGATGGAAAAGGATGGGGCTAGGAATGGAAATACCCAAGCATTCCATGCTGTTGGTTGACACCTCCGACGCTGTTCATAGCTGGAATGGATGAACCTACTCTGTGGGCTGCATGCATAATGGGCTAGAGATATTTTTACCATCATTCTTTTGTTTTCTGACTCTGGGTAAACAGTGCTTTTAATTCTGTTTTTTAGTGTGGTTTCAAATCCAATTGTAATTCAGAAAGGCCCTTTCTTTTATCATTAGCCTGGATTCATATATATGTATATACTAGCAAATAAGATACCAGGTAATAGTGTTTTATCAACAATAATAGTAGCAGCTAGAATTTATATAATACCTACTGTGTGCCAGGAGCTGTGCTTAGCACTTTACATTTATTATCTTATTTGATCCTCACAACCACCTTGAGAGGTAGTTGCTATTATTAGCCCCATTTTACAGATGAGGAAACTGAGGCAGCCAGAGGTCAAGTGACTTGTCCAAGGTCACACAGCTAGTCAGTCCCTAACGCTAGATTTTAACCCAGGTCTTTCTGATTCCGGGCCTGCTACTCTGTCTACTCTAGACCCAGCACTCTATTCACCGCACCACCTAACTGCTTCTTCCAGATTATAACAATTTACAAAATAGTTTAAAGAACATAGATGGGTTGGGATTAGCTTCATTGCAGATGTACCCACATGACTCAAATCCCTCATCCTAAAACTGTTAAAGTATGTGTTTATAGTAAGTGTGTATGAACATGCGGATGCACAGGTCATCTGTATAAAAGTAACCTGATATAACATCTGAACTTATTCCTAAGATGTGGGGGAAGCATCTGAGTGACACTGATCATTGGGAGAATTGTTGAAATGCTCAGGATACAGGGTGCAGGACCAGAGCTTAAATCACGGCTCTGCCCCTCCCTGGCTGGCGTCGGGCAAGCAGCCACATGCATCAGTTCCTCTTCTGTAAAATGGGGCCTGGTCTAGGTGACCTCTTAGCCCATTCTGATGTTAAATCTATGATCTGTGTGTAATAGAATGTGCTCTGAACTGGGAAGAACCCTCTTCTTACCACCAAGTAGCTATGTGGCCTTGGACAAGTCATATAAACTTCTCATTCTTGGGTTCCTCACCTATATGATGGTGTTAGATTAGACCATGGGTTGCTAACATGACCTCTGCAGACCTTTTTTGTAACTAGATTCAGGGAGTGTCTGAATTTAGATAGGAAAAAGAGTCACATCTTTATTTTCACTAATCCCTTATTTCCTTTATATTCCTATGTATATTATTTTGTGCATTTAAAAACATCATTGTGAGTAAGGATCCATAGGCTGCACCAGACCACCAAAGGGGCCCATGACCCAAAAAAGCTAAGAACTCCAGAATGAGACCATTTTTAAAGTTCTCTTCCAGCTCTATGATTCTGTGTCTGCCACTATATCCAGTGTCATATTAATCATTCCCTATTTTTAAAAAAAACAATGATGCAAAATGTTATCATGGATTTAAATTACATGTATAAAAAGAGGCTTGTATCATAAAAGTCATATTTATATAGACATTGTGCACAGCCATTTGCTGCCTCTGTGGCATCTGGTTATTTTCATATGTGTGTGTGTGTGTATGCATATATAGCTAGATATACATATACATATATATATAGATAGATAGATAGATAGATAGATATACACACACACACATACATATATTTTTTTGTGCTGAGTATCTAGGTACTCATATTAACTAATACAACTCATAATATCCTAAACCTAGGAATGTATGAGAGAATATTCCCATGATAATCAGATGCCATTCATTCCTAATTTTGTTTTGTTTTTTGCTTTTTTTTTTGTCAAAGAGAAAGGAAATTTGAATTTTGGCAGGTCTGAAATAGGGCATGTAGGTGGCACAGTGGATAGAGTGCTGGCCCTAGAATCAGGAGGACCTGAGTTCGAATGTGGCCTCAGACATTTATTAGCTCTGTGACTTTGGGCAAGTCACTTACCTCTTCAGCTTCAGTTCCCTCTTCTCCAAAATAGGGATAATAATAGCACCTATCTTGCAGGGTTGTTGTTGAGGATCAAAGGAGATCATCGTAAAGCACTTAGCACAGTGTTAGCATACAGTATTACTCTATAAATTATTATTATTATTATTATTGAATAAATCAAAATACTTATAAAACAAATCATTTAAGGCTTTCCACCCTTTCAATCTAAATATAAATCACATATAATTATAATGTTTTGAAAATATTTTTATGTATATTGACTTGGGGAATCAGAAAAACAAACTTTCCATAAATAAAAACGAATTTTAATTACTGGCTCAACATATTAATGTACATGTATATGTGTATTTTAAAAGAAACTTTTTCAAAAGTAAGAAAAACTACACTGTTCTCACCACTTCCTTTAAAATGCAACATTATGTAAATTGAGAAATCATTTAAATGCAAGCTATTTTAGGAAAGAATTGAGATTTCTCTCTTAAGAAACAGCTTCATGAATATGCATACTGCTACAGTGAAACTTGTATTTGTCATTTGAATGGAGGAATAAATGCAGGTGAGAAGGAAAAAAAAAACCCTTAAAATTTTACCTTAATTGTACATGCCCAGTAACATTTTCAAAATAAATCTCTTTTTAATTTTTCTCATGCAGATATAGAGAAGCAGTAGGAATAGTTGGCAGAGGGCTGGTCTTGGAATCAGGGAGACAAGAATTCAAATCCTGCCTTTCACACTTCAACTCTGTGACCAAGAGAAAGACATATAATGTATCTGGACCTCAAACAGCCAACTCTCTAGACAGAGAGAGTTTTCACACAGATAAAATTATGTCACTGATATAGTGATGCTAATGTAGGACCTGCATCCCCAAGGCCACAGTTAGTGGTTTTTCACCCATATTTTCAACGTATACTAATTTGCCATGTGATACTAAAAATGGAGAATAGAGGGTGGCTGGTATGAAGTATTTATTGCAGTGCTAGGCACCGCGGAGGGGTTACAAAGAAATTTTTCCCACAGTTCCCTCCTCCTGCCTTTGAAATATAATCATTCCTTGAAGCTAGATCCTGAGTTGTGTTCTTTTCTCTAGGGTCTCTCCTTTGGCAATCTCATCTACTCCTACAGTTTCACCTACCCCTTTCATATGTGTGACTTGAAAATCTTTATTTCTAGCTCTGATAACTCTCTCAAGATCCACACCTAAATTTTCCATCTGTCTCTAAACCTAAATGTTTCGTCAGTATCTCCAAATAAACACGCTGAGTTTACCTAATTTATCAACTCCCTCTACCTCCTGCCTTCCTTATTCATATTAATGAAATCAACTTTCTTCCAATCACTGGCTCATATCTTGGAATGATTTTTTGATTCCTTCCACAGCATCAACCCTCATGTTGATGTGTGATTTCAGTGGTGTGGGTACCAAATCCTACCAGTTCTGTCTCTACAGTAGTTCTCCAATCCATCCCTCCTGTCTATCCCCCCGATACTCCATTATGGATCATTAATACCTTTCCTCTACACTATTTCAGTAAACTTTTATCCCATTTCCTTACCTTCAAAATATCCTTTACAATAAGACCAGATCCAGGTTCCTAATTCACAAGCTCTCATTAGTTATTCCACTGCTTAAAAAACTTTCTGGTGATTTTTGAGTGAAGTAGGAATTACTTACCTTAGCATTGAAAGCCTTCCAAAGTCTGGCCCCCATCTATCTTCTCAGCCTCACTGCAAACTACTTGTCCGAATTCTTCTCTCTTTTCTTATAACTATCTTATATATTTGCCTTACTTTATTTTTATCATAGTTATTTGTGTATATATCATCTCCCTTACTGAAGTTCAAAATCCTTGGATGTAAGGATATATTGCCTTCTTTATCTTAAGTGCTGAGAGAGAAACAAACGTTATAGATGAATGAATGAATAAATGAATGAATGGAAAAGCAACCATAGGCAGCTAGGTGGTGCAGTGGATAGAGCATTGGACCTAGAATCAGGAAGACTTATTTTCATGAGTTGGAATCCAGCCTCAGAGGCTTACTAGGTGTGTGACCCTGGGCAAGTCACTTAATCCTATTTGCCTTAGTTCCCTCCTCTACAAGATGAGCTAGAGAAGGAAATGGCAAACCATTCTTGCCAAGGAAGCCCCAAATGGGGTCATGAAGAGTTGGACATGACTGAAACAACTCAATGACAACATGTATCAAGAGTGCACTGTGCTAACCACAGGGGATACAAATTAAAAAATTAATACAGCCCCCGCTCTCAGGATGCTCGCTCCTTGGATGGAGATAGGGAATCAATCATTGTTTGCTAAACTGAAACAAAAGAGGTGGTCCCTGCCCTCAGGCAGCTTACACTTTTGGGGGGGGGGGTGACAAATAAGATAATTAAATAAATAACAAGTATTGAACAGTATGATACTGACTATAACTATAAAGGGAGTTCAGAGAAGAGAGAGAGCACTGTAGAGTGTAGAAGTGTATATCAGAAATGGGACTTAAACTGTTTCCAAGAATGAGCAGAATGTTTTTAGGTAAAGGGGACAAAGGTTGTAGATGTGCAGTATGCAGTGAGGATGCTGATCCTCTGGACCCTATTGGGAAGTAAAAAGAAGACAGGCCAGTGGGGACAGTTTTTAGAGAAACTTGAAAGCAAGGCACAGGACTTTGAACCTGATTCAGAAGACGATGGGAAACGATTCATGGGTTGTAAGCAGAGGTGGGATATGATTAGAGTGTGTTTTAAGAGTCTGTCATCATTGTCAGGGTTAGAACGGAGATAGAAAATACTGGAGACAGGGAAACCAGCAACAAGACTGTTGAAAAATCATTGAGGAGTGAAGAGATGGGGGCCAAGACTTGTGTGATAGCAAGAGAAATGAAGAAAAATGAAAATCAGAAAGCATAACAACATGACTTGGTGACAGATTGTTGTTGTTCCGTTGTGTCCAACTCTTCATGAGCCCACATGGGATTTTCTTGGCAGAGCTACTGGGGTGGCTTGCCATTTCCTTCTCTGGTGGATTAAAGCAAACTTAACTTCTGTGAAGTGACTTCTCCAAGGTCACACATCTAGGGAGTATGTGAGACTGGATCTGAACTCAGATCTTTCGGATTTCAGGACAAGCATACTATCCACTGAGCCACCAGTGACAGGTTAGCCACAGGCAATAAAAGAAAAGGAAGAATCAAAGAGGACTACAAGATTCCTAGTTTGAAAACACAGTAATACCATGGATTGAAGTTAAGTAGCTAGAAAGAGAAGCCCGTTTCAGGGGAAGATGAATGTAGTTTTTGAAACATTGAACCTGTAACAAAATGATACCACATAACCCACAAAGAGTACGACAGCTCTTTCCTGTGGGGGACTTAACCTCTCCCACTTTCATCTCAAAGGATGTTAGGTCTTAGCTTTTTCCTCTCTCCCTAATCCTTGTAGACCATTGCTCTGGGGCCAATACTCTTCTTTTTCTAAAGTCCATGCCCTCTCCTATCACCCTCTCCACATCTTCCTTGCTGTTGACACATATGAAAGCTTCTCTACCCTATCTCATGCCATCCCTTTTGCCTTTCAACATTAGCATCCATATGAATGGTCTGTCTGGCATCTTAACCTCACATTCCCTTGTCCTTCTAGACCCTGGTGACCTTCATCACTGTGTCACAATAGCTAACCACAACCACATTTATATATTGTCCTAACTTGACTTTCAATACCTCAAACTCAGAGTTCCCCCTTTCTGACCATAAACTTCTGACCTTAGAGCAGTTCTCATACTTTACCTCTATCGACCTTATTCTTGTCCTCATCAGCCTTCTGTTGCTTAAGACCTCCAACTTCACCCTTCATAATGTCAATTGAGTCTTACCTAGTTGCAGTCTTTTCAATGTTATTCTCACTAGTGACATATGTTCTCTGTCCACCTTGAGCCTCTATTGCGTCTATGGTGCCTAATCCCAGGGCTAGAGATGTGCCCCCCACTCTGTTTTGCCTGTTGCTAGAAAAAGTCACAAACCTGTATTGAATGGGTCACTATCCATATGTGCCATTTGACTTAAATTGAGCCCTCTGCTGATGCTCAGAAATCCCCTTATTCCTCTCCAGTTAATTCCCTAACATACTCTTCAAGGTGGTCCTTCCAAACTTATCCTATTCCCCTCCAATCCCTCTGCTCCTTGCTTCCTTAGTTCACGGCAGATGACCTAGAGGGAAAAGACCTACCTCACCTCATCTACCCTTTCTGCCTCAAAAATCTCTCCTTCCTCCCTATTCTGCACATCTCAGTTTTTTCATCTGCAAAATGACCGTGATACCTGACCTGCAGTACTTACAAAGGTTTTGTCAGAATCAGTAAGTACTTTATAAACCTTAAAATAATGTCAGATACTGTTTTTATTATTATTATCATCTTTTCTTCTATTCCTTCCTGACTCACATGCTCTTCTTGTTTTTCAAGGCTAACTATTTTTTCCACCCCTTGTTTCCATTCATTTCACTGCCTCTCACTTGCCCCAGAACCCTGGGCTATCAATTTTTCCTTTTCCATTGGCTTCTTCTTCTCTTTATATATGCTTTAATATGCTTAGGAATCCTCTGTCCAGGGGGGAAATCCTTGCTTTGAATCTTCTACGTCTGTAGCCAGCATCCTATATCTCCTTCTGCCAAACCCCCAAAAGGGTATGCTTTTTGGCACCACTCACTGTAATCTAGCTTCCATCCCTGCTATTTTATTGAAACTCATTTCACCAAAGCCACTGATGATCTCATACCTACATCCAGTTCCTTTTTCTTTCCTCAGTTTCCTTTGTCTTTATGCCCCATTTGACACTGCTGAAAACTCCCATCTTCCTGAAATCCTCTCTTGACTTCTAGGATATGATGCTCAAGATATCATCTCTCACTGTCTCTTCTTTCTCCTCCATTGGCTCCACTTCCTCCCCCCATCCCCTAAATGTGAGCAAAACTTAATTCTGTGAACTCTCCTCATCTACTGCCTTATATTGTGTACCCCATCTCCTTAATTAGATAGCAAGATCCTGAAGGGCAGGGATCTTCTTTGTGTCCCTCCACCAGAACAACCACCATGCTTTGTTTCTACATGGTAGACACTCAATAACTATCTGTGGACTAACCGATTCATTGAAGCACAGTTAATAAGGGCCTAGAGATATCATTTTGGAATGATCCATGTGAGAGTCAAAACTGTGAAAGTAGATGAGCTCATGAATGTCACCATGACTAATGGATAGAATTCTGAAAAATACAGGAAAGTTACCATTTAGTAAATAGACATATTAAGAAAGAAGAAGGGGGGGGGCAGCTAGATGGCAGGGTGAACAGAGCATCAATCCTGGAGTCAGGAGGACCGGAGTTCAAATCCAGCCTCAGGCACTTAACACTTACTATCTGTGTGACCTTGAACAAGTCATTTAACCCCAATTGTCCTGCCCTCCCCCCTCCAAAAAGACCAAAAAAAGCATAAAAAAAGGATTTGGAGGGCATGGTGAAGAACAAAGAAATACATTTCCAGGACACAGAAGTACTGTTTAAGAATAGATACAAATCATTTTTTACAGATGTATAATCAGGATGCTTACATAAGTCATGTCTATTCATACTATTGAGTTCATGTTTCTGTTTATTTCCACCCAAAAAGAGGAATAGGTCTAAATCTTAGATCTCTCTACACTACAAGCTATTAACTTTATCTATGTAATTATGCCACAATTAAGCAAATGCCCCAGTAACATTTATCTTGACCCACACATCCAGAAATTCTGATTGATTTTCAGCCCCAAACTAAGCATAAGTATGCAGGTTTTGTCCCCGTCTGAAATTATGGCCAGTCAGTCAGTAGCATTTATTCAGTGCCTGCTCTGTATCAGGCACTGTGCTAAGAACTGGGGGTGCAAAGAAAGGCAAAAGACCCTTGATGCCCTCCAGAAACTCCCTGTGTAATGGGGAAGACAACGTGCAAACAACTATGTACAAATAATCTATGTACAGGACGAGTTGGGAGTAATCAACGGAGGGAAGGCACTAAAATTAAAAGGAATTGAAGAATCCCCCCATTATACATGCACACACTTACAACACGTGTGTACACCTGCTCCCACCACCATCCCCTACCTCCCTTTTCTGGCTTAGAACCACAAGGTTTAGCCAGGAAACTAGAGCAGTCCAGGGAAGATAAGGGAGTTTATTTCTGTTCTGGACAAGCTGAACCTTCCATTTATGTGAAGGTTCTGAGGTCCACGGAAAGTACTGTTTTCTGGGACATTCACCGGAGAGCATAAAAGATTAATCAAACAAAACTTGTTCTTAACTATAGTGGAAGCAACTTAATTTAAATATTTATTTACCAAACACTTTTCATTGGTGAAAAACTGTCAGGCCACTTCTGCGGGCCCCTCATCTCTGACTGCGAGAGGTTTGGAACAGATTATTTTTAAGATCACTTTCAATTCTATAAATGTTTGTGATTTATAATCATTTAAATGAGCTATCATCATATTCTTGCTACTTGTCATTCCTTATCAGAAATTCCTAGAAATCACATTATGCTATTTATCCATCACAGCTTTACCTGTTTAATAATAGCTCACATTTCTGTATCTCCTTATGGTTCAGAAAGCACTAATCATTTCCCCCACTGCATCCCTCAGAGGTGGTGGATAGTACAGATATTATTGTCATCGTTGTACAGATGTGGAAACCAAGACTCGGAGAACAAATGGGACTTATTTTATCATCACACAGCTAATAAGCATCAGAGCTGAAATATACAAACTCAGGTCTCCTGACTCTGAGCCCCAGGATTCTTTCTACTGCATAACAATGGCCTGGGTTTCACTGACTTAAATTTTTTTAATAATATACTTTTTATGTGTATACTACGTAAAATTTAAAGCACTATCATTGCTAGTATCTAACTTGATCTTCATAATGATCTCATATATATATATATATATATATAAAGTATTTTTACCACTGTCTTACAGCTGAGAAAATTATGTTTTTGCCTTTCTTTGCATCCCTGTTGCTTAGTAAAGGTGCCTATCTAGTACATAGTAAGTGCTTAATAAATACTTGTTGACTGATTCCATACATACATACACACACGTATGTAAAATCAGCGAGGTGGCACATGTCAATAGAGTCTAAGCCAACAGTCAGGAAGATTCCTCTTCCTGAATCAGGTCTGATCTCAGACACTTACTAGCTGTGTGACCCTGGACAAGTCACTTAACTCTGCCTCAATTTTCTTATTTCTAAAATGAACTGGAGAAGAAAATGGCAAACTGCTCCCATATCTCTGCCAAGAAAACCCCAAATGGGGTCATGATGAGTCACACATGAGCAAAAATGACTGAACACTTATACATATACAACATATACACATGCACATATATACATATATAAATACATACATGCATATACTGACATACCTATAGTTACAAATCTAATTCATATTATAGCTAAGACTAAAACCATCCTAGATCATGTTTGTCTTTTGTTTTGTCCCGAGGTAGGTCATAATTTAGTCTTTTTATCTCACTGATTCTCCCAGACAGACTACCATGATAGGAACTGATTATATATACATATATATATATATATAAAATATGAAATGAATAGATATCCCACATAGGACATCCCAAAAGTCTTAATTCAGTTGTAAGCTACTAAAACTTAAAACTGAACTAAGACTTTTGAGACAGGCTGAATATATGTATGTATGAATAGTATCATTCCAGATATGTGAAATTGGGATAATAATACTTGTACTATCAATATCAAAGGGTTGTCCTAATATATGTACATATATACACACATACAATACACATATGTGCATATATCCTTTATATTTATGCACATATGTGTGTTATATGTGTCTCTGTGTTTATGTGCATACACATGCATAGAGCCCCATATGCCTGGAATGCTCTCCCTCCTTGTCTCTGCCTCCAAGTTTCCCTGGCTTCCTTCAAGACTCAGCTCAAATTTCACCTTTCACAAGAAGTCCACGTAGCTAACAGTGCTTTCCCTCTGAGATTACCTTTAATTTACTTAAAATTGGTCATATCGTGCATGTACAAAGTTTTCGTTTTGTGTTTTCTCACATTGTCTCCCCTCATTCTTTTTAGTTAAGATGCTTAATAGGATGCCTGGTACATAATAAGTTCTTAATAAATACTTGTTGACTGACTACACACATTTTGATCACACACACACACACACACACACACATATATATATATACACATATATAAAACCAGTCGACAAATATCAATCAGCAAGTATAAGAATACATGTATAGATATACTGATATAGGTATCTCATTGTGTGTGTGTATATATACATATATATATATATATATATATGTCTATGGATATACAAAACCATAAGATACAAACATATATCAGATCTTGTGTGTATATGTGTCTATATCTATATATCTTTTCTATGTATGTACATTTATAATTATTTTTCATTATACCCTGTCTATTCAGGTTAAGGAGCCAAAAAAAAATTACTTTTATGATAACTATCAAGTATTTAGGTATCGGAGTTTGTCACAATTGTCCCTAAATTGTTCTAAGCCTAGAAAAATGTAATTCCTCTGTTGCTTATAGTGACAGTTTTCTCTAGAATTGGTCCCTGAACATCATCTGTCACTTCTTGTCCCCACTGGCTGAATCATCTTAGGCAGTAAAGTGACTAATAAATGCTACAAAATATTTAGCCCTTAGGAAAAAATAATCTCTGTAAAAAGTCAACTCACAACAACCCAAGAGAAGTAGAGGGTTCAGTTCTGAGTTTTGACCATGAAAACCTGTATCATAGAATAATGGAAAAGGAAAAGTCTGTGACTTGGAGAGTTTGTTACTGAAAAGTCATCATTCTGGACAATCAATGCTTGCCCTAACTGCCTACGTTCCAAAGGATCCTTCCCCTCCCGCCCCATCCCAGTCCCAAGGCAGCTCTGATATGCCTTTGCTATTCTCATCATTAAACTTTCCTTTTTCTCCCTTTTGCCCTTTCTGCAGATACTCAAGACCAGAGCACATTTGACACTGACGGCTTCTTTACGCTGCATCACCGCCGAGGAGCTATAAAACAAGCCAAAGTCCACCATGTCAAGTGTCATGAGTTCACTGCCACGTTTTTCCCCCAGCCCACTTTCTGCTCTGTCTGCCATGAGTTTGTCTGGTAAAAATGGTTTGGGGGTTCACAGTCAGTCTTCGCGTTAGCCATCTTACAGCATTCCCTTCACTCCAGCTGGGGAGAGAATGGTTCCATTTGGTGGACATAGTGTGACCTTTGTAGTTTAGGAGATTTCCCATCGCTTCAATGGAATCACAATAAAATACAGAAAAATATCATGGGATGACCTTCACCACATCTATTTGGTGATGTTGGTTTGCAGAAGACAAAGGCTAGGTCTAAAATGGAGAAAAAAATGTTTATGAGTTATTAGAATCGTTAAGCGTGTGGAGCTGGATAGAAAGGGACAGGTATCTCAATTATAAGTATATTTTTGCATTGAAACCATAAGTTCCCTATCCCCACAACTCAAATTTATCAAAGCAGACATTTCCATTGGTCAGCTTTTCCCCCCTGAAACTAATAGGAAGAAATGTTTAAAAGACTCTTAAGTGCCCTTTCACTATTCAGTTGTTTCAGTCATGTCTGACTCTTTGTAATCCCATTTGTGGTTTTCTTGGTAGAGATACTGGAGTGGTTTGCCATTTCCTTCTGCAGCTCATTTTACAGAGGAGGAAACTGAGGCAAATAGCATTAAGTGACTTGCCCGGGATCACATAACTAGGAAGTGTCTGAGGCCAGATTTGAACTCATGAAGAGGAGTAGTCTTCCTGATTTCAATCCCAGTGTCCTATCCACTGTGCCACCTAGCTGCCCAAAGTGCCCTTTCTTTCAGCCCTCAAACATATTTGATTTGAGCCTCATTGACTTCATAGGAAAAAGTTATAGTAGAAGACAAACTAGAAATTACTCCCATGTCTTTGAGTCTCAGTACCTTCTTTACATGTAAAAAGATACATTCTTCTCCTTTGTGGCACTAAGATCACTAATGACATGAATGCAGAGAATGAAGGTACAACCCAAAAATTGAATAGGCTCTGTATATTAGTAGTCACTGGTCATTTTCCCTCCAATTACAGGAACTGTAGATTTAGAGATGGAAAGGTCCTAAGAGATCAGCTGGTCAGACCTCATTTTTAGACCACAGAGATTAACTGATTTACCTAAGATCACCCGGGCAGTAAATGCCAGAGCAGGGATTTGAACCTAGGTTCAAATTCAGATTCCAAATCCCAAGCTTTTTCTGCTATTACATAATGCTTTTTGCAATTAGTGAATATCTCAACAAAGATCCTAAATCATTTTTGGAAGTGGGGAGGAAAGGGATTTCATCAGTGGAGAAAGCTTCTCATCTGGAAACTCCCTCTCCTGATATAGAGCAGAGACTCATCTGAAATTAGGACCTTAGAGTTTCCCAGAACTCT
The DNA here is from genome assembly GCA_028646515.1 of Pseudochirops corinnae. NCBI lineage: Eukaryota > Metazoa > Chordata > Mammalia > Diprotodontia > Pseudocheiridae > Pseudochirops > Pseudochirops corinnae. The sequence continues at coordinate 420,112,441 of CM053585.1, read as the reverse complement.
GAAAGATGAAGTGACTTACTCTGGGTCACACAGCTAGCTTGAGAGAAAGCAGGTACTTGAAACCAAATCTTGACTCCCAGGTCACCTCTCTGTTTTCCATATTCTGTTCTCTCGCTTGATGACATTCTCCCTTAACTCTTTTCCTTTTAATAAAAGATATTCCCAGGGCACTAAATCAATATGGGTACCTTGGAGGGCCCTTTAAGGGTATTAGATGGTCATGAAGTGAATATAAATCATTTCATAGATACCTACCTTCGACATGTCTGGGAGGGTAGTACAGCATATTGGCCTGAAAGCTGACAATTTGTTTCAGCAATCTGGAAGTTGATAAGGGCAGACAGGTGGTACAGTGCCAGACCTGGAGTAAGGAAGGCTCATCTTCCCGAGTTCAAATCTGGCCTCAGACATTTATTAACTGTGTTACCTCAGACAAGTCACTTAACTCTATTTGCCTCAGTTTTCTCATCTGTAAAATGAGCTGGAGAAGGAAGTGGCAAGTCACTCCAGTACCCTTGCCAAGAGGCAAAAAAGCATCAGACATGACTGAAATAACTCAACAACAGCAGTCTGAAAATATTCCTCGGAGCTCCCTTTCTGCTTTCTTGCTTCTACCTTGTTCAGACCTTTCAATTTCTACCTAGTTGTCTAGACAATGAATAAATCAAAACATAGCACTCTACAACCACTAAATTCTTCAATTATTTTATTCCCCAAACATTCACTAACCCCCACAAATGCCATGGAACAGTTGCTCACTGACCAGGTGATGTACCTGATAAATAAATAGCTATCTGTATTTTGGAAGAGTAAGAAACAAATCCAAAGGGGGCAGGGGGACTTGACCTGATGCAGCTATGAAATGTTTAAATAAAACGTGGCCTGGTGGTAGCCCTGGCATCCAGGATAAACTACTTTGTGTTTTCTTGCAGGGGCCTTAATAAGCAAGGGTATCAGTGCCGACGTAAGTAAGGAAGCTTTATGTCTTATCTCCCTCTTTCTTTTTTTTCCCTTGGTTTGTTTCAGACCTCTTTTGGGGCTTATACAGTATTTTTTTTTCTTCTCAGAATGTAATGCAGCAATTCACAAGAAATGCATCGATAAAGTTATAGCCAAGTGTACAGGATCAGCTGTCAACAGCAGAGAAACAATGGTGTGTATTTGTAGCAGCCCTTGGTTTGTTACCAGTTTGGGGATTTAGAATTGGAAGATGTGAGCTGGAATTCCAGCTCTTTCACTTAGGAGATCCTGGGTGAGGTAGTTAAAATCTCTGAACCTTAGTTTCCTCAACTGAAGGTGAGAACAGTAAAAAGAAAAAAAAAATCAAATACAATTAATAATAATAATTTAATAGCTTTTAATCAGTCCATCAATCAGTAAACATTTATTTCATACCTACTCTAAGCCCAGGCACTATGCTAAGCACTGGGGATACAAAAGGAGGCAAAAGATAGTCCCTGCCTAGGGGCTTGGGATCTAATGGGGGAGACAACTGTAAACGAAAGGGCCCTAGACTTAAGAAGGGTTAAGGAAGACTTCCTGTAAAAGATGGGATTTTAGTCGGGATTTAAATTAAGGGAAGTGAGGGAAGTCAGTAGGCAGAGTTGAGGGAGGGAGAGCCCAGCCAGAGAAAACGCCTAGGGGTATTTGTTCTTGGAACAACCAGGAGGCTAATGTCACTGATCTATGAATATGTGTCTGGAAGTGAGGTTTAAGAAGGCTGGAAAAGTGGTGGGGGGCTGAATGCCAAACTGAGCATTTTGCTTTGATCCTAGTGGCCACAGGAAGCCACTGGAGTTTATTGAGTAGAGGGGAGAGATGGTCAGACCTGAGTTCTGGGAAAATCCCTTTAGTGACTGAATGGAGAATGGAGTCGAGAAGGTAGGGACTCCAGGCAGGCAGCCCCCACCCCCCACCCCCCACCCCCGCAGGCTACTCAGTAATTAATTAAGGCATGAGGTGAAGTGAGCCTGAACTAGAGTGGTGGCCGTGTCAGAGGAGAAAAGGGTATGTATTTAAAAGATGCTGCACAGTGGTGAAATCAGCAGGTTTTTGTCAACAGCTTGGATATGAGGATATTGGTGGAGAGATAGGAATTGAGGATAACTCCTAGGTTGTAAGCCTGAGGGAGTAGGAGAATGGTGTTGCCCCATCTAGTAACAGGGAAGGGGTGGGGTGGGGTGGGAAGTGGTTTAGGGGGAAAGATAATGAGTTCCATTTTGGACATAGTGAGTTTAAGTTGTCTACTGGACATCCAGTTTGAGATATATGAAAAGCAGTTGGAGATGTGAAATTGGAACAGCATGGGTAGATGTGAGAATCATCAGCATAGAGATGATAGTTAAATCCATGAGAGCCAATGAGATCCCCAAGTGAAGTAATCTAGAGGTAGAGGAGGCCCTAGGACTAAACCCTGAGGGTCACCTGGGGTTAGAGGGTCCAGGTGAGGATCCAGCACAGGACACTGAGGAGGGGGCAGAAAGGGAGGAGGAAAACGAGGAGAGAAGAAAGTATGAGGAGAGTGATCAGCAGTGTCAAAAGCTGCGATTATATAGAATTTTAACATTTGCAAAGTCCTTTACACACATGCTGCTTTGTTCGACTGATACAAAGCATCTCACAAATTGAGACGTTACCAGAATGTAAAAGAGTACTATACTATCCTCCTAATAAACCCTTAGTAGTATTCCACCCCTCCTACCTCTCCCCTCTCCCCCAAAAAAAGACACTTTTATGATAATTTTAGAAATTCTTTTGAGGCACCATTTCTGGATCCAGTCATCCAATAAACATTTATTAAGTGCTTAACGACATACCAGGCATTGTGCTAAGTGCTGAGGATACACATAGAAAGAAATGTAAGAGACTCCCCTTTCTGAAGGAGCTCACGGTCTAAGGAGAGAGACAACATGCAGATAACTAGGTACAAACAAGATAAGGAGAGGGTAAGTAGGAAATGGTTAATGGAGGGATGTCACTAGAAGTAAGAAAGATCAGGAAAGGCTGCTGGTGGAAGATGGGATTTTAGCTGGCACTTTAAGGAAGCCAAGAGGCAGAGAAGAGGAGGGAGAACATTCCAGACATGGGGAGAGAGAAACTTACAGAGGGAAGAGGAAACATCTATATAATAAAAACCGTGATGAGCATTGCAAATCATAGATAGAAATGAGTAGAAGACATTTCGTCACCAGTATTCTAAATAGCTCGTCCCTCCTTTTTGAACTATAGATTCTATCTCTGCTACTGATTTAAAAATGCATCTGTGTCCAAGCTTTGTCCCTCCCCCCCACACACACACACACAGACCCGTTTGTTCCATGGGTTTACCACTTAACAAAGAGGTTAAACAGTATCTACCTTTCACAGAGGGTCTTTTAAGATAGTGAGAAGAGACTGCTACTAAATTGAAATCTAGCCATGCTGTGGTACTTTGCTAGCCCTCTGAAAACTCAGGCATTTCAGTGACCCCCCCCCTTATGTTTGTTTCATTTTAGTTCCACAAGGAGAGATTTAAAATTGATATGCCCCATAGATTTAAAGTCTACAATTACAAGAGCCCAACTTTCTGTGAACATTGTGGAACTCTTCTTTGGGGACTGGCAAAACAAGGGTTAAAATGTGATGGTGAGTATAATTCCCAATAAGGGATATAGATCTATGAAATACCGAGGAAGCTGTGAAAGGAAATTCATTGATTTCAGGGGAGGGGGCGCAGTTTATGGGGAGGGAATAGAAAAAAGGGACAAGAAGGGTGAGCAAACTTTAAGAAAACCAAGAAATCAAATACTTACGATGCTTTGTAATTGGGCATAGATATCATCCAAGGCCGTAACCATTGGTGTTCTTTAGTCACCAAAAACACCTCTCATGGATTGGAATAGTACAAGAAGCAAAGATCAGTCAGTGACCAGTGAATACCCAATTGCCTTCTGCTTTCCTCAAGCCCTGGGAAAAGATGGAAGATATCTTTTCTTCATCCCCCCATATCTAATCAGTTGCCAAATGTTGTCCCTTTATAACATCTCTAGAAGGTCTGAACTGAGAGTCTAGCTTCAGGAGAGGTGCTGAATACATTTCTCTTTGGAGTAAATGGAATATGTCCAACCCTCATTCATTTCCCTGTTTCACTATGAAAAGAAAAGAAAAAAATTACATCTTAAAGCCTCTTTAATCAAAATACACACAAGAGAGCAGAACTAAGTGACTTTTAGGAGCATCTTTCTTCCTTTGCAAAATTAGAGAGCTAAAAAGCATCCTTTTACTACTAACACATACTACTAGCATCCCCCACTTCTTACTTACAATATTGCCACCAGTCACTAAAGCAACAAAGCAAGGCATGCCCTGAAATGCAGTCTCCTTGGTACTAAAACTTCAAGTCTCTGACTGTAATTGCTGCCCCATAGCAAAAAGGGTGTGATACACAAGGGTAAAAAGCATTACTCTTAGCACTAATGCTTGTACCTTGGGATCCTCGAGGGGCTCACAGAAGGTTCTCCTTCCAACAGAGCCTTTACTTTTATTTTTCGAAGGCACTCTTTTCAGCTTATTTGTTTGTTCCCTTGAAACCCTGAATTTAAACTTACTCCACTGTCCGATATAAACAGTTTATGTCTCTTCAATGGATCAGTTGAGGTAATTGATCTAAGATATAGCTTTTTTTTTTTCAATCAGTTTCCTTGATCTATCCTTTTGTCCTGCCTCCACAATACATGCATGTCATTTGTTGGGCTTCTAATCCAAGCCTTCCTCCCCATCTCAGGCTCCCTCCTTCTCTAGGACTTGGAGAGCAAACACACACTTCTGAGAGTTCAGAACTTCTGGAAGAGTTCCTTCATATTGCTATGGTCACGTGACCAACTTTGCTGTGTTCTTTTTTGACAACATTCTTTATTTTCAGTTCCGTTCTTTTCTTCCCTCCTCCTCACCTTCCCCCCCTTCTCTCCCTCCCCTTTTTAACTTCCCTTCCCCCTTTCCCTCCCCTTCCCCCCCTTTTTATCCCTGGAGTCCTTTCCTGCTATGCTCTCTCCTCTCTTTCCTCCCCACTGATAGGCAATTTGCCTCATCTCCCTATGCCCTTGTCCTATTCTCCAGTTGTCCTCAATCCTTTCCATGTCATTTTTTTCTCCATTTTCTCTCTACTCCCAGTTCTTCCTGTCTTAATCTATAATCACCCCTACCTTCTCATATACTGTATCTATTTCTACCTATTATTCTCTTCTTTTTTTTCTGCATTTCCCATGAAAATAATCCCAAAGAGGGATTTTATACGCAAGCACAAACCCAAACACCATCTGCTGGGTTAGTAGCAAAGCCCCAAGACGTTATTATAGTGGATATGATTGCCTTTCTTTATAACTACAGTGTTCTAGCCAGATGGAGGCGTAGATCTGTCTGCTGCTATAAAGAGTGTGGAGAAATATTCATCGGTGTGGCCCTGATCCCTGCTGACTCTCCTGTGTGTCACTGGGGGCCACAGGGCATAGGCTAGAGAGTATAGATGGTGACACACAAGCCATAACCTTCGTAGATGACTCAAGCGTAAGTCCTGCTGACAGTGAAGAATCCAAGAGAGGGTAAACCACCACCAACAGCAGTATCTTCAGTTTTTTTGAAGGTTGATTTTATATAGATATCTGACTTCATTTTCTTGATTGGGTACTACCTAAGAAAAGAGTAGACAAAGTTTTGTTTCTTGTTAAAACATTTTGAGCTGGTAAAAAAGATAATCTATGTACATGTAGACATATAGATATACGGGAGAGGCATTGCTTCACTTTATACAAACACATGCATATGTATTTATCTTATGCATTTGAATGGGATACATGATAAATGCACCACTTTGCCAGTGTTCTCTCTCAGGTAAGACATTAAAATCTTTAAGCCTGTGGAAGGCAGATCCAATTCCATTACAACTCCCCATGGGAGTTGTTCATATTTGTTTGTTTTTATTGAATTGTGATTTTGTTGTATTAAATGTTACTTAAAATGAATAGGTATTCCATTGAGAAAAAATGAAAAATTTTGAAAGACTTAAAAATTTTGACCAATGAAGGGATTAACCCTAATGGAACATCAGTGATAAAGAATGTTATTCACCTCCTGATAGAGGTGTGATGGACAAAACGTGCAGAAAGAGACACACGTTTTTAGACATGACAATACAAGAACTTGTTTTGCTCGACTATGCTTACGTGTTTAAAAAGTTTCCTTTTCTTTTTCTCCTCTCCCAGTGGGGGACAGGAGAAATGGCAAGGAGGAAAAAAATAAATATAACAGAAAAAAATTAGTTTAAAAAAATTTAACTGAGTAGATTATCATGTCCTGGGAGAAAATCCCTTTTGTTATATGGAGAATTTTTTATTATGATAGTGGATTGTCTTATTTTTAAGAGAATTCTATCGGTATGAGACTATAATCCATTATTGCCCAGGATAAATTTTGCTACTCCATTATCTTAATGAAAATAGATACTCTTGTTCAAGAAGAACCATTCAGGCCTTGAAGACAAGGTTTTAAAGTAGGGTACACACTGCGTAGATAACATCCATCTCAGACTTCAGTTAGAGAATTCGAGATCATGCAGAATTAAAGAATTTTATTCAAGAAGAGACCTGAGAGATCACCTTGTCAAGCCTCCTTCATTTTGGGGGTGAGGAAAATGAGGTCTCTAGAGGAAAAATGGCATTCCTAAATTTGTGCAAAAGTGATAGCTGGCAGTAGAAGAGGCCCATATTCCTAATTCCTAGGTTATTGTCTCTAGCACTTCTGTAGTTTCTTAAAGTTTGCAAAGGCCCTTACATACGTTATCTCATTTGAGCCTCATAACAGCCTTGTGAGGTGGGTATTTCAGGTCTTATTATCCATGTTTTACAGGAGGTAAACTGGAGGTTAAGTGACTTAGTCATTGTCACATAACTAGAAAGTCTCAGCTAAGTGATGCCCCTGGTAAATAAGATATCAGAACTTGAGTCAGGAAGACCTGAATTCAAATGTGGCCTCAGACACTCATTAGCTGTGTGATCCTGACCAAGACACTTAACCCTCTTTACCTCAGTTTCCTCATCTGTAAAATGAGGTGGAGAAGGAAATGGGAAACCAGCCCAGTATCTCTGCCAACAAAATCCCAAGTGGGGTCATAGAGAGTCAGGCATGACTGAAAAGGCTGAACAACAACATTAAGTCTCAGAGGTGACACTTGAACCCAGGTGTGTTTGACTACTGATCCTCTATACAAGTTAAAGAACAAAGTAGGGGCAGCTAGGTGGTGCAGTGAAAAGAGCACCAGCCTTAAAGTCAAGAGGACCTGAGTTCAGACACTAGCCGTTTGACCTTGGGCAAGTCACTTAACCCCAATTGCCCTGCCTTCCCCACTCAAAGAAAAAATAGAATAAAGTAAGGGCTTTTGTTTTCAAAAACAACTTCTTTTAGGGCTTCTTTCCATAATATGAAAATCCAGAAGTGAATTATGCTACCTGTTATTGGACTTCCAAACTGGCAACAAGGATGGTGTGGAAAGAGTTCTGAATTCTGAGTCATAGGACTTGGGTTCAAATTCTGCCACTGATTCATAATAACTGTGTGACCTTGGATAAAATGCTTCAGCTCTCTGGACCTCAGTCTCCACATCTGTAAAGGCGTTCAGTTAGATGATCTCTAAGGTCCTTCCAGCTCTAAATCTATGACCCTATGGTCCAGGAACAAGTCAAGCCAACAAACATTCATTCAGCACTTACTGTATGCTGGGCACTGCGCTCCAGCACTGGTCATACAAAGAGAAATAAAGACAATGTCTGACTTCAAGGAACCTGTGTTCTAATGAAGGAAGCAACAAATAAAAGGGAGCTGAAAAGCAGGTAGAGGAGAGATGAAGGTATTTGGTGCAGAGATGGGAAAGACACAGTCTAAGAGAGACAGGTGTGTAGTCTGCAGAGAAATGCCGACACATACTCCTTGAACTAGAGATACTGGGGGAAATCCGTCCCACAGGATGGGAGGGCACTTTGGGTGGGAGAATTCCACAGGTTGAGTGAGGTTCCAAGGTGAAGAGGTTTCCGGGGCATGGTAGAAAAGTCAGGGAGAGTCAGGGGTGAAGCCTGGAGAAGAATGAGACAAAGCTAGCCTGGGCAGCATCCTCAAAATGGGAAGTTCTAGGAAGAACCAGACAATAGTAACAAGATCTGTGCTGAAATGACCAATTCTTCCTTTTTTTTTTTTTTTAGTCATCTCTTTTGTGTTAGATGTGGCATTAGTTTCTGGAACCTTTCTACTTAGGTTTCTGGGAGAGTATTTATTATTATAAGAGTTGGTGTACATGGTTCTTAATCTATAGAAATAATATCTATCTCAGAAAGTCTTTATCACCAACCAAAGCATAGATGGTATTGAGAAGAGTCGCATTAAACTTTTTGAATGGTGATAATTCTTAATTAGAACTCTTATGTTTTCATGGCTTTGTAAAAAGTACTCTCTCTGGCTTTCAACAGCCATGGTTATACCTGGAGATCTTTAAATGACTCTTTCATTGATGCTTTAGTTAACACTTTAAGTGGACTGCTCATCAGTAGAGACTTAAGAGGCACCACATATGGCTGCAGATTTCTATTTCATTGATTCACTTCTCTTCTTTCCCATTATTTTGCTCTCAGAAATCCCTGGATTGCATGAAGTAATTCCAGAGATGCCTCATTCATATATGACTTTATTCTTAATTTGGTCTTAGAAATTGACCTTAAGGTTTTAAAAGAAATAAAAAGGTTAGTTTATTCAGCACTCCTGGTATCTAAATGGATCCTGTGATTATAGATGTAGAGTTAGAAGGGACTTCATGGTTCATCTAATCAAATCCTCTTATTTTAAACTAGATGAAGATTGAGGCCAGGAAGTAGATTGTGCAAAGTCCCCACAGGTAGTACCAGAGCTGAGATTCAGACTCTTGGTCTGGTGACTCCAAGTTCATGCTCTGTAGAGGCAAGATCTGAACCTCTATCCTTTGACTCCAGATTTAGCACTCCATAGAAGCTAAACTCTTCTCACAGTGCCAAGGCCTTTAAAAAAGTGTGATCTGGTTAATTTTGTGGACTTTGATGCAAAGCTGCTGAAGAATGATAGCCCATAAGGCCTATTCAAAATGCAGTCTAACACTGCATAATGAATATTGCCAGTACTTAAAGATTTTGTGTTTCTGTTATTTGTTGTTCAATCTAATCCGATAAAAACAATTTAACCACCTCAAATCCATCTTGGACACAAACAGTTCTAAACAGATGAATAGATGGAGAGATAGAAAGGAAAGAAATATAATTTGCAGTCTAGAAACATGACAGCTAGTCCTTCTGGGAGTATCACTCATTTCACCACCCCATCATTTTCTTCCTTTCAGCATGTGGCATGAACGTTCACCACCGATGCCAAACAAAGGTGGCCAACCTTTGTGGGGTAAACCAGAAACTCATGGCAGAAGCTCTGGCAATGATAGAAAGCACACAACAGGTAGGGAATGCTCTTTATAGCCAATGAATTTACTTGAGAAATTGAATGGGATTTATACTTACCCAACAGGCATAAAACACTGCAAGGTCCCCGACATTATATTTCTTAAATACACAAGAGCAAAGGTGTCAGGCTCGTGGCCCACAACTCTCTTGAGTGTCAGGACCAGATTAAAATGTAATTGGGACATATTTAATAAAATAAATAAAAATACAGTACAACATAGATAATGTTAATAGATTATTTTCTAAGTCTGTACGTAGCCCATAGAAATCCTTATGTATGGCCCCCAGTTTTATCTGTTTGTTATGATTGCTCAAGAATTTAACCTTACTATCTCCCCAGGATAAACATACATCACATATGTGTGTGTATACATATATATGTTACATTGCATTATCACACTTGTCATTATTATTATATTATTATATATTATTATTATTATAGCACCCTGGGGACATACAAAAGAAGTACAAAATGTGCTTCAAAGATCCTTGTAGTTTAATTTGGGAGGCCTATCACAAGTGAGAGAAAAATGTACTTGAGTGTATAATGTTTCTCCAGGATTTCATCTGTGTGCATACTCACTCTACTAACACAGATTACAAGCTCTCAGTGCCCTAGATTTAGTCAGTCAAGTAAGAAGCATCTGTTGAGTGCCTGAGGCAATAGTTAGGAGGCAAAACCAAATATTTCTTGCCCTCAAGGAGTACAAGGAAAGGGGTGGAAAAAAACTTCATTGCATGGTCATCTGGGGTGGAAGGAACATGGTGGGGAAAGGCCTTTTGAAGGAGGTGGCATTTGAACTCAGTTTTAAAGTGAGGTAATAATTCAGAGAAGTAGAGGTGAGGAAAAAGGCTATGCCAGGCATGAGGAATAGCCTCAGTAAAGACCTAGAGATGAGAAATGGAGTATCACGTAAATAGTCTCCATGACTTTCTCTGGCCAAAAAAATTCAATCACTTGGTGAAGCTCTCTGAATCTGGGATTGTCTTTGGACAATCGACACGGTCTAAGCTTATACTTGGAAGCCTTCCAGGGTGGCCGAAGATGTGAAACAACTTTTACTTCACTTCTGTTATCATTGAGGACCCAGGATTACCTCCATGATGTGATAAATTGAGTATAACTTTATTGGAGGAAATTGGATAATATTTGGTTAGTTTAATCCACACCCGAATACCATATATTTGAAGTGAGTTGTGTTTTGTAGTATGTTTTTGGTTTTTTTCCATTCAGCATTCACTTATTTACCTTTTAAATTGTCCTGGAATCTCTGCTTTAGTTCAAATCGACTTGAAAATACTTCAGATTTTGCTGTTATAGCCTTGGCTGGTGTTCTCCCAGTGACCACATAACATTCATTTATATCATCTGGAGATTCTGTTCTTTCAGGCCCTGAGGGGCCAACTTCAGTTCATGAATTGTCAGAGGCCCATCCATTAGTGATGCTTGTTGTTTTTTTGAGTAGCACTCTGAAGCTGCCTGACTTCATAAAAGCCATTTACTTAGAGACTCAGTCCACATGTAGGGACATCCCAGAATTGTAGGTGTTGGTCCAGACCACACTGGTCTTTACTTTCTTGGCCTTTGCTGAATTTTGCTTCCCTCCCCTTCCATCTGCCAGTCCTTCCTTACAGGTTACGTGCCTCTTATTTTCAGTGATTAATAACATATCAAACTGCATATATATATATATATATATATATACACAAAACCAAAATAGCATTGTCTTTTAATATTTTTTTAAATTTTCTTTTCTCTTGTTATAGGATTATATGGGAGGGCCAGTTAACTACCAGAGAAGATTGAGGAAGACAGATAAATCTTCAATTTATGAATAAAGTGTGAGGAGTAGGCTTCCTGAGGCCTTAGGATTTGACAAGAAGGATTGGGGGAGAAAATGACGGCTTTCATGGATAATTGGAAATTATACTAGGAAAGTTTCCCTCCCCATAGACATTATTCTTTTCCTTCTCCACAAAAGGAAAGATACCAACCTTCAGACAAGATGTCCCAGTTTACTGATCCATCCAGGGTTCCAAATAGAAGTTTACCATGAGTACTGCTTAATTGTTGAGTGTGTCCTTTAACAGAAAAGAGAATAACTTGTTGCTTGTTTGTTTATAACCCAGGCTCGATGTTTACGTGACACAGAACAGATCTGCAGAGAAGGCCCGATTGAAATTGGTCTCCCCATCCATCTAAAGCAAGGAGCAACAATTCCATATTTACCAATTTCTACAGCTGGAAAAAAAGGTAGATTTACTGAGGGGTGGTGATGATGATACCAGTGAGCCATTTACATAGCAGTCTGAGGCTTACAAAGAATTTTACATATATTATCTCATTTGATGGGAGGTAGGGGCTATTATTCTTCCCATATTACGGATGAGAAAACTGAAGCATGAGAGGGGTCAGTTGACTTGCCCAGGGTCACACAACTAGTAAGTCTAGCATTCTTCTCATGATGCCATCTATCTGCTCCTGGTGGTATCATTATTAATGATTAGCTCTGACCTTGTACCTTTAAAGTTCTGGGACTGTCCTATCACTCTGTTTTATGCAGTGCAGCATAATGTAAGAGAGCAGGTACAAACTAGGAGTCAAAAGGCCCAGGTTCTAGTCCCAGTCATTCCATTTACTAGACTGGTGACTAAGAAAGTGCCTGTTTCTTCATTTGTGAAATAAGAATCACAATCACTGCCTACCTCAGCAGGGTGTCCTGAAGATCACTTCTGATGGGATGTCATGTAAATTGTCATACAAATGGATAACCTCGGGTGAATTATTTCATTTCTCTTGACCTGAGTTTCTTCATTTATAAAAATACAGGTTTGAACCAGATATCATCTAACTCTAAAACAGGCTTAGCTATTCTCCAAGTGACTCCTGCTATAATTAAAGCAGACACAGATGATTCAAAAGAAGAGGACATCCCCACATAGAACAGCAAGGGCTTCCCTAGGAGCAGTGGGCTGAAAGTAGGCAACATGCAAAATTTTGCTTGAACAAAACTGGCAATGGTTGTGAGAACAGTTAGAAAAATGGGCAGAGCTGCAGAAAGTGCCCAAAACTTCTAAAAAACCAATGGGAAGAAGGAGGTTTGAAGTGTCTCTTAATTCAGCCATATCCCACCTTTTAGACAATCTGGGCTACTTACATCAGGGAAGTATTTTTCTTGATCTTTTGGCAAGATGCAACTAATTGCCGATCAAAGGTAATGGTTGGGCAAAGCTGAGGAAAGGTGACAACACTGCTATTAATATAGCCTGACTCTTAAGTTTCCCATTTTCCTCTGGTAATTTACCCCAACAGAACCCTTTGAAAGATAACCAACAAGAATGACAGAATACAGGATCTCCTTTACAGACAATAGCACATAAGGCAAGGAGGATTCATTAGTGACTTGCTAGAATGTATAATTATCTGTCTTTTTTGTCATGGTAAAGTAAAAACTCTCCGAGCTTGAAGTGTACCCTGTTCTCCATCCAGTAAGAGAGAGGTCTACAGAAACATCTCTTTACTCTCCAGCATTTGGAGAATGGAAAAGGTTCCTTGAAAAAATGGTTTCAAGGTGAAAATGAAATTTTTTAAAGGGATCTAAAGGAGGAAGAGGGAATCCTGACCTGTGTCGGGAGGTTAGAGTACCATAATAGGATAGAGAGAGAAAAAGACCACTTTAGAGCTTAGTAATAGGTATGATGCCTTTCCCATAGAAGGGAAATCTGAACCCTCTGAAAAAAAAGCATTTGTTTATTCAAAGGAATTATGGATATAGTGAATACGTATTAAGTGTTGAATCAAACGACTAGTGAATTAAACTGAGTCATGTGCTGTAGGAAATGAGAGCATCCTATAAGACTCAAAAGAATAATAGCAGATTAGGAGTGATGATTCTTTGCTGAGGGGTATCATGGTACCACTCTTCTGCCTCACCATAAGGAGGTCTGCTATTTTCCTAGAGCATCTGTCTGGGTCATGACTGAGACCTTCCCAAGACTTCATAGATGTGATGAATACAGTCCACTTCTATTGATTCATTTGACAATTGATACTGCCAGAAGGAATCTAAAGAATATTGTAGGAAATATTACAAGAGAAAATGAAGTCCAAGGCAAGAAACCAAGGACTTTAGGGACAGAGGTGGCATTTACATTTCTGCAACCAATAGGAGTCAGGGTCTTCAGAAGAGAACGGCAGATTTGGTAAATGAATAGCTAGCTAGGAAGATGGCAGATAAGAATTAGGATTAGGGTTTTTGGAATATAGCTTAAAATATAGGAATGAGGGCGAATGGACCATGACTAATGGGGCCTGGTAAAAATGTATTTGCCAAGTGTCTTACAAATCTAACCAAAAGGACTTTAAAGTGAAGGGAAAGAAAATTGTCTATAAAGCCATAAATCATGTATAGTCCCAAAAACAAAGGAAGAATAGAGGTAAACATGCCCCTTAATTTACCAGAGAATCCAAGAATCAGCAATAAAACGCATGTCTTCATATGTCTGTACATAAATGCACAACATGTTGGTAATAAGCAATTACCTTATGTACCTTAGTGGAAGGGGACAAATTGACCCCATCAATATCATTGAGACTTAATGGAATGAGACTCACAATGGGAATACATAGCTCAGAAATATATGTTATTCAAAAGGAACAGAATAGGGAAAAAAAATGGAGCATGGGTAGAGAGCACAGAGTATATTAAGAAATACTCTTGTGAAGAAATCTAGAAAGCACAGCAGGAAAAAATTATAAGAAATATTTGAGTGAATTCAATTCAATAAATTTTTATTGTATACCTACCTGTCCTAGGCACTAGGGATAGAAAGATAGAAATGAGTCTTTTTCCTCAAAAAGATTATATTCCCCAGAAATTTCCTCAGAGGGAGAAACAGGAAAGATTTCCATAGAAGTAAATTATAGGTTACCTGGACAGGAGGAAATGAGAATTTGGGGGAAAAGTAACAAGTCTGGCACAGAATTATGATAAAATAGCAGTGGGGAGCTAGAATTATCAAGGCATCTGCCAGAGTTCTCTTTTCAATTGAGATAATGTGTGTAAAGCACTTAGCACAGTGTGGCCTGGCACATAGGAGGCAATGTTCCCTTCCCTTTTGCAAAAGCATAGCAGCTAATAAATTCTTGGTTTGCCTTAGTAATTGCATCCTTTCAAGTTCGAGAAATAGAAAGGGAAATTGCTATTCTGGAGTTGAAGCTGACTGATAGAAAAGAACTGGTTGCTGAAGAATAAATGATAGAAAAATGTTTGAGGGAAATAAGTATTTCATATTAGAATTCACAGTCTAACATGAACCCTGTGAGAAAGTTTCTTTTAAAGAGTCTAGACTAGACCTAGGACAAATAGAATACCATGGCTCAAAATTGTATAGGGGAAGACATCCTGGAAGGATTAGAAACCCTCAAGAATGAAATTCAAAAGATATAATGGAAATATTTCCAACAAGAGTAGAAGGGAAATAATGTGGATGCACAGAGAATTCATTGGTCAACTTGGATTTTTAGAATATATGTGTAAAAAATGGTAGCATGACATAATGGGAGATTAACACAGAAGTCTGGCATGGTATTGTTAAGTATAGTATTATGCATGCTCACAATGAACTGAACTTGATGAGGAATGGCAGTTAGCAAAATGTGATTTTTAAAAAATAGTTTTATTAGGATAAAGAGAAAGAAGGAATATGACTGCTGCTGAGGGATGATGGGAAGGCAATAAGGGAAGACAGAGAGAAGGCAAAAATACTCAAAAATTACATTGATTTTGTTTTCTGAGTCAAAGAAAGTGTGTTTTGCATTGGCAAAGACAGAACAAAAAATGTTTAAGAGAGCAACTAGTTGCCTTTTGTGAGTTCTGCTGAATCCTGCCTTTTAGAATGAATTAACCAGTGGGTGCAACTTATTAGACATCGTCAGTGATCTTTGAAAGACTCTGAAGGACAAGTGAGGTGCCATATAATTGAAGAAGGGCAAGTATATTCTTTAAAAAAAAAAAAAGTTAAGAGAGTAAGAATCTGCAAACTGTATGCCAGTAAACTTGACCTCCATTTTTGGTAGCAATCTAGAAAGCATTGTTTGTGAGCACTTGGGCCAGGAAGAACTGACCATTAACAGCCAGCAGAGCTTCATAAAGTACAGGCCATATCAGACTAAACTCAAGATTGTTTTGTTTTGGCTTTTTTTGTTATTGTTGAATTACTATACTTGTCCATGAGGAATAGCAACAAATCAATCAACAAGCATTTCTTAGAATGAATTTAATGTGCCAGGTACTATCCCAGGCCCTGAGGATACAAAGACAAAAGTGAAACATGCTTTGCCCTCAAGGAACTTATATTCTGTCATTGGAAACAAGATGAATATAAATTAATATATGGAAAGTATTTTAAAATTAAATACAAGATAATTGGAGTGGGGCACTAACAGCTGTGAAGGTAATGAAAGGCTTCAAGTAGAAGATGGCACTGGTGTTGAACTTTGAAGGAAATTAGGGATTCTAAGAGGCAGGAAAGAGAAGGGAATGAGTTTCAGGCAAGGGAGACAGCCTACCCAAAGACCCAGAGATACATGATGGAATGTGACGTGTGAGGAACAAAAGAATTAGGTTGAGAGCATGTGAAGGGGAATGATGTATACTAAGTCTGTAAAGAAACCGACTCTGCCATTCAGAGAAGTATTTATTTGATCCCAAAGACAATAAGGAGCCCATGGAGCTTCTTGAGCAAGGAGGTGACATGTTCACACCTATGCTTTAGGAATATCACTTTCACAACTGTATTGAAGGGGGATGAATTAGAGACCAGCTTGGAGGTTAGCGTGGTAGCCATGTCAATGGAGAAAAGTAGGCATCTTAAGATGTTATAGAGATGGGATCAATAAGACTTGACAAATGATTGGATATGGAGAGGAGGGATGAGAGAAGGGATGAAAGACAATGGAGACTTGAGGATGATTCCAAATTTGCAAATCTAGGTGCCTAGGAGGTACCCTTAACAGAAATACAAAATAAGAAAGAAGGGTGGACTGGAGAGAAAGACAATTTCCTTTTTGATAGGATAATACACTTAGGCCTATAAAGAACTTTAGCAATCATAGAATCTGACTCCCTTATTTTACAGACAGGAAAACTAAGGTACATGGTGACTTTCCTAGTGCATTTGAGGCTAAATTTGACTCCATGCCTTTTTAATTCCAAGCCTAGCTCTCTTTCCATTACTTCATGATACCTCATGGATATATGATATATTGACTATTAAGTTTGAGATAACAGTAGGAGATCTGGTCCCTGTGGTTTATTTGTCAAATTGTTTGATGAAGTCTTTCAGTGCAGATATTGTGGACGAGATAGAAAGGGGGTGGGTTAGACAGTAAAATCATTAGGTATATTCAGCACCAGATTCAGAATAGTCATTAATGATTTTGTTTAAATTTAGAGGATTTTATCTGGAAGGAGAGACAGCTGTTCTTGGTATCTCTCCCTGACCCTTGGCTGTTTAATGTTTGTCATGATGATTTCTCTGAAAACAAAAGTGACATTTTTATCAAATGTTCAGATGAGGCACAAGTTCGAAGAATAGTTAACATCTGGGATGACAGAGCCAGAATCCAAAAAGATCATGAAAGACTAAAATGATGAAACACATCTAAGAAGATTAAAATTTGACAGAGATAAATGCAACCTGAGTCTAAAAAAAAAACCCTTCACGTCCTTTTCAAGAAGGGAAAAAATGTGGGTTCCAACTCGACATGAGGCAATACTATGATATGGCAGCCAAAAAGGTAATGGGATCTTAGGCTGCCTTAAGACAGGAAAAAGGAGGTGACAGTCCTGTCATGCTCTTTCATAGTCCAGCCACATTAATTTCAATTCAGTTAAATACATATTAATTAGGCTCTTATTTTCTGCCTGGCACCATGCTAGGCACCAAGACTACAAAAGGTCAAAAGAAAATACTCCCTGACTTCAAACAACTTGAATTCTGATACACAGATGGGTAAATACAAAGTAAATGCCCCCAGAAGTAATTGGGGGGGGGGGGGAGCACTAACAAGTGAAGAGTTCAAGAAAGTCTGTTTTTAGGAAGTGATATTTGAGCAGACTTGAATGAAGCTAGGGGTGTAAGAGACAAAAGGGAAGGAGGAAGAGAGAGGGAGGGAGAGAAAAAAGAAAATGAATGTGAATGAGCATTCCAGGCATAGGAAACAACCCATTCTAAAGCACAGAAGGGAGATTTATTACATGTATGGGGTAGCTAGGTGGTACACTAGATAGAGCACTAGACTTGCAATCAGGAAGATACATCTTCACAAGTTCAGTTTGGGCCTCAGACGCTAGCTGTGTGACCCTGGGCAAGTCACTCATCTTGTTTGTCTCAGTCTCCTCTTCTGTAAAATGACCTAGAGAAGGAAACGCAAACCACTCCAATGTCTGCCATGAAAACTGACTCAACAATAGGAACACTGAGTAGGCCAGATTGGCAAGAACACAGAGTGTGTAATTGGGACAGTAATTTATATTTAGCCTAGAAAGGTAGGTTGGAGCCAGATTTGGAAGGACTTTACATGTCAAATAGAGAAGTGTGTATTTTATCTTAGAGGCAATAAGGAGCCCCTAAAACTTCTTGAGCAGAGGAGTAATACATTCTGTGAATTGCAGAGGGGGGAATATTGGTGAAGGAAGACCTAATTAGGGGACAGACACAGTGGATGTTATAGAGGTAGAATATTCAAGACTTGACAACAGATAAGATATGAGAAAGTTGGGGAGGAGTGTGAAGAGCTGGGAAAGGCACAAAGGCTACAAACATGGGTAACTGGAAGAATTATGATGCCCTTGCTGAGGAAAAACCAGTAAAGTTAGGGGAGGGATGGCTTTAGAGGGAAAGACATATTTTGTTCTGTACATGTTTTATTTGTTGAGTTTGAGATGCTTTTGGAAAATCCACGTGCAGCTAAGGCTGAGGAAAGGGACAAGGGCAATTTATGTAGATGTGGGAGTTATCTACATTGAGTTGATAGTTAAACCCATGAGAACTTGTGAAATTATCAAGAGATTATAGAGTAGACAGCCCAGAATAGAGCCCAAGGATATACCCACACAAAGGAGTAGTACACAGAAGCAACTCTTGGAAAGAGCCTGAGAAGGGAAGAGTAGGATCAGAACAACAACACAATAAGATGACAAAAACCCACCCTTCCAACAGAGGTGGGTACTGGAGGCTGATAAATGTTAAATGACTTGTCCAGGGTCACACAGCCAAGTAGTGTCTAAGGCTCAAACTTGGGTCTGATTCCAGGTTCAAGCACTCTTTCCACTGTGCCACCTAGCTGTCACCTTTGGCATCAAATCCAACCCCTCAATATTCAGATAAAGAAGCCAAGGTCCAAGCAGGTTAAGAGAAAATCCAGAAAGAGGGAAGAGGAAATGTGTTGAGTTCAGAGCACTATGTTTTAAGGCCATTAAGATGGAAAGCATCCAGTTCAAGAGGACTAGAATGATAAGATCATATCATAAACAGCATTAATAGTTTAACCTGGAGAAGTGATACTTTAAGGGGGTAGGGGAAAGGTTAGAGGAGTGCGAATAAAGACTGCTTTTGAGTATTTGAAAGAAATATTGGACGTGCTGTGCTTGGTACCATAGGGCAAAAATGGGAACCATGGATGGAGTTGAGAGAGGCAACTTTCAAACAATGCAGTTACCCAGAAGCAGAATGGAATAGAATGCTTCAGGAAGTAGTGGGGTACTGCCCCCCATTACTTGAGGTCATCAGGTGAAGGTTAGAGGGTTATAACCTTGAGTACACTGTAGCAGATGGCCTCTGGGTTTCTTTTTATTTCTGTTACTCCATAAGTGCCCAATTTAAACTTGTCACCATTACCTGTTACAGAATTATGCAGATATGAATCTGACCGTGATGACAGTCACTGGTTGATTAGCTGACCCCAGAGTGTAACATATTTGCCTGTTACCTACACTTTACAGATTTTAAAAGGCAAATAGAGATAGGTAGAGACTGTAAATGGACCAGTTGTCCTTTAATACTTCATTAAATCCATCATATCATGTGGCTTTTCCCTCTGGTGAAGATCAACTCCTCTGGGTTTTCAGTACTTTCTAGTTCTTGGTGTTCCCTGTGTGTGTATGTATACATGCTTGCACACACACCATTCATCATGTAGTGCTCAACCAATTGTGGCTTTCCTTTCCTAGCTAGGTTAGTACTGACAGTAAACTCGGTCTTTTTGAGACACTCGGATCCTGTCTAGCCTGGTAGGACCATTCATAGCTTATGCTTTGTTGGTAATACATAGTCTTCTAGGACATATGGGTCATTATACACCATGATGACACATAGGAGAACAATTTCATGAAGAAATAGTCTGCCACGCTCAAAAGTCTATTTAGCAAGAATCAAAGGATGGCTGTTTAGCTAACAGTTTGAAGGCAGTTCAGTTTTCACTTAGAAGGTAAGCCCAAAGAAAAAAAAGGATGCATGATTCTGGTCTGGAGAGCTCCTAACATAAAGGATAAAATTTGTGTTTGCCTTAAAAGAGAGCAAAATGTCTGAGGCCTTGAGTCATTAAGTGTTGTAACAAGGAAAACAAGGAAAAAGTTGTTCTTCATTTACACTGATAGCTCAGGTAGCTTAAACAGACATGCTTTGGGTCATACTCCAGTCTACAGCAGGTTGGAGTTCTAGGAATCCAAGCCTTGTAATCCTCATTCAAATGTTTATTCCTCTATACTACCTCCTCTAATTAGGAGGAAATAGGCTCAAATTCTCACAAGAAGACTACAAAGCAAAGTTTATGCCATGGGATCATAGATTTAGAAGATACGAAGAACCTAAAAGACCATTAAAAAAAAGCATTTATATGATGTTTTCAGGTTTGCAAAACACTTTTAAAAATCATTTGATCTTTCAACAACTCTAGGGGGTAGGGGTAGTATTATTAAGCCAAGTAGTGCCTAAGGCTCAAACTCGGATCTTCCAGATTCCAGGTTCAAGCACTCTATCCACTGTGCCACCTCGCTGCCACCTTTGGCATCTAATCCAACCCCTCAGTATTCAGATAAGGAAATTGAAGTCCAAGCAGGTTAAGTTTCTTATGTAAGTTTTCACAGATAGTAATTGATGAAGGACAGGATTTGAGCCCAGGATTTCTGAGGTCCAGAGTAAGGGGAGGAGGAGTGAATTTAGCTTTTTCACTGAGACTTTGATGAATGAAAAAAAAACAAACCCCAAGTGTTAAATAACACTAGGTCAAGCAAAGATGAATGGTTTTGGCATTTAGGGGAGGACTTGGTTTGAATTTTGCAATGACTCTAGCCATGTGACAATGGGCAAATCATATAACTATTCTGAGCATCATTTTCTAGACAATGGGGATAATCCTCTGGGCAGCACCTATGTTATGGGATTGTTATGTGAATCAAATGAGATAATGTACAAACTGTTTAAAGATTGACTGTAGTTATTTTCAGGCGCCAGTGCCATTGGGGTGATATATCTGATAGCCATCAACCACAATGACACAAAGGACAGTCAAAAAGGAATTTTTTTTTTTTAGTTTTGGTTCAGATCTCAATTTGTTCATAGTCTGATTTTGTTCTGCATTTATGGTCAGTGGGTGATTGAGGGTTTTATCCATGACCATCAGCTTGAGATACAGCCCCTGCAGAGGAACACAGGGAAATTCAGACTATACTTAAAGGTCCCTACCCCATAATTAAATTAGCACGAGCTCCTCAAATGGGATATTTGAAGTACAAAATACATGAAGTCTGTATGATTGGGAAGCCATTCAGTTTCCTGAAGTTCATTTTCAGTAACTGGCTTGCTCATTTCAGAGCCTCAGGGAATCTCCTGGGAGCTGCCAGTGGAAGGGATGGTGAGCACGGAACCTCTTTCAGGACCAGTACTGAAGACAGAACAACCATCCCTCAGGATGAAATTCAGTATTGAGGATTTCATTTTGCACAAAATGTTGGGAAAAGGAAGTTTTGGCAAGGTACGTTACAGGATGAGGAAGTTCATCTGGGCTGATCCCAGAAATTAAAATGAACAAGGATTCTTGTCAGTGGGGCTAATCATTCTGGGGCTGGAATCATACGAGGAATTCATAGAACAGCATTTCAATAAGGAAGGATTTGTGTTTGGTACAAAAATCTAGAGGCCTTCCTCTGAACACTATCCAGCTTCTCAGTATCCCTCTGAAAATATGGTACCTTTGCTCCTGAAGTCTATAGAAACATTGGTTAAAAACAAGGATTAACATTTCAGTTTGACCAACTTTCATTAAATGTGTACTATGTTCAGAGTAGGGACAACTGGGTGGTACAGTGGATAGAGTTTTGGGCCTCGTGTTAGAAAGACTGGGTTCAAATCTGGCTCTTCAAGGACCCTCAGTTTGCCAGAGAGGATGTTTGACCTTGAGAAGATGGGGTGGGAGTAGACATAAGAGCTGTCATCATTTAAAGGGCTTATCCTTTGGAAAAGCACTCATTCCACTTGGCCTCACAGGGAAGAATCAGAAGCAGTAGTTGCAAGGTGCAGAGCAAAATCTAGGCTTCTTAGAAGGAAAAGCTTCCAAATCACTATAGTTATTTCCAAGTAGAATGTGCTTGCTCGAGATATCATGGATTTCCCCCCTTTGGAGAGTTTCAAACAAAGTCTGGACCATCTTTTGTCAGTGAAGTATAGAGGGATACTTGTTCAGGTACAGGTGAGAGTAGATGACTGCTGAGGTCTCCTCCAGTTTTTAAGATTTTGTGAATCAAAAAGGGGACCAGCAATCTTCCATGCATAATCCTGACCAATTATCATGGACGAGTAGAATATTTTTTGTCAACTCTAACATCAGTAAGGATAGAGAATTTTCAAATAAGACATTAAGAATGGGCTATGGAAAGATAAAGAGATATGTTCATAATATGCAGGTATCCTCACCAGTCTTATAATTCTTTAATGTACCTAAATGTAGCCCTAGAAAAAGTCCACTGGGACTGACGCCCACTGACATGGGTCCTTCGCCACCTGGGAAAGATCACCCTGCTTCATGCACTTGTAACCAGGTAATATTTAGACACCTGTTCTCTAGACTTTGGCAGAGACATTCACCCAAATTATATTGAGCAAACCAAAACACAAGTTAACAGCAAAAACAGCTACATGAAGTTGTATCCCGCTTAGAATTTGGGTCTCAACACCGTCAGTTGCCTTCAGCAAATTCCACTATTCTTTTCAAACTGCCCCTGGTCATCCTTAATTCTTTTAGATGTTCCTTGCAATAATATCACCCATTACAAATTCATTTGGCATTAATCTGGGCACAACAAACAATTTTAGAGCCAGTCTTCATTATCATTTTTCACCAATTAATGTGCAATTATAACATGTTACCAAAAATCCTAAGTACATAATGTAGATTAAAACTGCCTTTTCAGCTGCTTAGTTTATAGCTGGTTTGGGGGTGTTTATTAAGAGAAATAATTATAGCAAGAGCACTTTTAATTGTTAATGAAATGGTTTTTTTCTTTTTGTCCCCAACCCCGTGGCTTTCCATATTTGAATAAGAAAGCCATTCAATTAAATTTATAAATTATGTTAATATCTGAAGGGCAAATAAGAAGTCGAGTTTTACTATGTACTTGTACAAGGATGAGCACCTTGGGACCTCATATAATCATTCAGCCCAGCAAATATTTGCCACGTGCCTGCTGTATACAAGGTTGTTTGTTTACCTAAAGAGCAGAAAATGTGAACTCTCATTTCAAACTTAAAGCAAGAAGGAAAGTGACCTGCACCAAAGACTGGACTTCTACCTTTCCCACAATAACAGAGATCTTATTAAATCAACTTTCTTTATCTGCTCTCATTTTTTCCTGTCTTGAACCACCTCTTCTTCTATCTTGTCTTCTCCCATAATTTGCTTCTTCCTAATTTGCTTCTTCTCTCCTTTCCACTTTTACTGGAAAATGAAGCATTAATCAATAAGAACCAGCATATCTTCATCAAGAAGATCACGCTAGATTAAATTCATTTCCTTTGTTTAAAAAAAAAGTTACTAGACTGGTACCTCAAGGGATAAAAGCTATATGTGATCTACCTAATAATAATAATAGCTAGGATTAATATAGTGCCCAATATGTATCAGCCACTATGCTAATATCATTTGTTCCTCACAACAGCCCTGAGAGGTAGGTGCCATTATTATCTCCAATTTACAGATGGGAAAACTGAGGCAAACAGATGTTAAGTGACTTGACCAGGTTTTCTACCTACTGTACCACCTACTTGCCCCCTTTGACAGTCTCTCATGCAGGCAAAATAGTCTCTTACAGGCAAGATAGACAGAGGTGGACTGAATAATGAAATAGACAAGGTCAGAACTGACTAAATGATCAGATCCAAAGGATAGTTATTGGGGCGGCTAGGTAGCGCAGTGAATAGAGCACCAGCCCTGGAGTCAAGAGGACCTGAGTTCAAATCTGGCCTCAGACACTTAACATACACACACAAAAAGCTAACCGTGTGACCTTGGGCAAGTCACTTAACCCCAACTGCCCTCCAAAAAGCAAAAAAAAAAGAATAGTTATTAATTACTTAATGTCATCTTGGAAAGGAGGAGTCTGGTAGAGTGCTCCAGGGATCTGTCCTTAACCATAGACTGTTCAGTGTTTCTATCCATGAGAGGATAGAAAACGTAAACGAAAGGCAACCACAACAAAGTCCTAATTCAGTCGATCAGTAAGCACTTGTTATTGCTCAATTGTGTCCGCTCTTTGTGATCCCATTTGGGATTTCCTTGGCACTGGAGGGGTTTGCCATTTCCTTCTCTAGTTCATTTTAAAGATGAGCAGCTCAGGCAAACAGGTGAAGTGGCTTGCCCAGGGTCACACAGTTAGCAAGTGTCTAAGGCCAGGAAGATGACTTCTGGTCTGACACTCTCTCCACCTAGCTGCCCCAAACATTTTTTAAGCACCTCCAGTGTGCCAGACACTATGCTAAGCTCTAAGGTTACAAAAAGAGACAAAAGATAGTCCCTGACCTCAAGGAGCATGCAAACAAAACACATACAAGTGAGCTATGCATAGGAAAATAAAAAATAATTCCTAGAGGGAAGGCACTGGAATTAAGAGGAGTAAGGAGAGGCTTCCCAGGGAAGGTGAGATTTTGGATGCCAGGGAGGTCAGTAGTTAGAGTTGGGGGGAGGGGAGGGGTGTATTGTTCCAGGAATGAAGCACAGCCAAGGAGGCCATTGTCACTGGGTTGAAGAATACACTAGAAAGGTAGAGGGGACTAGGTTATGGAGGGTTTCAGATGCCAAACGGGACATTTTGTATTTGCTCCTGAAGGCAACAGGGAGCCACTGGAGTTTTAAGTAGGAGGGCAGAGGGTGAAGTGATTGGGCCTGCCCTTTAGTAGCTGAATGGAGGATAGATTGAAGTAGGAAGAGACTTGAGACAGGCAGATCCACCATCAGGCTATTGCAATAATCAAGGCATGAGGCAATGAGGACCAGCACCAGAATGATGGCAGTGTCAGAGGAGAGAAGGGGGGCATATTAGAGAGACATTGTTGCTAAGGTGAAACCATTAGGCTTTGGCAACAGATTGGATTTCACGGAGTGGGGGAAAGGCAGTGTGAGAGATCCAGGGTGATTCCTAGGTTGTAAGCCTGAGGGACTGGGAAGGTGGTGTTGTCCTCTACATAAATAGGAGAGGGAAAAAATAATGAGTCCTAGTCTTGAACTTTATTTTAAGAGATGATTAGTTTCCAGAATGAACCAAGTGATAGCCCTGCCCAGACCACATGTGGAGTATAGTATTCTCTTCTGGGTGCCATTTTTAGGAAGGGACATTGATAAGTCAAGAGAAGAGTTATCAGGATCATGAGCAACAGTTGAAGGAACCAGGGATGTTTAGCCTAGAGAACAAAAGACTTAGAGAATACATGATAACTGTCTATAAATATGTGATACTATAATGTAGAAAAGAAATTAAATTTGTTCTTCTTGGTCCCAAAGGATGGGAATAGGAGTGATAGTTAGAAATAGTTAGATATTTAGTTAGTTAGTTAGATAGTTAGAAATCACAGTGAGGGTAGTTAGAGTTGAGTGTGCAGAAAAACTTCCTAACAATTAGAGTGGTAGACTAGTCTAGTTTGGGAGAAATACTGGATTTCCCCATCATTAGAAGTCTTAAAGCGCAAGGATGATCATCTGCTGGTTAAATTGTAGAGGTAATTCCTATCCGTATAAATTGGATTAGATGGCCTTTGAGTTCTCTTCCAACTGAGATTTTATGTTTTCTCCTTTTGTTCAGGGGCCTCCCTTGATGTAATTTATACTTCCCCAGAGAAATCTTTACCCTTTTCCATATTCTCATAAAATAGTAGTGGGCTCAAAATAATGGGGAGGGAGAGGAGGGAGAAGGGTTCAAGTAGTTGGAAACAGATTGTGATCCTCAGGGCTTCTTTGTTCATTGGGCCTACAGTGACCTTAAGGTCCTGATTATTGTGAACATGGAATCCCCTGAACCAGTCACAGATATTTGAATTCACCTTATTTGAAGCTATAATTGTGTAAAATATGGTAACTGGTTCCAGCCCAATGGAAATATGAAGTTGAATTCTAATAAAATAACTGTTTTACAGGATCCACTGTTTCAACTAATCAGAACCTAGCTGTGACCCTCATTAATTATTCCCAGGATCCCTGGGATTAGGCATTTTCCTAATTCTAAAATGCATGGCCTCCATACTTTTCACAAAATTCATCAGGGAGACAGGAGTTTATGAATGAGCAACCTATATGTCATGTATTTGCTCTATCGATGGCCATACAGCTTCTCAATACCCTTGATCCTCCTTCAAGCCAATGGCTTGAAACTGGCAAGAAAAATTAGCCATCAATGTCAATATTTGGGGCCTGATTAACCACTCAGTCACGCCATTTATCTGAGAAACAATTTCCTTCCTAAAATTGACACTAGTTTGTATTTGAGGGAGGTGGGGCAGGGGATGATAGAGGAACTGAAATACAGCTAGGTCCTAATTAGTGAGAATGATTCTTCTCTTGAAGTGGCCCCATTATTCCAATTTTCACTGCATATTTCCATTGGGCTGGAATCATTACCATGTATTACATAATTATATTTCAAATAGTGCAGATGTGAACACATGTGACCACTTCAAGAAATTCTTTATTCACACTCAGTTGAGATGTAACTATCTGTATTCACCACCTCAAAAAGAAAGTGTGTATATGTGCATATGTACTGAAGTTAGAAATTGGGGGCCTTCCAAACAGCGTATACCATATTAATTCTTGCCTACCCTTTGTCTTTTAGCCCAGTGGAACTGGAGTAACTTGTAGTTGCTGCACTTTTTAGCCCCGGAGAATAATATCCCATGTCATGGCATTTTTAGTAGTGTGATAAATCCCGAAACGAGAACCAAAAGTTAAATTGTAGAGCATTTGTTAGTAAAAGAAACTTCAGCAAAAGTTTATAGTATTCAAATGTTAAATAATGCCCTAGGCCAATGAAAACAGATTTCTACTCTGGCTCAAGAAAAAAGAAAGTCTTAGCCCTTAGTCCTTACAAGAGTTTTGTAGACTCTATTTTCTTTTTCTTTGTTTTTAATGATAAGTCTAAACCAATCACTTATTTCTCTCCAAGGTATTCCTGGCAGAATTCAGGAAAACAAACCAATTCTTCGCAGTAAAAGCCTTGAAGAAAGATGTTGTTTTGATGGACGATGATGTTGAGTGTACGATGGTGGAAAAGCGAGTTCTTTCACTGGCCTGGGAACATCCGTTTCTAACTCATGTATACTGCACATTCCAGACTGAGGTACAGACTGATAATGGGGATTTAAATCACTTGACCCTCAAAGAGAATGGTAGTTGGGACACCAAATTCAGCCCTAAAGTGAGTCCCTCATCTCTAGTTCCATTGACTTCAAGTGTCTGTCCAGAGGAAAATGAATGCCCCCATCTGTCCAACTGTATACTGAAGATAATAGTAACACCTGTCTCCCAGGATTATTGAGAAAATCAAATGAGATCAGATTTGTCAAGTGCGTAGTTCAGTTCCTGGCATGTAATAGGCACTTGATACATTCTTGTTTCCTTCTTTATAAAACCAATTAATGGCATTTATGCAAAGTATGCCTTTAGTGGAATTCCATGCCCTGTGACAGGCAGTCAAAGGATGCACTTTGGAGGGGGAGGGAAAGTGGAGAAGGCCTTCCTGGCACCACTTAGGTCAAACCACTTGTGCAGTTATATACTCCAACCGGGCTGACATGGATGCCAGACACCTTGTGAGAGCTTAGTAAATATTTAATGATGAGTTGAGGGGAGTTGAGGGGACTAGAAAGTAGAAACACCTGCATCTCCATTCCTCTTTCACCATGTGGGTTCTAAGATGTTTACTGTCAGAAAAACATTTCCTCTCCCAAAGCATTAGGTTAAGCTAGATCAAAGTAAAAAAGACAAGCCAGCATGAAGGTTCAAACTCTTTTAGAGGATTACACTTGCTCAGAAAGTGTGACTAGATATAACTTCAGCAAAAAAAAAAAAGTTTCTGTAACTAGGAATTCTTAACTTTTTTTGTAATGTAGAACTCTTTTTGGCATTTTGATAAAACCAATGCACCCCTTATAAAGGCCTGCACAACCTGCATGCCTCCAGGACGCTTATGACACACCAAATGATTTGGGACAGCCTGGGAAAAATGTAGAGGAAATCCTTTGACAGGTCACAAGTTGTGCAGGTCTGCTATCCCTTCCTCATCACAACTTTCCCCATCACAACTTTCCCCATCACAGTTTCAATATATTGCAGGTTGGCATAAAAAATATGGGAATTTGCGGGAAGTTTTGAAAAGCTGTCCGTGAATGCAGAGTCTGTGAACAAACACTTTACACAAATTTTATAATAGGGTACTGTAAAAACACCTTAAAAGAAAAACAAAAAAAATCAGACTTCTTTCCTGCTACAAACAGAGGGCCAAACATTTTACACCAATTTTCCAGATCATGGAGGCACCGTGCCCCTAACCCCTACAACGTAGAAGGGATAACTGTATTCCTAAACAAATGCAACAAAGTATATAGGATTGAAAGAAAACTATATTAAAATAAAGGTGCACGTTTCCCCATCCAAGTCCACAGATTCCTCGGTGGCAGGGGATAGAGGGGGTAGTCTGTAGACTGCAAGTTAAGTTGATTTAGACTTTTAGAATTTTTTAAATTGGAAGGGCCTTAGAATTCGCTTCATTACAGAGGGGCTAAGTGACTTTCCCAAAGTCACATAACTATGTAATGACTGAGCTAGATTGAAAATCCAGGCCTTCTGACTTCTGATCATAGGCCTGAGAGGCAGAGTAGTATAATGAATGGAGTGCTGGCTGTAGAATCAGGGAGAACATGCATTTTCAGTCCTGCTTCACACCCTTACTAGGAGCTAGGTGCTATGGTAAAGATAGTGCCAAAGCTGGAGTCATCAAGACCTGAGTTCAAATCCAGCCTCAGACACTTAACTTGCTGTGTGACCCTGGGTAAGTCACTTAACCTCCCAAAGCCTCCGTTTTCTCATCTGTAAAATGAAGGTGCAAATACCACCTACCTCACAGGGTTGTTATAAGAATGAAATAGCATTTGTAAAGTGCTTTACAAACCCAAAGGTGCTATATAAACCCCAGCTATTATTTTTGCTGTTGTTATGGTCCAGAGTCAGGAAGACTCATCTTCCTGAGTTCAAATCTGGCCTCACACGCATCCTAGCTGTGTGACCCTGGGCGAGCCACTTAACTCTGTTTGCCTCAGTTTTCTCATCTGTAAAAATGAGTTGGAGAAGGAAATGGCAAACCCCTCCAGTATCTTTGCCAAGACAACCCCAAATGGGGTCACAAAGAGTGACTGAAAACAACTGAACAAGAAAGCAGTGTAACCACTTGCACCTCACTTAAACCCCTCTAAACCTTATGTTACTCTTCTACAAAGCAAGGGGGTTGGACTGAATGACCTGTAAGGACCTTTGAAGTTTCAAATCAATGTTGTTTTATGAAATTCTGGAGAACATAGATTTAGTGCTAGAAGAGACCCTGGTCCATCCCCTAATTTCAGTGAGGAGGAAACTGGTACAAGACATGAAGTGTCTAAGGGTCACACAGGGTGGGCAGAGCCAGATTCTAACTCAGTTACTTTGGCTTTTTTTGGTGGGGGAGGAAGGTAGGGCAACTGGGGTTAAGTGACTTGCCCAAGGTCACACAGCTAGTAAGTGTTAAATGTCTTGAGGCTGGATTTGAACTCAGGTCCTCCTGACTCCAGGCCTGGTACTCTATTCACTGGACCACCTAGTCACCCCCAACTCAGTTACTTTGACCCCAAGTGCTGGGTGGTTCCGCTTCTTATCCATGAGTTTCAACATACTTTAAAAAAAATAAGTTCACTTGTTCTTTATTAGAGATAGTGAAGGGGCTTTTCTGTTATGTTTTATCGTCCCTGACCTCTGCTGTGAGAGGATGACCAACACTTGACAATGATCACCAACGTTACGAGGCATTTTTTCCTCTCACATTCAAAGAAAGAACATTCTTCGGGCTCTCTCTCCTCTGCCATGTCCTCTTGGCTGATCTGCTCCCTTCAGTGGCGAACTTCCCGGAGTTCTGTCCCGGACTGTCGGTTTCTTCTTTCTGTTTATACTTTCTCCCTTGGTCAGTATTAGTTCCCAGGCATCAGCCGTCATCTCTGTGCAGGTGCCTCTCCGTGTCTGACTGCAGTCCCAAGTCAGTCAACAACCATTTGCCAGACACTGAGCTAAGTACTGAGGGTAGAAAGACAAAATCAGTCTCTGACCTCAAGGAGCTCACATTCGGATGAGAAAGACAAGATGTAAAAAAACAGGTACATATAAGATATATACAGAGTAAATGGAAGGCGCTTTCCTGGGGTGACTATAAAAGGCCTCTTGCAGAACATGTGATTTAAGCTGATTCTTTTTTTTTTTTTCAATGACTCGTTTATTTACTTTTAGTTTACAAGATTCAGTTCCACAATCACTTGAGTTTCAGATTTTCTCCCCTCCCTTCCCCCCCCC
>CM053585.1:419961208-420081308 GCA_028646515.1 Pseudochirops corinnae | reverse complement strand
TCCAGGGGACTAAGAGGCAAAAGAGAAGAAGAGGAGCTCTCCAGGCATGGGTGGGTAGCTAGAACAAAGCACAGAGATAGAGGAAACCAGGGGTGGAGAACCTGCGGTCTCAGGGTCACATGTGGCCCTCTAGGTTCTCAAGTGCAACCCTTGAATCCATTTGGTCCAAGGGGCCAAAGCCTAAGGACCTAGAGGGGCCATGTGTGGCCTCAAGGCCATAGGTTCCCCACCACTGGAGTAAACAGTCAAGGCCATTTGAACTGCAACTAGGCCAGTGTGGCTGGATTATAGTGTGAGGAGGGGAGTGAAGTATAAGAAAGATTAAAAGATAGAGAAGAAGCCAGGTTATAGAGAGCTTTAAATGCCAAACAGAAGAGTTTCTCTTTGACCTAGTTGGTGATAGAGCTCACTGAGCTTGAGCAATGAGGTAGAGGTGGTGACATGATCAGATCAACATTTTAGAACACAAGCCTGAAAAATTTTTTAAACAAATGGTAAAAATTGCTTTTACATCTGTTTTCATTCACAATGTGACTAATACGGAAATGTTTGGCATGACTGCAACATCAAATTGCTTGCCTTCTCAAGGCAGGGAAGGGAGAAAACGAGGGTTAGAATTTAGAATTCAAAGGTTTTAAAAAACAAATGTTAAAATTTGTTTTTACATGTAACTGGGGGAAAAAATTTAAAAGGAAAAGGAAGGTCAGAGGAAAGGAAAGGAAAGAGAAAACTACCCTGGCAATGGGATTGGAGTGGCAAGGAGATTGGGTAAGAGCCAGCTGCTCTAGTCCCTAGGTGATAAGGGCCTTCTCCTCTGCTTTTGCAATTATCTTTACTGATCTCTTATGAGCTCCATATCAGGGAGATTATTAAGTATTTTTTTGTTAGTTGTGTGCATTGCCATTTCCTTAAAGATATTCTATTCATCAGCCCAAAATGGACTTTAATGCCTTAATCTTGTTTTAAATACATTTTCTTAGAACTCTGCCCTTGTCAGGCACTATTTTATGATCCTAAAGCATTGGGAAAGTTGAGACTCCAGATCTGGACATTCAACCAAAGTCAACTCATTCTACTGCGGATTTCCATGGTGAAGTTTCCCACTATAAAATCATTCATAAAACTGTGCCATCTGACAGTGGGCACACTAGCCACATTCCACACAATTAAAAGTGTTCTTTCCACGTAAGTCATAAGGTTGTTGTTGTTCAGTTGTGTTCAACTCTTCATGACCCCATTTGGGGTTTTCTTGGCAAAGATACTAGAATGGGTTGCCATTTCCTTCTCCATCCCATTTTATAGATGAGGAAACTGAGTTAAGTGACTTGCCCAGGGTCACTGTAAATGACCTGATGCCAGATTTGAACTCAGGACTTTGTGACTTCAGGACCAGTGCTCTATCCACTGTATAACCTAGCTGCCCAAGTGATAACCTACAAAGTAAATTTGCTTTCAAAGGCCAGACCCCCATCCACTCTTTTGTATTAGCAGTACCAGAATCAGTAAATCCTAAAAGACTTTGGACTTCAGTTTTCTAAATTCCATGATGTTTTGTTTTCTAGCATGGAAGCTCTTGTTCGTTTACGTCCATGCCCAAGAAAAATATTTTCTTTGATTATTCTATTATTATTGTAACTATTAGAATTAAAGTCATCAAGACAATACTTATCAACTTCTTCTTCATTTTTTGACAGCAGTTCTTCCTTAGGAGCGAGTCAAATTTTATTTTCTGGGTTGAATGAACTTGGTTAGGTCAGCTTGGAAATTCTGAAATAATTACAGTCGGTTCATAAAATCATTAGCTAATTTCCCTAATAATGGAAAGCAGTCATTCATTCAAGCATTATAACTGCTATGCCCCCAGTAGTTTTACCTTATTTGCTTAATTAATATTTGGCTAGTTATGTTGACATGGTTCTCATTACTTTCTAATTTTCCATGTTCTCTTTTTCTGTGTTTGTATTAAAAAGACATTTACTTATTCTCATGAGAAAATCGGACTGCCTATCTAGCTTTCTAGCTATTTCTGAGCTGCTGGACCATATCTCCACATAGAAATTCTGAGGCTATGTTTTACTCTTTTTTTTTTTTTATCATTTTTAACTTAACAAAAAATCGATGTGAAATGAAATTCACAACAAAAAACAGTTGTCCCATTATCCCTTCTCTCTCATCTATCTTTGTTCATTTCCCTTAGGTATATTTCTACTTCAATACTTTATGAATCTGTGATTTTATCCCTGTCCTACAGCAACCTGGTAATTCTTCTATCCTTTATTAGACAGTTTTCAGGAACTCGGGGAAATCTCCATGCTCCCAGGAGGCATCAGAATAGGACTTGTAATGAAAATGATTTATTCCTTCTCTCTTCCACCTCCCTCTCCTCTCATAATAACAATAACTAACATTTATATATGGGCTTATACACATATGTATGTTTACATTTATTGTTTAGATATTATCATAAAACATTAATTTTATATATATAAATAATGTATATTTAATTTAAATACTAAATGTGTATATACTTTTCTGAGTCCATCTTGTACATTATTTCTTTTAGAGTTACTTCCCTATATCCAGCCCCGAGTATGTCTGTAAAATTTTATATTTTCCACTTAAAGAACTAGTGGTTTTTTAGTTTGAGTTTTAGAAAAGTGAAAATACATGAAGGATTTTGATCATTTCTAGGCATTTCTCTTCTGTAAATGATATTTCCGTGTATCCTATATGGACATTTCTACTACTCGATATAATATTCCTATGTTTAAGTATATTCAATTACCTTCAGAACAGGTATATATTTCTTTAAATTTGTAGGCATAAACAGCAAAAAATATGAGGCCTTTATTTGTATTCTTTCTTTTTAATATTTTTGTTGAAAAAGAGTAGAAAATGCAAATGAAAGTTACTTTCCTCCTATTTCTTTAGGGCCTGATTTCAGGTTATCATTTTCTAGATGGGGAAATTAAGACTTAGGAAAGTTAAGTGACTTACCCTGCACTGTGCCTTCACTTAAACAAGAAACATTCTTTAAATGCCTACTATATCTCAGGGGCAGCTAGATGGCATAGTGGATGGAGTCCTGGGCCTGAAGTCAGGAGGACCTGAGTGCAAATCTGGCCTCAAATACTAGCTATGTGACCCTGGGCAAGTCTCTTAACCCTGTTTTCCTCTTCTGTAACATGAACTGGAAAAGGAAATGGCAAATTGATGCAGTATCTTTGCCCAAAAAAACCCTAAATGGGGTCAGAAGGAGTCAGACCCAATTAGATAACTCTATCTCAGTCTCTCTGTAAGTCCCAAAGATGCAAAACCAAAAATGAAACAGCCTCTGCCTTCAAGGAGCTTATAGACTTAACAGGGGAAACAATGTGTTCATATATAAATGTATTTTAAAATGTATACAAGAGAAATGCAAAATAATTTGGGGGAGAGGTCATTAGAGAAACCAGGAAAAGTCTCATGTAGGAAGTGGCTCCTGAGCTGCATTTTGAAAAATATAGGGATTCTAAGAGACAAAGTGAGGATGGTGTGCCTTCCATGCATGGGGTCAGTATGATCAAAGAAAGAGAGATGGGAAATTCTGAGAAGCAGCACGGAGGATAGTTTAATAGGGCTGAAGTGTGCAAAAAGAGGAGTCATGTTAAAAAATCCTGGAAAGATAGTTTATGGCCAGATTGGGAAGGGTTTTAAATGCCCCCACAAAAAAATGAGGTTGTATATGACTCTAGAGACAGTTATGTTGAAGTTATGGAGTCAGGAAGTGCCATGATCAGACTTGAGTTTTAGAAATAATAATTTTGCAACTCATTGGAGGGTAAAAAGAGGAAAAAGACTGTGGGCAGAAAGAACAATTAGGAGACTATTTGGATAATCATGAGAGAGGTGATGAGGGTAAGAAGTAGGCTGTGAGCCTAGGAAGAAAGGAGATGTTGTAGAGCAGTGGTTCTCAACCTTCCTAATGTCGTGACCCTTTAATACTCGTATGTGAGCGTATCTGCATGTGGGCAGACCCGCCTGGAGATGGATAGAGAAGCGGTGTCTCGGTTCCTAAGACCATCGGAAATATGTTTTCTGATGGTCTTAGGCGACCCCTGTGAAAGGGTCGTTCAACCCCCAAAGGGCTTGTGACCCACAGGTTGAGAACCGCTGTTTTAGAGGCAAAGTTGGCAACACTGGTAGCTCTTTAGAGCTGAGAGAGTGCAGTGTCAAGGTTTTGAACCTAGATGACTGGAAGGATAGGCCTCTACAAAGAAAAGAAAGTTAGGAAGATGATGGAGTGGAGTAGAAAAAAGACAGCAAGTTCAACATTAGACTTACTGAGTTTGAGATATCTCCCTGCCATTCAGTTCAAAATGCCCAGTAGGCAGTTGGTGATATGGAAGTGGAATTTAGGAGAGAAACTAGCCTAGATCTATGGATTTGTGAATTCTTTGAATAATGATAATTCTTAAACCTTAGGTGATCTAATGAAGTCACCAAGTGAAAGGAGAGAAGAGAATAGGGTCCGCAGAGCACCCACAGTTGGGTAAAAGAATAGAAATGAATAATGTAATGTAGCCAGAGAGGCTGAAGAACAGTTAAACAAGGAAGAAGAGAACCAAGAAGAGAGAAATGTCCTGAAAACGTGGAGAGTACTCAACAGTGACACATGCAGCAGATAGGTCAATAAGGATGAATACTGAGTAAAGACCATCAAATCTGACAATTAAAGAGATCATTGGAGTTTCAGTTGATGAGGTGAAAATGTGATTTTGAAGGGAAAGAGAAGAAGAAAAGAAGAAGTGGAGGCACTTGGGTATATCTAGATGGAGTGAAATTCAAAGGAGGAAAGGTTTTCTGTGATGGTAGCAGAGGGAGGGTCTAGGTGACAGTGAGGAACAAAATTCATGCCAATGTCTCCTCCAGGATCAGTATGTCAGGAGCAAAGGAAGGTATATCCAGCATTGGAAAGGATACGTTGTACACAGTAGTAACCTAATATGCATTTGATTAATTGAATATGACTTAAATAAGGCCCGACAATGAATTAATAAAAACCAGGTGGGCCTAAGAACCCCATCTTAGACGATTATACCATGAACCTATCAACAAAGGCTCTTTTGGAACATTATTTGATCCTGATACGTTAATTAAAATTAAAAGTCACCTATCATTGAGCTTTCTAGAATTTGAATCAATAGATTTGAAACCTAATTTTTAAAAAGTCAGAGATTCTACCTTCCTTATTCTTATTCTTATTCTCAATTCATTGTTAATTCTTCTGCACCAGATTGCTCTTCTTTTTCACCAACCCAGGAGCATTGCTTTTGAAGACTCAGTGCTTTGATAGTAGAGGAGGGGAAAATGTGCCTCATGATGATGCAAGTCTGGGCCAGTTTTTTTTTTTACAACAATAACAATATAATTAAAAGGATCTGGTCAAGCAAATTGCTGAAATTAGCATACATTTGTTGTTTGAAGAAAGATAAAGGTGATCTTTCCAGTTCCTGTTTTATTGTCTTGTCTTTGCATGTTAGAATACCTATGTCAAAATCTTTGTTGTTACATATCCTTTTCTCATTGTGCAAGTACAAGTATGTTTTTAAATCACTAGCAAATATCCCTCAATTAAATATATAGATATGTATATTCACACACACACATGTATTTGGGAAGGGAGGGCATGAGAGGAAGCATGGTATACTTGGTAGATAGCTGGCCTCCAAGTCAAGAAGGCTGGGTTCAAATTCAGCTTCTGATACATACTGGATATGTGCCCCTAAACGAGTCACTTAACCTCTTGGTGCCTAGACAACCCCTAAAAGTTGTATGTGGTGGAGAAAGTACTATCCTGCATTGATAAAAGGCCGTTCTTCATTAGAGCTCCCTACAAAGGTGAAACTAAAGGCCCATTCACATACATATTTACCACGTCTATGATTTCATTTGTGTAAGGAATTCCCAGGGAGGAGCTTCTTCTACCAATGCAAATCAATGTTTTCTCTACACATAGTCTTTGAGGGACCACTGGGACACTGAAGGGTTGTGACTTGTCCAAGGTCACATACCCAGAATTGTTGAGAGTGTGTGTGTGTAAGAGAGGAGTCATGGCATAGTGTGGATAAAGGCCACCTGCCTTGGGAGTCAGGAAGATCTGAGTTCCAGTCCTACTTCTGATGCCTACTGGTTATGTGACTCTGGGCTTTTCACTTAATTTTTCTCAGGTTCCATTACATAAGCTACAGAGAAGGTACAGATATGCATGTGTGTGTAGATGTGCACACACATCATATTTACATTGTGAAGCACTGGGTCCTGACATATGTGAGCTTTAAATTAACCTCCCCCAAGAAC
The DNA here is from genome assembly GCA_028646515.1 of Pseudochirops corinnae. NCBI lineage: Eukaryota > Metazoa > Chordata > Mammalia > Diprotodontia > Pseudocheiridae > Pseudochirops > Pseudochirops corinnae. The sequence continues at coordinate 420,074,969 of CM053585.1, read as the reverse complement.
TAAGAAACTCTCTAAGACTCTTTGTTGCTGTGTTTTAGAGGCACTGCTAATCTTCAAGAGAAAAGGAGCTTCCATACCAGGAAGCGTCTGGCCAAACATAAGTATTTTTGCAAAATCTAAATGGCCTCCACTCTACAATTCTCAAAGACAGAGATTTTCCATTTAGCAGTGAGTGTACAAGTGAAGAGCCCTGGATAGCTGTCTAACCAAATATTGATTATTGCCTTCATTATATGGAAGATACAAATTCAAACCTATAAATTACTATGACTTTTCAATTTTTTAATTGGCTATAGTGCCCAGAATAGAATACCATGAGTATGTTTATAAAATTTGATGTTAATAAATAAATGCAGTTTATTAAATAGTAAGTCAAATGCTTTCTTGTTAGACAGAGGTACTTCAGCATTACTCAATCATTCGCTTCTTTCCAGAGGCCTTAATGTAATTGTGCTGTCAGACATAAGCTAAAAATGACCTTCCTTATAGAGTGGAAATTGGAACGTCAAACCCCACAAGACAGTTAGTGTTTTATTGTGTCATTAGTATAGGCTGTGAATCATGGGCAGATATTCAGAAAATGCACTCTGATGACAGTATACTTTATTAATTATAAGGTCTGATGGGAAAGCTTTCTGTAAAAGCCAATCTGTGATTCAATTGACACAGCACTAATGCCTCTAGGAACCCTAACCCCAGGGTGGCCTATACCGCAGAAAACTGGAGTATAAGAGTAAAATTAAATCATGAAAACACAAAGGAAAAAAATCGTGAGGAAGAAGAAAGGGGGCAATAGTCTAATGAGGCTAAGGAGCCTATTCAGGGAACTTACCAACCAAGTCAGACTTTTAAAAGATGCGTACAATCTTCTTGTAGAAAGAAGATTAAAGTGAATACAAAGGCATGTCTTGGTTCTGTAAGAATATCATCCTGAGTGTCAAAGCTCAGAATAGCTAAAGGCAACAAAAAAAGGTTGTTTTCTTTTAGCGGGAATGGTGAGAGTAAGCATGGAGTGGCTAGAGGATGGATTTGGAGTCCAGAGAATAAATGGGACAATGGACAAATAGATAGTATCAGAGGACAATAGAAGGCACGGCGTCTCAATTTTTATTTTGCTTCTCTTTTCTCTGCAAGAAAAATAATCTTTGTGCTGGAAAAGCCAGAACAAAAATGGCTTAGAGAGAATTAATACCCAAGATAAAAAGAGAGACTATAAAAGAGTACCTGTAGCTTCTCTTGATCAGTTGAAGTCACCAGGGCAAGACAGACTGACTATATCTTAAGTAACTGAAAGAAAGGATGGGTATGATGCCCGAGTCACTGTCTCTGATCTTTAAAAGATGGTGGTAAATGAAATAGGGACCACAGAGGGAGAGAAAATGTAGAGAGAATTCATGAACCAACTTAAATTTTTTTTGAATGTAGAAGGTGGAAGCAAGGCCTAATCCTGTAGTGTTTCAGGAACACTGACAACAACAAAGAGGGGCTCAGAGCTTTTGTTTCTGTTTTTATAATTTATAGAGAGGCAGTGGGTAAAGAGAACTAGGTTAGGAAAATGAGGGATCAAGCCTAATGTATGATACATAAATACTGGCTCTGTGACTCCTAGATAAACCTTTTAACCTCCAGGGTTCTAGGCCAGTCAGTGGTGTCCAACTCAGATGGACATGGATCCCTGCAAACTCCACATTGACTTCATTGTATTTTTTTTTACTTTGTTAAACATTTCTCAATTACATTTTAATCTGATTCCACCACACTCTAAGAGTCAGGGGGTCTTGAGTTTACACTTCTGCTCTCAGCAGCTCTCTAAGCTGATCTGCCTTAGGAGATTCCTCCCTGAATTTACCATCCCCATGAAATCCTAGGTCCAATCCGTTACTTTTATAGTATGTCAGACAGTTATAAGGAATATCATCTCATAAAGCTAAGAGAAGCAGCAAAAGGTAAAGCCAGTTTACCTATCTCACCGGAAAGCTTGGCAAGCTATGTAAGTAATCCCAAGAGCATTCAAGGATGAAAAATGGAAAGAGAATTACAAAAAAAAGAAAAATGGAAAAGATTTGCAAAACCATTCTGACAGATTGGTGATTTGTTTCTCCCCCAGCACACCCCCATCAAGGAGAGTGAACTAACCATCACACTTAGACCTTAATATCATAATCCCTGAGGTGTTAACAGAGGAAATAGAAATGGTACTAGAGAGAACGATGGTGGAGAAAGCAACAGGATAGAAAGAGGTGGTCCATTCTGGAGGTGATACAATTATGAGGCCATAAAGAGTCTGATATATAAGATATATCTGAAAGAAACATTCCAAAAGCATGGAAAAAATTCTCAAACCTTGCCAATACTCCCCAGAATAAAAAAAGAACATCAGTAACTACTGACCTATGTGCTGTATATGCAAAATTTTTAGAAATAGACAAAAAGAGAACAGGATGTGACGCCAGGATGTGAATTTGAGTGAGTGTGGGGGAAAAAGAGAGGTTAGAAAGGGAAGCTGGAGAGTTAAAAATAATCATTTCTGTTCAAAGAATGTTGATTTTGAGCTAACTACAGGACAGTTAGTTTGAAATGTCCAATAGGCAGTTTGTAGACCTGTTGCTTGTCATGTAGGCCTGGGGTATAGGAGAGATTCAGACTGAATAAATGGATATGAGAGTCCTCTTCATAGAAGGGAGGATAATTATACCCATGTGAGCTGATGAATTTATCAGGAAACAGAGTATAGAGAAAGAGGAGAATAGAATCCAAGACTGAACCTTATGCAGCAAGAGAATGTAGAAATCATCTAATTGACTTTCCATGTGACCCTGATAATGGCTAATCATCATAGCTGGCAATTATCTAGCACTTGAAGCTTTGCAAAGCCTCTTATCACTAAACCACATTACTTCTTGTGGCCTTCTCCAGGAGGCTAGGCCACTGTCATTGGCAGTGACCCCACAAGAATCCAAACTGGCCCTTGGCCTTTCCCTGTCCTGAAGGCTCCTTGGGTTTGATTTTTTTCCATCCCTCCCTCAAAGGTATGAAGTTTGTCCTGTTCACTCAAGAAAGACCAAATGTGAGAACAAAGTTCATTACACATATTTCAATGTGCATCCAAATGAATACTTTATAGAACTTGTCCAGTAGTGTGTATGTATGATTATATGTGTGTGTGTGTGTGTGTGTATATATATATATATATATATATATATATATATATATGTATATATGTATGTATATGTATGTGTGTGTGTGTGTATGATGTTTATAGTATTTTGGAAGCCTGTAATTCAAATTTTCAAAAAGTTCATAAGCCCCTTAAGACTTGACCCTGCAGTTATAGGCACTTACCATCAGGTGCCTCAGCCTTATAGTCATAGTATCTATGACCTAGAGCTAGAAGCAACTGAGAGGCCATGTAGTCAACCCTCTCATTTTGGAGATGGAGAAACAAAGACCTGGAGGACTATGTAACTTATCCACAATCCTAAACATCCAAAGTGGGATTTGACCTCAGATTCTCTGGGTCTAAAGTCAGTGCTGTCTCCCTCATACCATGAAACTTCAAAATTCACATTTGTTTTTGTTTTTTTAACCCAAATTTAAATTAGTTACAGCAAAGGATCATAATTCACCAGACCTGGAGTGGCACTAGGAAAACCTTGGCTGAAGAACAGGCTTGGTAAACAATTATCTGGACATCCCACAAGTGAAAACCAGAACCAACAGTGGGGTATAATTGTCATGCCAAACTTTTCTCTGGACATAGTTTTTCCTTCCCATTTTTTCAAGAAACCCTAGAATGCCTTGTTGTTGGACTAAACCCAAGCGTTAGAGAGAAACAAATTATCCTCAGAAAATGATGAGAGACAAACAGGTGATTTGGCCCATCCTAATGTCCCTAGCTTAGTATGGGATGAGGACCAGATTGAGCTGTTTTGACAGATTTATTGTGCAGCCATAGAAAAGCATCAGTAATATTAAATGTGACATTCAACATGCCATACATCACCCTTCTTTTTCTGTTGATACTTATTATGACAACACATAGGTAATAAGTATTAGCACTGAAATAATCTTGGATCCTATCTCAATTCCCAGATACATATCTTCAATTACATATGGGAAATGATGAGAAGTTGAACCTGAGATAGTTTGAAAATGCTAGTTCGGGTTATTTATCCAACACCTGTCTGTCTGTCACACACACACACACACACACACACACACACACGCTTTAATAATCCTTTGATGATTTGTTAATTTTTAAATAGGAACGATTCTAGGAATTCATTAAGGTCTGTAAGCTGTTTCTTTGCACTTGCATAGAATTTTTTATCTAACATTGTTGTCAGTATCAGGGAAGAGTGGAGAAGGTGTTGAGGGGAGGAGGGAGCACATGATCCTGTATTTTAAGTGTTATTACCGTTTGTTCTCTGGATCATTTAAAAGAAATTCCACCTACTCTGTTTTATATAAAGGCTCTTGTTATTTTGAACAAAGAGACAAGGTTAAAAGGATTTCATATAATACTAATGAGAGTAGATGTTACTAGAAGAATCTTGTTCTGGATGTTGCATTTTAGGAAGGATGTTTGAAAGCTGGAGAGTGTCCAAAGAAAGGCATCCAGGATAGAGGCCTCATGGTCATGGTACAAAGGAAAGAGAATTGACTCTGGGGTCAAAGTATCTGGGCTCAAATCCTGACTCTGGTGCTTACTATTTGTATGACCTTAGGCAAGCACCTTTACCACCCTGGGCATTGATTTTCTCATTTGTAAAATAAGGGAGGATAGACTACAGCTCTGTGTTTCCTTCCTGTACTAGATCTAGAATGCTATTATACATACGAAGATGACATGGAAGGAAGTAGAGGAATCTTAAGCTTGGAGAAGAGAGACTCACCATAGAGAACATGGTAGCTATCTTCAAATATTTGGAGGGCTGTTACATGGAAGAAGGATTAGACATGTTCTTTTTACTCCAGTAGACAAAACTAGGAACAAGGGTTAAATGCAAAGAGGAAAACTTATCTTGAAATCAAAACAAATTTCTAACAATAGTTCTGTACAGAGTGGAATGGGCTGCTTCAGGAGGAGGTGTGTTCTCCTTCACTGGAAGTTTTCAAGAAGAAGCTAGTAATTGGTATACTTGTAAAGTGTGTTCTTTGGGGGCATAAATTGGACTACTGAGGGCCTGAAATTTATGCTTGACATTAATAAACATGCCTACTTTGTGCCCACCACTCCCTTAAGCACTGAGGACATAAAACAAAGAAAAGACTCCTTGCCCCCAAGGAGCTTACAATCTAATGGGGAGACAGCACACAAACTAATATTTACAGAGCAAGTTATATGCAGAATAAATAGGAAATGATTGAAAGAGGGATGCCACTGAAATTGAGAGGGGTTGGAGGAGGCTTCTTGTAGAAGGTGGGATTTTAGTTGGGACTTAAAGGAAGCCAAAGGGAGTTTGGTGACTGGAGTGGAGTAGGGAGGGAGAGCATTCCAGGTCTGGGGGACAGGTAGGGAAAATGACCAGAGCAAAGAGTTGGGGTGTCTCATTTGTGTGACAACCAGGAGGTCAGTGTCACTGGATCAAAGAGTATGTGCCAAGGAGTAAGTTGTAAGAAGACTGGAAAAGTAGGAGGGAGTTATGTTATGAAAGGCTCAATGCCAAGCAAAACATTTTGTGTATGATCCTGGAGGCAATGGGAAGCCACTGGGGTTTATTGAATAAGGGGGTGGTGTGATCAGACCTGCACTTTAGGAAACCACTTTAGTGGCTAAATGGAAGATGGACTGAAGTAATCATGGAGACACTTGAGGCAGGCAGATCCACCATCAGGCTATTTGTCCAGGTGTAAGGTGATGGAGGTGTTCTCTAGAGTAGAAGCAATTCCAGAGGAGGGGAGCAGTCATATTCCAGAGATGTCGCAAAGGTAAAATCAACAGGCCTTGGCAACAGATGGACATAGGCAAGAGATAGTAAGGAATTCAGGATACATCCTAGGTTACAATCCTGAGAACTGGGAGGATGGTGTTACCCTTTACAGTCATGAAAGTGGCAGGGGGAAGAATTTAAGAGGAAAAGGTAATAAGTTTTGCTTTGGACATAATTGAGCTTAAGATGGTTTACTGGACATCTGGTTCAAGATATATGAGAGGCAGTTGGAGATGTGAAATGGGAGGTCAGCAGAGATTGGGGCAGGATAGAAAGATCTGAAAATCTTCAACATGGAGATGGTCATTAAATCCATGGGAGCTGATGAAATCACCAAGTAAAGTAGTATAGAGGGAAAAGAGAAGAGGGTCCAAGATAGAACTCTAAGGGACATCTATAGGTGGCTGATCTAGCAAAGGAGACAGAAAAAGAGTAGTCAACTAGATAGGAAGAGAACCGGGAGGGAGTGATGCCTCAAAAATCTAGAGAGAAGAGAGTCTCAGGAAGAAGAGAGTGGTCAACAGTGTCAAAGACTGCAGAGAGGCCAAGAGAATGAGGATTGAGAAAAGGACATTGGATTTGGCAACTACAAGATCATCTGTAACTTTTGGTGAATACTCAGGTCAGAATAAGGAAACTTGCTAACAAGGAGTGCTGTCCAAAGTGGAAAGGGCTGCTTCAGGAGACAGTGGATTCCCCTTCTTTGGAAGTCTTCAGGAACAAACTAGAGATGAGTGTACTTATGGGGTCTGTGCTTTGGAGCATGCGTTGGTCACTAAGGAACCTCCAACCTCCCAAATTCTGTGATGGTGTAAGTTTTTCATGGTGTGTTTCTCCATCTATAACAGTGGTTCTCAACCTGTGGGTCGCGACCCCTTTGGGAGTCAAACAACCCTTTCACAGAGGTCACAGGGGTCGCCTAAGACCATCGGAAAACACATATTTCCAATGGTCTTAGGAACTGAGACACGGCTCCTCTATCCATCTCCAGGTGGGTCCGCCCACATGCAGATACGCCCACATATGAGTATTAAAGGGTCATGGCATTAGGAAGGTTGAGAACCACTGATCTATAAAATGAGGAGGAAGATAGCAGGAAGAGACAGGCCTCTGACATAACCCTCTTGGAGATTTAAAATACTCAGGATTTTGTTTTATTTTGTTGGGGTTTTTTTTTTTTAATAATCTATGAAAAGGTCCTTGTCACAATTTCAAGGTATACACACATATTCATCATCCCCACCCATATACACAATCCTCACTCACACACATCACCCACTCAAACCTCCCACACACACACACCTACCAAACATACAGACCTACATCCCCATCCCTACTCACTCTCTCCATCACATATACACATAACCCTCCACCCTCACTGATCCCTGACTGCACGCTTCATAAGGCCAGTTGTTTTTTTAAAAAATAATAATTGTAAGCTTTGAGAGTACTCTGTTTCTATTTTTTAAAGTAATACAGACTCCCACATAGTGCCGAAGCATTAGTTTTAAGAGCAGCACAGCCACACAGGGATGGTAGTTAACGAAGTTTATTACTACTCACAAGGTCAGGATAAATGCCAATAAGAAACAGTTTCAGTGTGTAGGCCCCACACCCTCAGCAAAGGTAACTTTGCAACAGCTTTCACATTACAGTCAAGGACCCAGGGCAGAGGTGGGGAACCTGTGGCCCTTTGATTGAATCCAAACTTCACAGAACAAATCCTCTTATTAAGGGGATTTGGATTCAATCAAAGGGATGCACTTAAGGACCTAGAGGGCCACAGGTGGCCTTGAGACCATAGCTCCCCACACCTGGCTTAGGGCCTCTTAAGCCTCAAAATTTAAATAGAATTTTAGACAAAGAGCCAGCTGGCACCACTCAAAGACTGTCCTGTCATCCACGGGGAAAGATAATAATGTTGTAAGAACCAGAAAAACTAGGCTATTTCCTTAATTGGCGGTCAAGGACATGGGGGAATTTGAGATTAACTTTGCCAATCCAGCAAAAAGCTGGGGCAGTGAAGTAAGGTACAATGCCCAGGTTCTGGCTTTATTACATGCATCTTGAAAGGCTGTGGCTATACCAGTCAAACCTGTTCAACTCAATATTCTAGCTAACTTTTCTCCCAGATGCCCTCAGAGGGAGAAATCACCCCCCAAAAAAGATAGGAAAAACACAGAAAGACTGAACTGGAGGGAACTTCATAGATCAGCTACTCTAGTCTCTTCATAATAGATCATGAAAACAAGGCCCAGCCTCTACTCAGGTAGTCGTGCTCGTACCCAGAGTCACAAAGAGCTGAATTTTGAGCCTAAGTCTTAGATACCCCATCTGATATTCTTTCCACTGTATTATGATGCTGTTTAGTCACTACTGCAGATGCCTGTTCATCTTAGCATCAGCAGAACATAAATTTCTATCAAGAAGGAATCGATTCTAACTTTACCCCCATTTTACAAATGAGGACACTGAATGTTGATGGTTGCACAGTCAGTGTTAGGGGTAATGTGTTGATGTTGGAGTCGAGAAGACTATTAAATCCTATGCCCTATGGCATGCTGTCTCTAAATGTGATGCTATCATTTTCCTCTTCTTGAGGAGCAAATAGCATCTGGCTTCTTACAGATTGGTTTGGGTCTTAACCAGGATGGTGTGATAAATTGTGCCATGTTAATCAGCAGTGGGGGAAAGGCTTGTTCAGGAAGTGATACCAGGTAGAGAGCAGTGGGGAGCAGTGAAATAAATGACCAGTGATTGGAATCACTGTTTATGAACAACCCCAGGTTTAGCATTTCATTCCTGGGTCAGTGGACTCCAAATACTTGCCCTTGGCTCAGTGCTGTTCAGCATATTTATTAATGACTTGAAAACTGTCAGGGATGGAAAATCCACCAGATTTGCTTGTAACTTGAAGCTTGGAAGGATAAATAACACATTAGATGACAGTTATGACCCAGAAAGCTCTTGATTAGATCTAGACTAGAGCACAAGACCCAATCAAATAGGATAAAACTTATTAGGGATAAATGGAAATGGCCACACCTAAGCTCAAAATATCAATATCAATCAGCAAAAAGCTGATCAGGATGATGAAGTTTTCAAGGCATTCTCTGTGAGGGTTCGCTCAAGGAACTAGATATTTAGCCTAGATAAGAAGGGACTTTGGGGGAAATAATCAACAAGCATTTATTAAATACCTACTGTATAACAAATTGTTTGTCCTTTGTTCTCCAAGAAGACCTGGAAGGTGAGGCCATGACTTGCAAGTGGATTGGATTTGAGTGAGGGAGGGCTGTGCAAAGTAACCAGCCTCGCTTTCTCCTCTGGAGCCATCTGGGTCCAGTGGCATGACATAGATCAGGAGGACTAGAGATGACCCTGGACACAGTATGAAACCTTGATCTTTCTAACCTAAAGTCTTTTCCAGTTGTCAAGTACTGTGCTAGGCACTGGGGATACAAAAAAAAAAAAAAAGACATACCCCTGCCCTCAAAGGGCTTACGTTCTGTCTTCAAATATTTGAAAGGTTGTCATATGAAAGAGGAATCTGATTTGTTCTGCATGACCAGGACAGGACCAGGAGCAAAGGATAGAAGTCACAGAGAGAAAAATCTCAAATTGATGTAGGGAAAATTTTCCTAACAGTTGTTGTTTAGTCACTCAGTCATGTCTGACTCTTTGTGACTCCATAGACCATAGCATGCCAATACTGTCTGTGGGGTTTTCTTGGCAAAGATTCTGGAGTGGTTTGCCATTCCCTTCTCTAGTGGATTAAGGCAGAGGTTAAGTGACTTATCCAGGGTCACACAGCTAGTAAATGTCTGAGCTCAGATTTGAACCAGGTCTTTCTGGCTCCAGATCCAGGGCTCTAGCCACTGAGCCATCTAGCTGCTCTCCTATAGAACTATCTAAAGTGGAATGAGATGCCTCAGGAAGTAGAAGTCTGCAAGCAAAGATTGGATGACTACTTGTCAGAGAAGTTGCAAATAGGATTTTTGTTAAAGTATGAGTTGAATGAGATAGCCTCTGGAGTTCCTTCCAACTCTAGGTTGCTGAGATTCTGAAATAAGATGATCTACAAGATTCCTTCCATCTCTGATATTCTAGATCAATGCTTTGTAAACTATGGGTTTCGACCCCATAAGGGGTCATGAAAAATTTGGCAACAGTAGAAGGTTTCTGAAAGTGCAACAGTCAAAAATTAATTCAAAATAAAACGCATAATGAACTGAAGTATTTTTGGAAGTGCTTACCCGTTTTGCATCACGCAATTTCACTGTAGCCTTGGTTCTGAACACACAGCATGCGCACTTTGCACTGTGCATGCCCTCAGATCATGCAGTGCCAGCCAATGCTGACAAAACATGAAAAGGGGTCAGGAGTGGAAAAAGTTTAAGAAGCCCAGTTCTAATTACTGTATGTTTATACTACCTGTTTATACTGTAGTTATTATATAAGATGATTAAGTTCTTAGAGCGATGGGACCACATCTTCCTCTTGTATCCTTCTAAATAACTTATTAATCTATGCAGGCAAGGTACTGAATAAATATGATGAATGCCTTACTCCCGTAGTCTGGAGTCTCAGGCTTCAAAAGGTCCTTCTCACTGGGACACAGACTGTCAATTAATCATCACCAATTAATTAACCCCTATAGTGTGTTTGTGAATGCTTCTTTGTCTGCCCTTTATCTGCCCTGTCGCCTCTCAAATACTGCAGAGCACTTAGGTGGGATGAGTAGAGTCATTGGGTACTAGCCCAATGCATGCTTTATTTACAGTTGTGTACTCTTTGTACTTTGTGTTCTCTACATAAAGGTCTTCAACATTTTCCCCTCCTTTAAAGATATTTAAGTAATTTTAAAAGAAATTCTTTAATTTTCTTGTATTATTTTGGGAAGGAAAAGTCACCATTGTTTTATTTTCCCTTAGGAAAACCTCTTTTTTGTGATGGAATATCTCAATGGAGGAGACCTGATGTACCACATCCAAAACTGCCACAAGTTTGATCTTTGTAGGGCCACGTAAGTGCCATCTAATGGTTAGAATTTTCCTCATTGCCATGGCTGCTAAATGTGTATTGAGTGTCCAGAGGGCAGAAGGGATTGATTCAACCCATTTTTATAATGAATAAAAAAAAAATATCCTCAGTCAGGAAAACCTTATCCTGTCTGGGTAACTTTGGTCCAGTTACTTTCTTAGTGGCACCAGCAACTCTCTAAGACTATAATAATTGCATATTAATTCTTTATTTGCATTGGTAAAAGGAACTTTGTCATTGGAAGTTCCCCATACAAATATAATCTGAGGGCTGGTCCAAAATTCATCTCTCTCTAACCACATCTCCAACAACTTGCTGCTCTAGATTCTCCATGGTCATCACAAACTCAACGTGTCCAAAACCAGAACTCATTATCTTCGCTCCCTACATCTGCCTTTGCTCCAAATCTCCCAGTTCCTTTGAGGGCAACACCACCTCCCTAGTCATTATTTCCCCAGTCACCATAGCCCAATTCCAGGACAAAATTCCACCTTGGGGAATGTGTCCAATAGGAAAAACCTTCATGTTTTACCTTTCCTGGTCTTTAAATTTGTCAATTAATTTCTTACCAAGCTTGCAACTATGTTCATTTCTACATAATCTGGACACATACCCTATGAGTTTAAGTCAACCTGATTACACTTGGTGCTTGGGTGGGGGGGGGGGGGGCGCGGAGAAGAATGTTGAAGTCTGGCACAATGAAATGAACACTAGACTTGGAGACAAAAGCTCTGTATTCAAATCCTATTTTTCCCATGTCACTGAAACAGTCAAAAGAGATCTCAAAATTCAACTATTCCAATCAGGATCTAAATAAGAATCTTTACTATATCCTCCACAAAGTGGCAATCTAGGAACTATTTCAATACTTCTGGTGAGGGAATAACTCACTATACCTTCTGAGGCAGATTTCTACTTCTAAAAACCTGTAATTGTTAAGAAAGTTTTCCTTATATTGGGCCAGAAACAGCCTTTATGTCTTCCATCTGTTGCTATTAGCTCAGCCCCCTGGGGCCAAGCAGAGCAAGTCTCATCCCTCCCTTCCAGGAAGGATTCTAACCCTTCAGATACTTGTAGTCAATTTTTATGGGCTCCTGAGCATTCTCTTTTCCAGAATAAAGGTATCCAATCTTCTTTGGCATGGGCACCAGTTCTCTCATCATCTTGGTTGCCCTCTTCCAAATATTCTTGAGTCCGTCCATGTCCCTGCTAAAACGTGCTTAGAAGTCCCCAGATATATCACCAGAATACATAATCAGATGAGGGCAAAGCATTAGTGGAACCAGTTTCCATTTTGGGTATTTTGCCTCTCAGTGCATCCTGAGGGCACGTTAGCTTGATTATCTGCTAACATCCCATTCTCTGAGATTGAGCAGGCAATCTACCTAAATTCTAGATGACAAGCTCCTTGAGGGTAAGGCCTTTTCCCTCTTTTTGTATCCCTTCACTTAGGACAGTGCCTGGCACATAGTAGGTGCCTAATGTTTATTAATGGATTCTATATTTTTTCACGCATATTATTATCTAGCTACTCCTCTACTTTCTTGTATTAGTACAGTTGATTTTCAAACCCAGACGTTGGATTTTATGAACATCATTATTAAATTTCATTTTACGGAATACTTCTAATCTACAAGATCTTATTGGTTCCTGACTCTTTTATCAAGCATGTTTATCTAACCCTTCTAGCTTTGTGCAACAGAGAGATATGATAAGCATTCCCTCTATGGTTTCATCCAACTCATTGATGAAAATATAGCACAAAACCAAGGACAGCTCCCTTTGAACACTCCATGAGAGAACTACCTCCAGTTTGAGATCTCTCAGTGATGATTATTCTTTGGCTCCAACTTTTAACCAGTTCTGAGTCAAATTAATTGTATTATCATCTAGCCTGCCTTTTTCCATCTTGTACAAAATGAGAGCATCCAACCTTTTTTTTCAACTCTTCCACAAGGACCGTATGAAAGATTTTTGTTAAATGCTTTGCTGAAATGCTGTATCTAGACATTCTCTGATCTTGTTATTGTTCAGTCATTTTTTAAAGTCAAATCTGACTCTTCTTTGGGGTTTTCTTGACAAAGATACTGGAGTGATTTGTTATTTCCTTCTCCAGCTCATTTCACAAATGAGGAAACTAAGGCAAACAAGGGTAAGTGGCTTGCCCATGGTCACACGTCTAGGAAGTGTCTGTGGTCAGATTTGAACTCAGGAAGATGAGTCTTCCTGACTCTAGGCCTGGCACTCTATTCACTGCATCACCTTAGCTGCCCTTTCCCTGATCTACTGGCCTAGTTATACCATGAGAAAAGGAAACAAGGTTATTCTGTCAAATCATTTTAACTTCCAATCATCACTGCTTCCCTTTTCTAAATGCTTACAAGCCATATCTTTAAAAGATAGTCTTAAATCCTGCCAGGTGTCAAAGTCAAACACGTCAGCGTATAATTTGCACATTCCACTTTCTTTACTTATTGAAAAATCAGGACATCTGCCTGTTACCAGTGCTGTAGCATCTTTTCCCATCCTCCGTAATCCTGCAGAGATCATTGTTGATGGCTCAGAATCACATCTGATACTTTTTAATACTCTGAAAATGTAGTGTAAATTTAACCAAGCCTAGTAACTTGAACTCCTTAAGAATAGCTGTGTACCTATGTGCTCCAAAGAAATGTTTAAAATATTAAAGAAGATACTTTGGATATTTCTAAACATAAGTGGTCATATCTAAAAATCTAATTTTTATAATTTTATTAAAACCACAAAAGAAAAAAATGTGTGCCATTCAGTTCAAAAGTAGCCTGGAAAAACAGTTGTTTAAAATGCATCCATAATAATTCCTGGTTCTCAATCTTTCCCCCCCCCCCCCCCAGGTTTTATGCTGCTGAAATCATTCTTGGACTACAGTTCCTTCATTCCAAAGGTATCATCTACAGGTACGTTGTGTTCCTTTAAAATTAGTTGTTGTTGTTTTTTTTTTAGTTTTGCTTAAGTCACCGGAATTGCACTGACCCAACTGACTGACCATCTGTTTTGGGAAGGAGGCAGCATGCCTTCATGGTTGGATATTCTGTACCTATATCTTGTGGACATACATCAGTAATTTAAGAATCTGAATTTTGTCATTTGCACTCTTAGCCTGAAACTTAAGAGAGGTTAAGTGACTTGCTCCATGATGGTACAATGAAGTGATATTTGAACCTATGCTTTCTTGTTTCCAAGTTTAGCACTCTATCGACAGGACCACCCTGCCTCTCAGACTTTAGTACCTATCCAGAAAAAATGGTACCATATTGCTACCTTTTCCATCATTTTCTTCTCTTTTTAACCCTTTCTTTTTTACCCCTTCTTGCCTTGGTGCTGGTTGCTTCTTGGCATCTATTTATTTGAGATAATTTTTCTATTTTTAAATGTCATTCTTGCTTCTTTGCATACAATTCTATAAGAGGTCAAATTTTATAAAGGGGGGAGGAGGAGGAAAAAAGGGAAATGTCACTGGAAGAGGCAGCAGAATTGTATTAAAGCAAAATACAGTGATTGTTACTGCTAATGGTGATTTCTGAGTCAACAATGGCGCAGCTAGTTGACAATGGATACATTGCCAGGCCTGTAGTCAGGAAGTTCCTGAGTTCAAATTTGACCTCAAATACTTACTATCTGTGTGACCCCGGGTGATTCACTTAACTCTGCCTCAGTTTCCTCATCCGTTAAATGAGCTAGAGAAGAAAATGGCAAACCCCTCTGGTATCTTAGCCAAGAAAAACCCAAATGGGGTTATGAAGAGTCAGACATGACTAAAAATGACTAAACAAGTCAACAACAATAACAAAAAAGGTTTTATGTTCACCACAGAAAGAAATTTTGTACTCTGCCCTTTAGACACAAACCTGTCAAGAACAATTTTTATTGAATTTGAGTAAGCAGTTCTGCTTAGAGAAAAACAGCGCCAAAGACAGAAGCTACCCCATGACTCTGAACTTCTCTAATACAAGCCATTTCATAGTTACAGTTATGTCATTCACAAATAACAAATGAAGTTCCACAAAGAGATAAACTATAGTTGTAGCCCTCCAGGTAAAGTTCAATTAATAGAGTGCATCATAAAAACTAAAATTTAAATTTTTTTTTAAAACCAATCATCATTTCACTTTTTGGCATACAATTAAGAGAATTATTTTCCTGAAACCATTGTCTCTTTTTGATCACTCCCTTTAGGGATGCTCATTTTCAACAGGTCCAAGGTAGAGATACTTCCCCAGAAGTAATCAAGATTTCTTCCTTCCTTAGTTTGAGGATTACCCTAATCTCATTAATGTGGAACAAACCAGAGCCCCTATCCCTAGTGTAGTCTCTGTCCTAATTACTTCATGTAGGATCTAGAGAAAAGGAAGCAGGCCTCCTTTTGGAACTGACAGTTAAAGAAAGGCTGATAAGATTTCTCTTTCAGATTAGTCCAAAGGCTTCAGATAATTTGAAAATATTTAATGTTTCTAAAAGATGTAGGGGGAAGAAAGAAGGAGAAGGGTTAGTTTCCTTCCATACACATCAGTGTACTCTTGTTTTAAGAAAGATTTTCATCAAGAATGGTTAAATAGGACTTTGGATGCCTAAAGGAATTTAGTTTTAATTATTCAGGAAACATACTTATGTGGAACATCATTTTGACTTTCCAATTTTTATCATGTTTGTACTATATACTAGGTACTATACTAAGTACTAGAGAGATAGAACAATATCAAAGTCCATGCATTCAAGGGATTATGTTTTACAAGAGCTAGGAGTGCGTAGGGGAGGGGGAGAATGAATGTAAATAAGTATAATATGAAGTAAAAGGGAACAGATGGCAAGAAAAGTTGTAGAAGGAGAATTGTTAGGACTTGACAAGTGATTATATTATAAGTAGTGAGAGAAAGGGAAGGGTCAAAGATGACTGAGGTTTCAAGATTGAGTGCCTGGGAAATTATAGTATCTTCAGTGGGAAAAGGCGTAGCAGAAGTTTAAAGGGAGGAAATAAATAATTCTAGACATTGTTAACAGCCATTTCCAAATTCTAGAGACAATCACAACCCACAATCACAGAGAACTTAGCTAGGTATAATTATGGATGATAAAAAAAAATGACAGGTCTTTTTTATACAAATATAGAACATGCCACAGCACACCTGAGATCAAACTGGTTGTGTCTTTAAAGAAAAAAAAGAAAGAAAAACCCCAATAGTCAACATATCAAAAATATGGTCAATTCCACTAGATCAAACTGGTTGTGTCTTTAAAGAAAAAAAAGAAAGAAAAACCCCAATAGTCAACATATCAAAAATATGGTCAATTCCACTAGACCTGTAGACTGGTCTTAATGATGCTGAGACTCTGGAGTTTGTACTGTTTTATGCCCAGGAGGAAAAAAAACAAAAGGAGTTGGCACCCTTTGCCACCAATCCAAGGAGATCAAGGGAAATAATGAATAAGGTATGTAAGAGGAAAGGCAGGGATTTATACAATTCCATTGGTGATAACTGGTTTGCACCTGTGGATTGATTGTTTCTGTCTTTATGATACCGTTCTCCACCCTCAACCCTCTACCTCCAAGGAATGTACCTAGTCTGATCAAAGTACCACAGACAAGTTAAGTTTGTGGTGCTTCTGGGAAATCCAGACAGAAATGTCTAGCAGACAATTAAGTTGCAGACATGGAATTCAGGGCAGAATCTGGAAGTCATCCATATAGAAATGATCGATTAAACTCCAGAAAACAAGGGAGGTCACCAATAGAGAGAAAGGCAAAAATCAGGGCTAGGATAGAGATTTAGGAAACCCCCATGATTAGAAGTCAGAAGAATATGATGAACCATAGGAAACTAAGACTCTTTTTATCTGGTCAGACAAGTAACAAGAGAACTAGGAGAGAGCACTCACTGTCTTGCAAACTGAGAGAAGAGAAAATTATCCAAGGAGAATGGGGAAAAATTGTTAGCAGTCTTGAAAGCTGAAGATATATCAAAGGGAATGAAAATTTTTACAAGGTCATCAGACATAGAAAATGAGATTATTGATGACCTGATTAAGCAGTTTGAGCAGCATAGTAGGATTAGAGACCAGACCGCATAGAATTAAGAGATAAAGGAGTAATGTAAATTCCTTGGAATCTGAGACTCTTTTCATTTTTGACTTTGTATCTTTAGGCCTTTCTTGGCCTATCACAGTACCTGGTACCTTGTAAACATATACTTGATAATGTTGCTGAATTAAATTAAGTTGGGTGGGTAGTGAAGGAATGAACACACATTGTAGTTGACTAAAATAACATGGCAGCAGAAGAGAGGAGACATGGAATGATAACTTGAAACAATGGCAGACTCAAGGGAGTTTTTGTTAAAGTTAGAGGAGACTGGAGCCTGTTTGTAAGCAGCAGGAAAGGAGCCAGTAGATAGAGGTTGACAGTGAAAAAGATAGAGAATAATCAGTCAAATTCATAAAGGAGAAGGGAAGGACAGGATAAGGAATACAAGGAGAGGGGCTAACATTGACAGAGTAAAGTTTCTTTCTCCTCTGAGACTAAAGGAAAGAAGGAAAAGATGGGGAAAGATGTAGAGAGGTTTTGAAATAAGGAAGTGATAAGGAGTCTTACAGTGATTATTGGCTTGATATTTTCAGTAAAGTAGGAAGTGGGGTCCGCTGCTGAGAAAAAGCAATTGGAGGTGGTCCTGGGGACTTAAGAAAAGAAAAATGTATGGAATAACTCATTGTAGGTATCACTGTGATAATCAATCAGACCTTGACAAAGACAAATAAATGAAGCAAAAATTCTTCAAATACACATTATGAAACCTCTTATGGGATAGTTTTATAGCTTCACCAACTTTTTAAAAAAACACTGAAACAGTATTTGTCAAAATCATGTATCTTTGCTATGAAAAATGAAAACCTTCAGAACAAATTTCTAATGAGGGTTAGCAAAAGAGGATTATATATAATGTTGCCGTTGAAAAGCATTGTAGAAGACTGAAGACCCAGAAAAGGAAAATCACTTTTCTAAGATCAACAGGATCAGTTAGAGAAATAAGTGAACTTGAACATAGAGGATCCTAACTCCCAGTCCATCAAATCATTCTGCAATTATTGTATTCAGGTTTGGTGTTATATGGAATCTTCATGTTTCAGCTGATGGGCGTGTGTGTGCATATGTGTGTGTGCGCATATACACACATACATAAATATACACACCTATATTTTAAAAACTCAATTTTCTTTTGGGGTAGTATCTTTAAAAATGCATGAGTGCATCATACAGTATGTTTCTGAAGTAGCTGCTGGAAGCTAATTAAGTTGTCAGGCAAATAATTTAGTGTAGATACTGTAATTGAGGTTGTTGAAAAGAATGACTTGTTAAGAAATTACTGTTTCCTAACAAAG
This sequence comes from Pseudochirops corinnae, assembly GCA_028646515.1. Classification (NCBI taxonomy): domain Eukaryota; kingdom Metazoa; phylum Chordata; class Mammalia; order Diprotodontia; family Pseudocheiridae; genus Pseudochirops; species Pseudochirops corinnae. Next base: position 420,056,583 of record CM053585.1, on the reverse strand, counting down.
AAACAATGTTCAGAACATTCTGACTCATCTACTCTGTTTTGTCTGTTTTTAGCAGCAGACTAAGCAAGGGCCTAGTTTCCCTTAACTAGTCTTAATTCTTTAAGCACAAAATAAAAATTAAGTAGTGACAAGGGAGCAAGAGATAGGGACTTTTCACAGAATATATGATTGATGACCATAGATTTTGAGATGAAAGAGACTTTATAGATCTTCTGTAATTCCTGGCTAAAAATCATGGCCTCTGTTTACAACCTTCCCAAGAAGTGGCCAGCCATCACCTCCTTGACAACCTCATGTGATGGGGAGCCATTACCACAAAGCAATCCTTTCCACTCTGCAGTATTTCTAATGGCTAGGAAGTTTTTCCATAACTTGAGCCAAACTTCTTAAACTCATCTCAACATAAGTTGAACTAAACTTCATTAAAACTTCTACCCATTTGTTTTAGTTCTACACTCTGGGCCAGCTTGTTCCCCATGAAGGTTTTGCAACTGTTTGAAAATTTTCTATTTTATCACCCTCTAAACATAACTAGTTCTTTCACTGGATCCTCCTATTAAATATTTAAAGTTGCTTTACCATATTGGTTCATCTTCCTCTGGAAGAAGTCTAATTTGTCAAAACATTTTTCTAAAAAGAAACACAACAGGATAGGAACCAGATCTCCAAATGTCATCTAGCTAGGGCAGTATACAGTATCACTTCCCTTGCTGTAGGTGCCATACTTCTAAGGTAGCAGGTAGATCCCATATGTCCACAAAAGTCCTAATTCAATGACTCATCATGGTGTGGTTATCTAGAGTCCTTCAAGGCTATGCTAAGGGAGTATGAGTTCTAAACTTTAAATACAATCCCAGAGACATTCATGTCTGCCTTCTAAAAATCAACCTAAGTACGTATAGGCTATTGCTATCAGTAGGATGGCCTCAAGGTGATTAATTCTTTGGCAATGGCAAACCATACAAGGGAAGATATCTGGTAGCCTCAACTCTATGGGACTTAATTCTGTCTCTTCACTTACAGTGGCAGAATGAATGAAAGGGGAGTATAAGGTACTAACAGTCATGCTGTTTTTAGGGGGTCAATTAAAATTAATAACTTTTGGTGCTTTAAATGTAAGACCTTTGTCCAGAGTACAGGGAATCAAAATATTACTTAGAAGACCCAAGTAATAACAATCAACATTTCTAATATAAATGAGAATACAAGACAAAAGGGAAGAGACAAATAAAGGAGTTAGTTTTTGTCAGATATCCAAAGATAACTAGAAACATAGGTCATCCTGCCTATTTGTAAATGATGAACACCAGCTAAAATAGCACTGTGGAGATACTTGCAGCTTATATGTAAACATCTGTTGCAGAAAATAAGGAGAGAGAAATAGATTTTATATATATATATATGTATATATATATACACATACATACAAATATGTGTATATATATATATATATATACACATATATATTCTTTCAATAAGGAATCTCCTAAACATATGTCAAAACATATAAGAGTCCTTGAAAGAAACAACAAAACTCTTAGTTTAATAACTCTCTGATTATCCACATCCAGTGAGGTATAAAATAGTTGAAACTTATTCCCCAAAGATGGTGGCCACTACCAGGAAGAATGTCCATCACAGAGGCCAAATAAAAAAGGAGTTCTCTACAGAGCATGAGGTCTTCCAGATTCCCCTATTTGTGGTAAATAGTCTAATGATTCCATCAAGCCTTTCCTTTTTTTGTATTCAAAATCACTCAAAAGAATTAAGCTTAACTACACATAGATAAAAACCAAATAACTGGCGAATGCTTATTATCCAAATGTGATGTGCAGTTGGGCCTACATCCCATAGAATTTGTCCATCATTTTATACATTCCTTGGACAGATACAACAACATGGACAGTGAACTAAGCCTGGAATTGAATGGAAGGAACAGAGGTGACTGGATTATATTTGTGCAACACTTTGAATGACCCCAAGACTCTTCTTGAAACTAAAATTCATCTTCCTCATATTCTTCCAGTGAAGCTATCATACCACCATTTCAGAACAAAACTGTAGGTTACCCAAAGACCAATATAGAGATACATGATAGGTGTAAATGAACTACAGCACATTAACCAGTGAAGGATTATGCATAAAAGTTATCATGAAAGAGATTTATAACCAGAAAAGATGGTGAGCCGGTCATTCAGCAAAGGTGAAGAATAACTTAAAGTCTGTGCTCCGTTGATAAACATGTTAATGTCAGGAGACATTTAGGAAGTGCCTCCATACACTGGATGGAGATACAGAAAGGCATGGATAAGAATTGATACAGGATGAAAACATTTGAATTGATTACAAGTTGTACCACTGAAGTGAGTACCTACCTGTGTTACTGAACTTATAGATCCATCAAAACAATGTAACCCACTTGAAAGTGTGAGAGAGGATCACACTGAGATTTTTAGCTACGTGTTACGTTCCTCATTCATACTGAGTTTTATTCCAAGAGAATCTTGACTACTGCCCTTGCTACCAAACTGAAATAGCTCTCAGAGAGCACCACTGTCATCCTTTCTGCCAGATCTGACCTGATGATCCGTCCTCATTTTCTCGGACCTCTCTGTAGTTTTAGACCCTGATAAACATTCCCTTTTACAATGTACAGTTTCCTCCCTTGACATCTGAGATTGGCTTCAATCCTACTTCTCTCTCTACTTTCTCTGTCTCCTTTGCTGACTCCTCTCTCCTACTGATTAACATTGATGTTATATAACATTATGTTCTTTGGGTATACATACATGTTATGTATGTATCTGTGTGTATGCATATATATGTATGTATATGTGTGTGTGTATATACATCAGGGCTACCAAAATAAATGGGAATGTCATCTACATAAAGGTGATAGGAAAAGTCCTATTTACATAATGTATTTGTTTATATATGTATGTATGTGTGTGTGTATATAAATTGGAAATCAGATCTGTATTAACATTGTTATTAATAAATTCATTCCACCCCAGTTTTCCACTTTGATTACATTTCAAATATTCCTTCCTCATGATCTACATTATTTCTAAGAGGACTCAAGTTCTGTGCTCTGTTTTAGACACTCAATGGTGGCCCTGCAAACTCAGCTTTTCAAACAAGTTGTTAGAAAATGTGAATGAATTTAGAGGCAAATCAGTTCTTAATTAATAAGCTATTAAGTTACCATCCTTCCATAGGAGAAATTCAGATATCAAATTTTGTAATCTAGAAATGATATTCCTATATTTAGACAAACTCTGAATTCCAGTTCAAACATATGGCCATTCTTTCAACTTTTTTTCCCCAGCACACAAAATTTTCATGGAAATTTTTTCCCCACATCAAATCAGCATTTTGACATTCTTTCTAACTTCTTAAACTTTCTTCTGCTTACCAGTTGCTAAGGAAGAAACCTTTCCAAACCATGACACATCAGCTGGCAGGCACACATTTAAACATTAGATACCCAAGACCACAAAAACATCCACCAGACATTCAAGGGAAGGATACCAGCTCCCTCAAGCAATGTTCCCAATACTTCTTGTCCCAACATAAGGATTCTTGCTATTTTTCCAAATCCATCTCAGGATTCCAGAGTCTGTAAAATTAAGTTTAAAAACCACTGCAAGTCTTCCTGAACCTCAAGAAGTAGGCCAAAAAAAGAATTAAAATTGACATAGTAGCTGAGTGGAGAGAAGACTCTCTACACTTAGGATATTTCACTCAGGCCCATGAGTTAGGCACTATTGAGTCCAGATAAGGAAAGTGAGGACCAGTGGACCAGGTGACCCACCTATGTTCACATGGTTGACAAGAAACAGATTTAAGTCCTGAACACAAATTTCCCCTTGGTCCAAGTCCAATGCTTCTATTCTTATTTTCTTTTCAAATTTTGCTGGTATTATTTTCTCACAGAACATCAAGGCAGATACAACGAGACTCTAGGATTACATGGTTAACAAATGAGCATTGCTAAATTCTCAAGGTTGAAACTTATCTTTCAAGCTGAAGTTGGGACTTAGAACTTCTAGACCTAAGGTTCTGCTATTTTTCTTTTAGCTTAGTGATTTTATAAAGGCTTTTTGCATACTACCGAGATTTTAAATTCTCCCAGGCCACTGGTTGTTAACAGAAATTACTATATTTTCAGATCTCAAGACTGTTTGATTTATTTTTAAATTTGTATTGGGGGGCACACAGACCCATGCTGATTAGCATCAGATTTGTCATTCAGGACTGCTTACTTTCCAATTTCAAAGTTAAAGCCTAAGCATGCTGAACGTTAGCATTCAAAATTGTCTCTGTTCACACTTGCAAATGCAGCATTAGTGCTCTGACATAAAGAGAAAGCTGAGTCAAACCTAGCTAACACATTGCCAGGATTGTTCAGAGGGATGTATGAACACATGCTTATGTTACAGATATTCCCAAAGTCTCATGAATTCTGAGCTCTTGGCAGATTACAACTGACAACTTGCATTCTCACAAGTCTATTTTGAAAACAGTAGCGTAAAATTACAGCATTGAAGTGAAAGGTGTATTATTCCTATACCAAAATTTTTATCTACTAGATTATCAGACAGATTATCATTCATTAAAATGAGAAGTTGCTTGATCAGATAGTTGTTCACACCAAGTGCTTAAATTTAATACTCCTGATAGTAAACTAATTATAAACTATCAGAATCCAATGAGAGCGGCAGGTGAAATGGAGAGCTGGCCTAAGAACTAACAAGGCTTGGTTTAAAGTCTTACCTCTGACACACACACTGGGGCCCCTGAGAAAGTCACAGCTTCTCAGCACTCTTGGCAACTTCTGTGACAATAATTTGCAGAGAAGATGCTGACCTGCATTGGTTCAGGAATTTTTCTCACCCATAAGTTCCATATAGCAATGAAATCATAGATCAAATCCTTCCTCCCATCTCTATCCCAGAGCTGCTTTGAAATAATAGAGAACAATAAAAAACAAAAAAGAGGTTCTCTGAGCCTCTTAACCTATAGAAAGGTGAATGTCCTTAAAGCATGAGTGAGTGTCTATTATAAAAGAGATAAGTAGGGTCACAACATGATTGGATATAACATCTGTATCCCACGATATTTCCACTTCCATAATAGGGGGCATTCATTGTGGTAGTGGGAAAGGAGCAAAAAAAAAAAAAAAAAAAAGAGATGCTAGCTTACTCAAGCATTCTGGGTACAAGTGTCCAAATGCTTTAAAATTTCAGTTCCTACTAAACAATCAATGGAGAAGCGTATCCAAAGGAACTTAACCATGATGCTGGATATATGTCTAATATAATCATATTAAAGTCCATTTTTTCCATTATAAGTTTCATCAACCCATCAAAATGACATTTAAACAAAGAGTCATGCCGGATGCTTTGATTCTCTGGATATAATGAAGTTTTTATTCTGTTTCATGAATTAGTCTTTGATTCAGTATAATAAATTTTGAAAGCAAAAGATGCAGTCTTTTTTTTCATTTTCTCCCATTTCCCTCTATTGCTTATCCAGGCTAAGAGGAGCAAAAGTAGACAAAATAATACAGATAGACATGCTCAACTCAGATAGGTTAGAAGTTTCTTACTGAAAAAAAAAAATCTGCTGTTTTTTTCTTATCCTTGACTCTGATTTTATGAGGGGATATTACCCCCTCCCCCTCTCACTGATGTGTATATGTGTTTTCCAGAAAAAAAAACTTCTAACCAACACATACACACACACACACACACACACATATACACACACACACAAACACATATATTTTGGCACTCATAGAAAGAGGGAAAAGAATACTTTTAAATAGTCACAAGTCAACTGTCTTGGTTCCATGCCAAGTCTTATAACTTTTCTCTGCTCTTTCCTAAAGATAAATTGGGGATAGTGAAGGGAGAAGTCTTACTACTTAATTTTTCTCTTACATTCCTAATCACCTTTTCAAGCATAATATTAAAATGAAGTTTGTGGTATTCTGTCATTGAAATAGTTTTAAAAGCTAACTACACTTCATTTATAACAGACTCAGAGTTAGGAGTCTGATTTTTTTTTTCCCATCTACAGTTCCTGTGTTAGGCACTTGGAACATTTTTCTTCAAGTTTGGTAAGAGTTGTTCCTAAGTACTCAGGAAAGATGGAGATATTTCTACAATTCAATAATGTCAGAGGCAATTTGGATGAATATTAAACTACGTGCTTATAGGAAGTAGAGGTATCCTGTGCTATCTCTGGTATTTCTTACAGTGAACTATTTTATGTCTTTTTTTTTTTTTGGTTCTACCTGTTGCTATGGGATTTCTAGTGCTAGGCACCTTCTTGTAGTTCCTACCTTAGTGTTTACCTCTACTATATTTAACTTACAGAAGACTTTTCCTTTGTCCTCTTGGTTGACTGGTTGACAATAGCTTAACACTACTCTTGTTAGGACTTCAGGATCTATTGGGAAACACTCAGGATTTTTAATCCTCTGATAAGATATAGATATATCTGATAAGATATAAGATATAGATCCAAAAGATCTCTGGATTCATTAGTTGTAATTAAACCCAATTGAGTTGATCATGGGGATTGCAATAAACCAATAGTCACATACCCAAAGTTCCCCTGATTTATGGTTTAATCACAGGGATGATGGATTTTCTCTAAATTGGGTCTCCCTGAACTGAACCTACTCAGCAACCATAGAGGAATATGGATCTTAAAGTCAAATTCCAGCTTTCTAGATATCGTGTTCATCGGCTACTACATCTCTTCTTACTCTAGGAGCAATTATGGGATGCCCACACTATTTACTTTTGATACCTGCAAATTACTGAGAGTGATCTTCCAGAAGTTCACAAATATCCATACCCTGAGTGCTTTTATGTATAACAGAAAATAGCAAGCTTTAGGAAGTTACATATTTAAAGGCCAGTCAAGAGCCAAGAGGGGAATTCCAACTACTGATATCAGGTTTGTTTTTTAATCTGAGTGACCAGTTACCATGAAACAATTCTGCCCAATGTGCCAAATGTTATGGGTTCAATTGACTTATTGTAGGAGACTAGAGATGTGATAAATCTCTCCTCTCCTTTCTCACCATTTAGTGCTCTTTAAATAAGTAGTTAAATCTGATAAGTCTGCCATAATGCTAGAGAAATTAAAGGGCAGCTGATGCATAAAATATATGTCCCAGTAAAGTTTATGAAAGGATATAGGAACATCTGGCTAGGACTCAGATAAAGAATTGAAAACAAAGGATATGGGTGCTAAAATTTTCTTCCAGGTACTTCTAGAGGAGAGAATGTGTTCTTATGTAGGCTATAAATAAAATCAGAGGACCCAGGTACAAGTCTCAGCTCTGCCACTTACTACCTTTGTAACCTTGGGCAAATCACATCCTACCTTCAGATTCTCCATCTGTAAAACGAAGGCGTTTGACAAGGTGACCTCTGAGGTCCCTTCCAACTGTAAGTCTACCAACGATAAATGAATTATAAAGGAACCAAGCACCTGTGCCACATCAGTCTGGGAAACACAGCAGCGCAAAAGGGCATCTTCCTTTCCTGGAGCTGTAAAGAAAAAGAGACTGTGTTCCCATCTCTGACATGTGTTGGTGATGTCATCAGTTTCACCAATTCTGGGCCTTTGAATTTCCCAGCATTTTAATTGGTGAGGACATACACTGTTATCTGTTACCTCCATTCCCAAATGGGCAGCTACGTGGTCCAGTGGATAGAATGCTGGGCCTAGAGTCAGAAAGACCTGAATTCAAATCCAGCATCAGACACTTACTAGTTCTAGGATGCTGAACAAGTCATTTAATGTCTATTTGCCATAGTTCTTCAACCGGGAAATGGGAATAATTTTGATTTATTATTTTTAATTATTTTTTTTTATTTTAATTTTTATTATTATTATTACTTTATTATTAATAAATAATAATAAATAACACTCACCTCCCAGAGTTCTCGTGAGAACCAAAATAATAATTGTAAAGCATTTATCACAGTGCCTGGCACATAGTCTTATATGATTGGTAGCTATAGAACTGTCATCATTATGAGCATTAGTTTGCTTTGAAACCATAGGATCATAAGTTTAGAGTTGGAGGCCCTTAGAGCTCATTCAGTTCAATGCTCTAATTTTTTACAGAAAAGGAACTAAGACCCAAAGTAGTATTAAATGGTAGATTTGACCTTAGAGCCTCTCATTCTAGATCCAGTATTTCTTCCCCTGTACCACTGGTTGAATGGGCAAACACATGGAAGAAAAAAGAAGAATCTGGCACGTTCCGTGGTCTTTGGTGGAGTCTCCATGGCATTTTTCTCTTTACATTCCCAGATACAAGGAATTCACCTTCTACATACATACCTCTTATCTTTAAAGCTGCAATCCAGTGGAAGTCTGACCAAGCAACCTAATGGCTGAGTTTTACAAGGTTACCAAAAAGCCAAGAACCAAGGAACCATTAAGTTGAACCATTGCTTTAATATATGACACCCAAACCAGATTTCAAACTTTAAATATGCTTCATGGATTAAGTAAATGTTCACTCTGGCATTTTGTTCAATACATGTCCTGGGCTGTCTCATACCTTTGAGACAAATCACTAGGAAATGGCGGGAGTGGACAGGCAATCGGTTTGTGAACCTGCAACCTCAAGACCACATGTGGCCCTCAAGTTTGGCTCCTTGACTGACTTGAGAACCTAAAGGGCCACATGTGGCCTTGAGGCCATAAGTTCCCCATCCTAGCAAGAATATTCTATTACACACACACACACACACGTCTATATGTGTGTATATATATATATATATATATATATATGTCTGTATGTATATATGTCTATGTTTATACATAGATATAAATATCTGTATGTATAAATGTCTACAACTAAGTTTATTACTTTTCCCTAAAATCTCATACCCCTTAATGACCTTTTTTCTCCCCAATGGTACCTCCATGCACTCAAGTCTCCCATGCTTGAAACATTGGTGTTACATAATTCTTTTTGCTCAGTTAAATACATTCATTAACAATCTGCTATATGCAGAGCTTTTAACTTTAGGTGTGAGAGACAAAAGAAACATGCAACATAGTCTATGTCCCTCTTGTCTGCCAGTCTCCTAGAAACTTATAACATTTGTGAGGAAATAGAACATGTATCCATGAAAAAAGATATGATCACCGGCAAAGCCCGGCCACATTAAGTAACATGGTATCATCTGTATTTCTCATCTTCTGTTTGCATTGTCAGCATCAGTTTATGTCAGCCCTATCTCCTCCATGAGGTTGAAACATCCATGAAGACTGGGACCTGGTCTTATGACTTCATGTCCCTCAGCATTTAGCATGGCATTCTGCCTATAGTAAGTCCTTAATAAGTGTCTGTTGCCATGAACTGAAAGCAACATGGATAAGGATGTGGAAAAGAACACGGTTTTAATTGAGTGCCTAAGTATTCCATAAGTAAGGGGAGAAAAAAGTCAAGAAGTAATCAGAATGAGACTGATTAAATGAAAAAACTTTTTGGCATAAGTTAGTCTTTGGTAGAGGAAAGATATTCCAGGTGGAAGTGATTTAGTTCAGTGCAACAAGAACTTATTAATTGTATTGTAAATGCAAAGGTACTATATTTCATGCTGAGAATATATAAATAAAATAATCCTTGCCCTCAAGGAGCTTACATTCTCCTGGAGAGAGGGGGAATGATATGTACAAAATTAGCAAAGTAATAAAAAAAATCACCTCCCTCACAGGACTGTGATGGTAAAATGAGATAATATCTGTAGTACTTTGGAAAAGGGCTACATAAATGCTAGCTATTCTTACTGTATTATCTTGACTTTTGTCCTGCCACTGAAATTCAGTGACTCTGGAAGAGAGAGTGAGGCTGATGATTTTGCACAACTCTGCCTCACTTAAATCCAATTCATGGGCAAATCAAGACATCACCCATCATATTATGATGTCACTGACACTCTTAGAAAAACCAAGGACGAACAACTGTTGTTGCAAAGTAATTTTAGGAAGAGAGAGGAGACATTAGGAGAGATTTTGTGTAGAAAGTGGTGCCTGAGCTACATTTAAATCAGTGGTGTCAAATCCAAATAGAACTAGGGGCTACTAAACCTAACGTAAGGATCCCTGGGCTACATATTGACCTAGAAAAACATATTATCCGTCTTCTATTGTATTTTTATTTATCTTACCAGATATTTCCCAATTACATTTTAGTCTGGGTCTGGACACACTCAGAAGTGTGGCCTGTGGGCTCTGTGTTTGACATCACCATCTCAAATGGAGACAGCAATTCTAGGAGGGGGAGATTAGTGTATGCCAGGAGTGGGTGGTAGAGGCAAGAGATACAATGCCATGTAGAGGAAAAACCAACCAGGACAGCTCAGCTTAAACAGAGAGTATGGCAAAGGGAGTAATAGGAAATGACTAGAAAGCTACGTGGAAATCAAATTGTGAAGGGTCTTAAATGCCAAGCTAAGGATTTTTTTTATTTTATTTTACCCAGCAAGCAGTGGGGAGCCATTGATGATTTAGGGGTAGATAAATAGCATGGACATGTCTACATCTTTGGAATAGCAATGTGTTAGCCACATAGAGGATGAATTGGACAGAGAACAAAGCAGGTTATTCATGAGCATTTCATTTATCACATGCCTAATAACATCCATACTTTTGATTCAGTATCTTTCTCTGATGTCTAACATTCATTTTTCCCCCCAGACACACCTAATATTTAAAAACTAGACTGAGTTTTCACAGTCAAGATGACTGATAGACCTTCTTAGACTAAGGCACAAAGGACATCTATTTTTAGAACCAATAGAACATAGACTTGTTGTCATGATATTGGATCTCCTGGCAGTCTTGGCAGAAAGGGAATGACAAGGGGTCAGCTCAGTGTTCGTGGCTTACATAATGATTAATAATGGCTGGGTATAGGGACGAAGGCTCAGGAATACTCTCCTGCCACAGAGCCCTGAGTACCGAGGTATGATACTCCTTTAGACATCTGAAACGTGAAGATCCATCCACAGACCAAAAGTGTCTTTAAGCACATTCAGGTATATTAGAAACCTATGTATTTGTATGAAAGAAAGCCAGATGAAGACGATACACAGGCTGTTATCCATAGCAGGGAAGATCCATTAGCAAATTTTTATGAATTACTATTCTGTTCAGGACTCCTTTTTTGAAGGAAAACTATTCTTTAATTAAGATCTTATACTTTTGTAAGAGTCAATTTGAGAAAATATTTCCTAGATTTCTTCCTCTATCTTCAGTGTTTCAGAGATCTGCAATTAGTCAGTGTGGGTACTGTGATCCCCAAGAGACAGCCTCTGAGAATTTCTGTGGCCAAAATAATTCATTACCCTTGATCCCATCTTGTAGTGAGCCTTTCTGACCTGACCTGACCTCAGACAACAAGCATAGTCTATTGTCAGGCCCATAGTTTCACTTGGTAGGAGCTGGTGGAGCTTGCTTTTTGCTGGCCTCCTTCCAGAACCCAGATCACCCCTCTGCTAGACAGAGAAGATACTAGAAGAGGAACAGGACTGAAATTATCATTTGCTGTTGGAAATGTAAATCCATCCCCATTTGCTAACAAGCAATAAAAATTAATGAAAGATAATTGAGGAGAGTGTAAAAGCTGGCTGAAGCTTAACATCAAAAAAAAAACAAAAACCTAAAATCTTGACAACTGATCCCATCATTTCCTGGTAACTAAAGGGAAAAGAAATGGAAACAGTGTCAGATTTTATATTCTTGGGCTCAAGTATCATTGCAGGCAGTAGCTACAGCCATGAAATTAAAAGACATTTACTCCTTGAAAAGAAAGCTATGGCATATCTGGACAGCATACTAAAAAGCAGAGACATCATCTTACCAACAAAGATCCATATAGTCAAAGCTGTGGTTTTTCTAGTATAGTAAATGGCTGTGAGAGTTGGATTTATAAGAAAATAATTAGATGCCATAGAATCAACACTTTCAAATTGTGGTGCTGGAGAAGACTTTTTAGAGTCTACCCTCAGACAGCAAGGAGGTCAAATCAGGCAATACTTAAAGAAATCAATTCAGGCTATTCACTAGAAAACAATACTGAAGGTGAAACTTAAATACTTTGGCAACATAATGAGAAGACAAGAAAAGACAATGATGTTGGGAAAGATTGAAAGCAAAAGGAAAAGGGGACGGCAGAGGATGAGAGGGATAGATGGTGTCATGGAAACAAGAACATGAACCTGGACAGACTCCAAGGGACAGTAGAGGCTAGAAGGGCCTGGTGTGCTGTGGTCCATGGGATCACAAAGAATCAGACACAACTGAACAACTAAAAAGATTTAAGTTAAAATTGGCAAATGATTTAAGAGAACAACCTAATTAATGAATTGGTGAATGGAGCAATAGACCTGGAGCCTGAAGACGTGGGCTCCTACTGCCTCGGATGTTTGCTAGTTTGTGACTAAGCACAAACCACTTAATTTTCCTGAGCCTCAGTTTCTTCATTTGTAAAAATGTAGATAATACTACTTATTATATCTGCCCCACAAGGTTTTTGTAAGGATGAAATGAGGTAATGTATTGAGTACCCCAGAAGTACCCCTTAGCTCATAGCTATTAAAACTTAAAACTGTACTAAGATTTCTGGGGCCACTCTGTCTGTGTAAAGTACCCCCATAAGCCTTAAAATGCTACATAAATGCCAGCTATTTTTTTATTAATTTCCTAAGTGATCTTCTCTGTTAAAATATTCATCCTGGTCATAAGTCATGATACAAGCAGATTATATACATGCCGATATAAAAAGCTTGTGAGGGCATTCTCTTTCACAGGATGGTTTCCAATTTCAACCACGTTTCAGTTGAGCCTGTTTCTCATCTTGGTGATCTACATCACACCATCCACATCACCAGAAGAGAGATCCATAATCTCTCTTCTAAGCGTGTCCCATAATAACTAAATCCTTAAAGGTGTTCAGCTGCTTACAGATATTCTAGGTGCCTAAATCAATACTGGTTTGGCTCACACACTGAGACATGTATGCATCTTCCACAAATGGAAACATGCATGAGCAAATTATAGAGAAATACAAATACATAAGCACATGCCCTTCTCCACATGCATGATACTTGGGAGGTAATCTTTCCCTTAGAAGAAGTGGCAGGCCTAAAATGATGGATCTTGAGTTTGCAGAGTGCCAGTCTCCTGGGAATATTAAGAACATTCCCATGTATCCTTCCTCTTGACTAACAAAGGAGCTGAGATTTATGGATGAAAGGTCAGAAAATCAGCTTTTATTTCTGACTCTCACTGAGCTATTCTTTGACAACATTGTTGATATAAATGATCTTGTTCTCTCTGCCTCAGTTTCTAGGTTAATAGAGAAGATGAATATAAATGAGAATACGCTTTGTCTTCCAAAGATTACCAGATACACGAGAATGTCTTCAAGGTCTGCAAAGCACTTTATAGACATGGTTTCACTTAATCCTAACAGCCATGGAAGGGAGGCACTCCTTTTATAGATGAGGGAGGTGAGGCTACTTGTGTTGTTCAGTGGTTTGTTGTATCTGACTCTTTGTGACCCCATTTGGCAAAGATACTAGATTAGCTTGCCATTTCCTTCTCCAGCTCATTTTACAGAGCAGGGAACTGAGACAAACAGGGTTAAGTGACTTGCCTGGGGTCACACAGCTAGGACTAACTGTCTGAGGCCAGATCTGAACTCAGGAAGATGAGTCTCCCTGACTCCAGTCCCAGCACTCTATCCACCACAACACCTAACTTGGACTCCTATATGGGGATTGGTTAATTCATTGCATTTGTATTCGTGGTGCCTGGCACCATACCCGATACATAAGAGATGCTTAATAAGTATGTAATGGCTGATTGAACATAGGTAGGTACCAACTGGCAGGTACCAGAGGCAGGATTTGAAACCAGATCTTTCAGATTCCAAGGCTGGCAACCTCCACACAACACCATGCTGACTTGGATGCAAGAAGTGGCACAACCATACGTCATACAAGAAATATGAGGTCAGAAATGGAAGTGAGCTAATCCTGTTACAGGAGGAGAGATTGAGTGGCAAGCTCCCCTCTGCACATCTGCAGAGAATTTATAGATGATTAGATCCTAGATTTAAAGTCAGACAATCCTCTAGTCTAACACCCTTATCATACAGGAGCAAAAACTGAAGGCCAGAGAGGCTGAGTTACTTGGGCAGGGTCACACAGCTGGTAAGTGTCTGCAGTGAGATTCAAACCCAAATCTTCCTCTGACTCCAGGTTTAGCACTCTATCTATTCTACCGCGTGGTTGCAATCTGGACTCCTGGAGGGGAAACCTGTATGGTCAAAGTCATAGCTCCACTGTATTAGGGTCCCAGTATTCCTTCTTGCCCCAATACCTTGCTTAGGCTTTCAATAAATATGAACTGATGACTATATGAACGTGACTTTTTTCGGAGCACTACTGAAAAGAAAGCCTAGACCTTAATACATTTGTATTAAGTAAACAATCTTTTTTTTTTTGCTTTCTTTTTGTTTTTTGGGGTTTTTTTTGTTTTTGATTTGTTTTAAATATGAAGAGAGTGAATCAGAGGATATATAAGTGGTTTGTACCTGGCATATGAAATGACATAGTTAAAACCACATCCTCTTCATTCTGCTTCTGCTCCTGTCTCAGACCTTTCTGCCCCCAGCTAGAAAAGGTCCCCAGTTTAAGGTCCTAACCACATTTTGTTAAAGTCTTACATCATCGTAACTAAGATTATAGGTTCAGAGCTGGCAGTAGCCTTAGAGACCATTGGGTCCAACCCCTTCATTCTACAGATAAGGAAACTGAGGCAGAGAGAAGTTCAGTAATTCATTCCGGGCCGCTCCACTAAGTAAGTGTTTGAACTCCAGTCTGCCTGACACAGAGTAAATGCTTAATAAATGCTTGTTGGCTGACTCCCGGTCCAGTGGTGGGAGTCTACCATACCATGCCGCAGAGAAAGTCACAGCCTCCACTATTTCAGAAAGGTTAGGGTGAGAAATGACTTGTGATTGAAATCATGTGGAAGCACCCCATGTCCCCAAACTAAGCACCCTCCAGAGGCCTTCCATGATGCCTGAAATTATGACATCCGAGGGTTTAGAGCCATCAAGGAATTTAAAGATCATTTAGTCCTGCCCTCTCATTTAACAAATGAAAAAATAAGGTCTAGAGAAGGCAAGTGGCTCAGCCAAGATTATACCAACAGAGGAACAAAGCCAGGATTTGAACTCACTTTTTAATTTAAATCCATCTCTTTTTGCACTATACTAAGTAGGCCACCCCCTCCATGAAACCTTCTCTGGCTCCCTAAATCATAAGTGATCCTCTCTCTCAGAATTTCTCTGCCATTTTGTTTGGACCTCTCCTAATCATATATGTGTGTGTGCATGTGTGTATATGTGTATGCATATGTGTATATGTGTATGCATATGTGTATATGTGTGTGCATATGTGTATATATGTGTGCATGTGTGTGCATATGTGTATGTGTATATGCATAAATACATACATGTATGCATGTGTATGTATGACTATCATATATTATATAATAATAAACAATACACTATAGAATATATATTATAATTACTAATTAGGAGAAGTCCAAATAAAAGGGCAGGAGAAATTCTGAGAGGATCATTTATGACTATATAGATATAGGGAACTACTGCTACTCATTATTTATAACTTATAACAAAATCACTTTTGTTGTTAAGTCATTCTTCAGTCATGTCCAACTCTCCGTGACCCCATTTGGAGTTTTTTAGGCAGAAATACTTGAGAGGTTCGACATTTTCTTCTCCAACTTATTTTACAGATAAGGAACTGAGGCAAGCAGAGTTTAGTGACTTGCTCAGGGTCACACAGCTAGTAAATGTCTGAGGTCAGATTTGAACTCATGAAGATAAGTCTTCCTAGCTCTAAGCCCAGTGCTGTATCTACTGTACCACCTAGCTGCCCAAGTAAAATCATTACTTTAGGTTTATGCTTTCCTGTATGTAAATGTATTACCTGTAAAGGTAAAAGATTAATCCATTAGTTAATATCCACTAACACATTGTCATAGATTAGCTTATTCTTAGAAATGCACAAAGCCCAAAAAGGATAGAATGCAGTACAAGTGTATTTTGATGAGGAAGATAAATAATGGAAAACTCCAAAGCATAGACAGTTCCGTAGGTAAAGTCTAGAATAGGAGTGAGGAACCTGCAGCCTCGAGGCCATATGTGGCCCTCTAGGTCCTCAAGTGCAGCCTTTTGACTGAATCTAAACTTCACAGAATGAATCCCCTTAATAAAAGGATTTGTTGTGTAAAACTTGGACTCAGTCAAAAAGCCACACCCAATGACCTAGAAGGGTACATGTGACCTTGAGGCTGCAGATTCCCCACCCCAGTCTAGAAGAAAGGGGCATTGGATTTCAAGGGATGGTATGCATTGATTCATTTGTTCATCATGTGTATATGAAGCACTTGGAGGTGTTACACTGTTATAAAAAGGATAACCAAGTTACAATTCCTGCCTTCAAGGAGCTCATTCTGGGCATTGCAAGGAGATAAAATATAGATAATTACAATATAAAATAGAACATGATAAGTTTACTATATATTTAAAAGAAACAGCAAATTGTACATAATAGATTTGAAATTTCATATACAATCATCTTTTTTCTATTCTACTGCGTTACAGAAATGCTTGTTTTATTCCTCAAGTGCAGAATAAAATTTTAAAATACATAAAATAGAACTAAGTCTATAAGAAAAGTATAATATACTATTAATCAAGATGTTTTCATCTGGAGGAATCGGGGAAAGTTTCATAGAACATTGGGTTGAAAATTTCAGTTAGCTCATGGCATGAGGATGCCCCATGCTGGGAGTGAGCAATGGAGGGAAGCATAGGAAAAATTTCAGATAAGGAAACACTGCCATGTTCTTCAGAACATTACCTCAAATCTGAGTTCTCCTCACCTCTCACCTGAACCATTGCAGTCATCTCCTAACTGGGTTCCTTGCCTCCACTCCTTCCCCTCTTCAATCAGTCATCCAAACAGCCGCCATCTTTAGAACCCTAAAGTACAGATCTGACTGTGTCATTCCCCTGCTCAAAATGATGCATCTGCTCACTATTTACCCTGGGAGAAAATACAAGTTCCTCTCTCTGGCATTTCACAGTATGGCCCCAACCTCCTTCCAGGCTGATTTCTCATTATTACTTCTTACCAAACTTAACCAAACTTGTCTACTTGTTGTTCACCATATAACGTATCCTCTCTCCACCTTCTACCTTTGCACAGGCTCTATCTGCTACCTGCCACGTACTCTCTCTCTCTAACTGTACCTCATGGAATTCCCAGCCTCTTTCAAGAGTCATTTCCTACATGAGGCCTTTCCTGATCTCCACCCATCCCTCCCCATAGCTGGTCCCCCCCTCCTGAAATTACTTTGTTGTTATTTTGCATATATTTTGTACTGGTTTACCTATATAAATGCTATTTTCTTCAACACCCGTAATGTAAGCTGTTTGTCTTTTTATCCTCACATAGTAGGCCCTTAACTGATGCTTGTTGTATCAATCGGCCTGATCCCGTTTGTCAGTTGCTAGTCCTGTTCTGGGACTAGCTGAACTACCCTCTTCAACTACACAGCAACTGAACAAAAAAGCACATGTTGCTTTCCCTTTTATTTTCCAGGGACCTGAAACTGGACAACATTCTATTAGACAAGGACGGACACATCAAAATAGCAGATTTTGGCATGTGTAAGGAGAACATGTTTGGAGACATGAGGACAAGCACCTTCTGTGGAACCCCTGACTACATTGCACCAGAGGTAAACAGCTCAACAGAGGCTGAGCGTTCCCTTCCCAGAACTCCTGTTCATTAGCTCCAGCACTGCCCCTTCTCTCCTCTTAACATTGAAGGTGGGAGGATTTGGGTTGTTTGGGCTTGGAGCACGTGAACTTCAGCTTCTCATAAAACTTTGGTATCAATCCTCCCTAGAAACCATTTCATTGGAGCTTATTCCATATCTTAATAAAACTATTTCTCATAGAATTGTTAGGAATCCAGCTTTATCCTTCAATACTCGTTCCCAGAATATGGCAGCCATTGGTGAGTGAAATGAACCAGAAGGGGAAACTGACAAGAAACCAAAGGGAAACTGGCTAAGTCTAGCCCCAAGCATACACTTTGAGTGATCAAAAACCTAATATATTTTTACAGAGTGCCCTTTTAAAAATATTTCAGTAATTTAAATTATATGCGACAAATATTTCTTAGGTGTTTACTATGTGCAAAGCACTGTGAGGTACTAGAAGAGATAAAAAGTTTTGTTAAGAGAATCCCTTCAAACATGAAGTGAATCGGTCAACAAATATTTATTAACAGTCTTGTAGTGGGGGTAAAAGCACACACACTGATAATTATAAAGCAATACTTCAATGGGTTTGTGATTTCCTCCTTCCAGTGGTACAGAATGTGATATATCTGTGCTTTCTCAACCTATTAGACTTGTCTTCCCATAGGAGATGCACCCAATATATTGAAAGTCTTATTCTGTGTCTCACATTAAATGCTTATCAGTGAAATATGTGGCCTGGCTCTCAGTTATCCTTCAGTCTTGCCCCATGACTGGTCCACCTCCTTTTTCAGTCATACAGCTCTCTCATGATATTCTTTATGCCATTTATTCCATATTATCTTCATTGGTGATATGTTGTTACTTATTCATGGACACCATGTGCATCTCCATTGCCTTTTGGGTGACCCACAGCTATAAATCTCTAGAGGCTGACACTTCCTGACTTTTAGCAATGCAAGCATCACTTGAAGAATAAAGTTATTTAAAATATAGGAGGGGACCCTGAAAGCACTGAATGATGAATGAATGGAAGGAAGGAAGGAAGGAAGGAAGGATGGAAGGAAGGAAGGACGGAAGAAAGGAAGAGAAGGAAAGACTCATTAGCCACTAATTGTGTACCCGTTACTGTGCCAAGTGCTTTACAAATATCATCTTGTTTGATCTTATAGCAACCCTGTGAGGTAGCTCTATCTTAGACATGAAGAAACCGAGGCAGGCAGAAGTTAAATGACTTGCCTAAGGTCAAACAACTAGCAAGTATCTGAAGATGGATTTGAACTCGGGTCTTCCTGACTCCAGGCCCAGTGTTACACCATGTTACTGTCAGTTCTCTTCTTCATAATTAATGCTGGATTCAGTTCCTTTTCCATCCACAATATTTGTTCAATATAGGTGTGTTCGTGTTTTACTGATGATATTTTGCTGATTGCATTGATTGTGAAACATTGCAAAGTCTCCTACATTATATTTTTTAAATGCACAAGAGCAGAGATGTCAAGTTCATGGCCCACAGCTCTCTTAAATGCCAGGACCAGATTGAAATATAATTGGGAAATATTTAACAAAATAAATAAAACTACAAGCATAGATAATGTTAATAGGTGGTTTTCTAAGTCAGTATGCAGCCCGCAGAAATCTTTATGGATGGTCCTTACTTGTGTTTGTCATGACTGCTCAAGAGTTTAACCTTGCTGTCCACCTAGGATAAACAACTATAGTACATAATTATAATGACAACTATGATAACACAATGCACTTTTGCAAAACAAAATATTTTGTAAGGTCAGGGATAGAAAGGGGTGTTTATTGATAGTGGAGGAGAAGAAGGCTTTATTGAGGAAGTGCTATTTGAGTTGTACTTTAAAGTATGAATAGTAATTCAGTAGGCAAAGATGACATTCTCTAAACAGTAGACAGCTCTATACCCTCTCCTTTTTCCTCTCCTTTTCTCTGGTTCTGTGTGCCACACTATTGTAAATTTTTTTCCATTCTGTTCAACAATCCATTCTCAGCACATGATCTTGCCTGCCACTCAGGCATAGTGGTTAAGGGCATATGGAGTCAGGAAGACCTAAGTTCAAAGCCATCCTTAGACACTTACAAACTGTGTGATTCTGGGGCAAGTCACTTAACATCTCTTAGTCTCAGGTTCCTCATCTATAAAATGGGGATAATAGTACCTACCTCATAGTGTTGTTGTGAAGATCACATGAGATAATGTCTATATAGTGCTTTGCAAACCTTTAAGTGCTATTTAAATACCAGTTACTATTGCTATTAGTAGTAGTTTCATATATATACATATGTATATATATTTTTTTTTAAATTAGCCATATAATCTATTAACCTCCCTGCCCCTCACTCCAAAATTTCTGTTTCTTCACTCATTTGCTACATTTTCCTCCTCACCCCAAGGGTCCCAAAAGCATCTCCTTTTACATCTTACCTATAGGAATTTACTACACCAATTATTCCCTCCCTCTCTCAAATCTTCAACTTTTCCTCCATTGGTATATAAATAGACTTATATCTTCAATGTTAAAAAAAATAAGAAGAACCTTCCCTCAGTCTTGCTACCCCACTGAGCTACTGACCTAAATGTGTGTTTTCCTCTGAAAATTAGACTAGAAGAGCAGTTCTCAAACTGTTTGGTCTCAAGACTCCTTTATACTAAAAAATTAAATTTAAAAAAAAAGTATTGAGAACCCTTCCAAAGAGCTTCTGTTTATATGAGAGAAAGATAGAGAGAAAAAGAGAGAAATTATTTTGACCTCACAGGCTTTCTGAAAGCTTCTCAGGTATCCTAGGGTTCCCTGAACCATACTTTGAGACCACTAAACTGGATGATATGGGATCATCCAGAAGAATGTAAGCTCTTTGAAGTTGGGAACCATTTTTATTTCTGTCTTTGTATCCTTGGCTCCTCGTACATAGTAAGCATATACTACATGCCAGCTGGATTAGATGATCACCAGAATTTCTTCTAGCTCTCACTGCCAGACTTCCAGAAATGATGACACCTCACTGGCAGATGTTTCTTCACCATTCACTCACTCCTTAATTATCTGTGCATCTCACACCCACTGGCATCAGTCCACTGAAACCTCGTAATCACCAAATCTAGTGGCTTTGTCAAAATCCTTATCCTCCATAACTATGATGCCTCAGTTGACACTTTAGACCATGGACTTTCTATCCTTGGTTTTCCTCCTACCTTTCTGGTTGATTACTGTTTCTCAGTAATTTCTCTTGCCGTCCTTTACACACAGGTATTCCTCAAGATTCTATCACTGGTCATCTTCTTTGCTCTTTCTACCCATTTTCTCTTTGTGATATTCATTTGTTCCCCAACTTCAACTAGGACCTGCAAGCAAATGACTTCAAAATTTATGTCTCTTGCCTAATCTCTAATCTCCATTCCTGATCAGCAGCTGGATACTTCCACCTTACACCCAACCTCCTGATACCTCAAACTCCTCATGTTCAAAATGAAACTCATCTTGTGTCCCCACCCCAAAAGAATCTCCTTCTGACTTTCCATATTTCTATCAAGTGCATCATCTTTCAGTCACCCAGGTACAAATCCAAATCATCTTCGCTCCTGCCCCTATTATTTTTTCTCCCCTTTCCATTCCCGTCACCCTCTCAGGCTTTTGTCACTCTCACCTGGGCTATTACAACAATTTTCCAATTATTTTCTCCACTTCAGCTCCTCTAACAATTCATTTGATAGTATACACTGCTTTGAGACTAATTTTTCTAATGCATTGCTCTGACATCAGTCCCCTGCTCAAAAAAAAAAAAAAAAACACACACCTCCAAGGGGTCCTCAGTGTCTATAGAATGAAATCTGAACTTAAATTTTCCACTCTAAATTTCCACTATTTCTTCTACCATACCCTTATTTCAGATTGCTTATTGTTCCCCCTCCACCCTTGCCTTTCTCCCCTCTACACATTCACTTATACTTTTTCCTCCACCTTAAATGCTCCCCACACCCCCTCAGTCTCTGCCTACCCAAGTCTTATGCCATCATTCATTGTCCAACTAAAACCTCACCTAATTCATAAAATTTTACCTGACGCCTCTAAGCCTTAAGTGGTCTCACTCACCTATGACCTTCCATAGCATGTTGTTATATTTCCCTAATGCATTTGTCTTATTCTGCCTTATACTAATTAATATAAATAACATTATTAATATAAATAATTATATTAATATATTATATTAAATTATATTATTATATATATTTATTATTATATATATTATATGTTATATATTATTATATATAATTATATTATATTAAATATAAATAATAAATAATATAAATAATTATACTAATTAGTATAAATGCTTTTAATATCTCCTTGAAGGTAGTGAAACCTGTCGTGTTCATCTTTGTATATGCAATGGTACCTTGCACAGAGTAGATACCTGATTAATGTTTATTAGATTGAATTGTCAAAGACCAAGCCCTCAGAGCTATTTTGAGTTTGAATATGCAGGATTACGAATTAACTTGATTGATGTGTGAAGGGGTTAAGGGAAGGGATTATAGCCAGGTTGTAAAATCAAGATAAAATTTTTAAAAATTGAAAGCCAGCTCTAGTCAAATAAAAGTGATGCCAGCCCAGTGAGCAAAGGGTCAAGGAAGGCTCTTGGAAGAAAAATAACTTCATTTCTGAGACATTACAGATATGATACATGAACCCTCACAGTTCTCCCTACAGCCAGGGCAACATTTTCATTAACCCTGCTTAACTAGAAAACTCATCCAAACCTCTCAAGAAAACTTGTACAGCATTTGGTTTCTTTGATATTAACAACAAAAAAATACATCTTAGGATGCCTGTCAATTGGGGAATGACTAAACAAATTGTGGTATAGGATCTCGATGGAACTGTGCTATGAGAAATGACGAGCTCATTGATTTTGGAAAAATGTGAAAAGACTTACATGAAATAATGAAGAACAAAATGAACAGAACCAAGAGAATATTGTATACAGTAACAGCAATATTGTTTTAAGAACAGCTTTGAGTGACTAACTCATTTTGAGTATTAGAAGTACTCAAATCAACTAAGGAACCTATGAAGGAAGATGCTATCTGCCCCAGAGAAAAGAACTGAAAAATAGAAGAATGTATAGTATGGTTCTATACACACACACACACACACACGTACACATATATTTGTATTGAATGGTAGCCCTCTCTAGAATGGGGTGGGGAAGAAGGGAAAAAATATAAAAAGTGCACCGCAAAGAATAAAAGAAAAATGAGAAAGCATAGAAAGAATAGCTTTGAAAAGGATGTGTAGTACTTATAGTTTTTCAAAAAGAGCAAACAGTGCAAAATATAAATTTATAATGAATCTTTTTATGCTGTGCTGTGTAGCTGAAAATGTTCTTTTTTTGATCTTTATGTATTTAAGTTCAAAATGAATAATAAATCCACAAAAGCTTTTAAAAAGCAATTAGAAGACAGCACAACAAATAAAATGTCATTTTATTATTATGCCCAAAGTTTATATGTAATTATTCTTTAATCAAAATTTTAAAAGTCTTTTAACAACAACAAAAAGTACCATACTTTATAGTTTCTTGTCACAGTCACAGAATCTCAGGGTTGGAAGTTATTTTAAAGCCTAGGTAGTCCAACTTATAACTGAAAAATAATTCTCCCTATGGCGTCCTCTCCAAGTGGAAAATGAGCTTCTCCTTGAAGACCTCCAGGGAGGAGGGGTCCCTTATGCACCAGATGCTGTCTGCTCTAAGCTCTCTGATAGGTTAGAAAGTTTTTCCTGATATGAAAGCAAAATCACCTTCTCTAACAACCTTGCTGATTGCCCTGTTTTCTGGGGTTAGGATAAAACAAGCCTAATCTCTCTTTTTTATGCTATCTCTTTGGATCTGTAACAACAGCTATTATTAGGAAGCAGCTTGATACTGGCTTTAGAATCAAAGGGCATGAGTTCACATCTCAGTTCTGCTGCTAACCACTCCCTGACTGCACTTGATCTTGAGTTAATTAATTGCTCTGGTCCCCAAAGGTCCCCATTTGTAAAGTGAGTTGGATTAGATGGCCATTAGGGTCTTTTTCAGCCCTACGCCCCAGTTCATTCATACCCTTCTTTTCTAGGCTAAACTGTCCCAGTTCTATTCATCAGGTCCCATATTGCATGATCTCCAGTCCTCTCACCAGCCTTGCTGATCCCCTCCTCGTTCTGCCATGAGCACAGTCCAGCTTGTCAATGTCCTTCCTAAAATGTGGCACACAAAGAAATGAGCTACTTCTCATTGTAGTTAAAGACACCACCATCCTTCCAGTTTCCCAGGTTTGTAACCTCATCATCATCGTCCACTATTCACTCTCACATCATGTATCCCATAGTTGTCAAATCTTGTTTCTACCTCCATGACATCTGTGTTCCATGTTCCCTCCTCTCCGTTCACACAGCCATCACCAAACCAGGCTTTCATCACCTCTCACTTGAACTCCTGAATCTCGTCCAGTGTGATCTCTTAATCCATTCCATCCTCTGCACAACCATCAAAGGGCTTTTCCCAAAGCACAGGTCTGCCTATATCACCTTCTCCACTCAGTAAACTCCAATAACTCCCTGTTACCTTCAAGATCAACTCTCTCTTTGGCTCCATTCAGCCTTCTCAGCCATCTCATTCCTCCCCTATATACACTCTGTAGTCTAGTCAAACTGGCCTTCTTACTGTTCAGCACATCCCCAATTCCCAATCTCTATGCCTTGGCACTGGATAAATAAATTTATGTATAACTAATGTCATGCATGAAAAAAGATCTGGGAGGCTTGGTGGATTAGTACCTCTGGCTGGATGGGATGCACTCCACCTTTGATTGTGCCTCCTTTGTACACTTGGTTTCCTTCAATATTCAGCTTGAGTACCACCATCTACAAGTGACCTTTCCATCCACCCACCCTTTTAGTGCCTTCCCTGCAGAAGTTTACCTTATATCTGCTTTCTATGAATGTATATATAAAGATATATATGTGTGTGTACATGTAGATATGTATACATATTTATATACATATAAATATATGTGTACATGTGTATGCATGTGTGTATATATACATATACATATGTGTGTATATAGGTGTACATGTTGAATCCCCCTTTAAAATGTAAGCTCCTTGAAGGCAGGTATATTTTATTTTTGACTTTGTGTTCCCAGCATCCAACATGGCACCTTGCACACAAGTGCTTAATAAATTAATAAGTAATCTATAATATTCCAAATATACTTTAAACACCTCCTTTTCTATGGCTCCTTTGTTGCTATTAAATACAATTTAAAATCACATTGTTTTCTTTTTTTTTACTGTTGTAGTGTTGAGTCATATTGAACTACCAATCTACTAAGTCTCCCAGATCTTTTTCTCATACGTGAAATTTTTTATTTCATATATAAAGTTATTTCTCCATGCCTCTCCCATCCTGTACCTACACAACTGATTGCTTGAATCCAGAGGTGAGAATTTAAATTTATTACTACTAAATTTTATTTTATTCAATGTAGTCCATTATTCTAACTTTCTGGATTCTTTTTTTAGATTTGTCATCCAATGTATTAGCTGTATCTCTAACTTTCACATCAATTGCAAACTTCAAAATAATCATTGATAAAATCATGAAATGGCAAAGAGCCAAAGACAGGACCTTGGGCTGCTCCTTTAGAGGAGTCTTTCCAAGATGACATCATGCCATTGACAGCTGGCCATTCTTTGGGCCCCGTCATGCAACCAGTTCTGGATTCACCCAGCTACGTTGTTATCTAGCCCATTCCTTTACTTCTTGTCCACAAACCTACAATGAGAGATGTTGTCAAATGCTGTGCCGAAATATCAGTAAACTATATCTACAACGTTGTGATTGAGTAACACTGTCCAAAATTTAAAAAAAATTTGAAATAGCCTATTCCTAATGACTCCATACTAGCTTTTAATAACCACAGCTTCCTTTTATAAAAATAGCCCCAAATTCTGCCAGGAATTGACAGATTCAATCAAGCGCACTGGCCTATAGTCTGCTGATT
This sequence comes from Pseudochirops corinnae, assembly GCA_028646515.1. Classification (NCBI taxonomy): domain Eukaryota; kingdom Metazoa; phylum Chordata; class Mammalia; order Diprotodontia; family Pseudocheiridae; genus Pseudochirops; species Pseudochirops corinnae. Next base: position 420,030,593 of record CM053585.1, on the reverse strand, counting down.
CTTTGCTATTTTCTTTTAACGAAAATTTATTGATGTTGTTCAGTCATTTCAGTCATGTTTGACTCTTCATGACCGCATTTGGGGTTTTCTTGACAAAGATACTAGAGTGGTTTACCATTTCCTTCTTCAGCTCATTTACATGACAAGGAACTGAGGCAAACAGGGTTAAGTGACTTGCCCAGGGTCACACAGCTAGTAAGTGTCTAAGGCCAGATTTGAACTCAGAAAGATGAGTCTTCCTGACTTAAGTAGCCTGCCACTATTCACTGTACCACCTACCTGCCCATCACTAATTTTTTCACATCTCTCTTCTATAATTTTTCTTTTTTACAGAAGTATTTTTATTTTAAAATAAAATTTCTTGATGCTTACCCTTATAAGGCCCGAATTTCTCTATATATGTCTCCCTCTACCCCTCCCAGAAAGCTATCCCATATGAGAATTTTCTCTATAATCTTTGAAAGATCATAAATGTCACTCAGCAATCATATGCATCAGGTTTTTTAGATCCATGAATATGGTTTGTCCAGGCTTTGTAACTTGAGTTGATTGAGAACAGCTAGGTGTTCTCTTTCTGTCTCTTCATTTATATTACATTTTAACTCTATTTTTATCATTTTTTATCTTTCCCAGTTCAAAGATCACTGTCCTTTAGAAAGTTGATTAGTTTTGCCTTGACTCTGAGAAATGATTTCATCCACTGTTTAATCTATGTTAGATTCATGGAATCTAGTTTCCCAAGGTGATCAGAAAAAAGGAAAAGAACCCACATGTTCTAAAATGTTGATAGCAGCTCTCTTTGCGGTAGCAAAGAACTGGACATTGAAGAGATGCCCATCAACTGGGAAATGGCTGGATAAGTTGTGATATGTGAATATAATAGAATACTACTATGCTATAAGAAATGATGAGCAGGTTGATTTTAGGAAAACATGGAAGGGCTTACATGAAATAATGAAGAGTGAAATGAGCAAAACCAAGAGAAAATTGCATATGCTAATAGCAATATTATTCAAAGAGTAACTGTGAATAACTAAGCTTTTCTGAGTTATATGAATATTCAAATCAAGTACAAAGGACCTATGAAGGAAGATGCTATTCACTTCCAGAGGAAAAAATGAATATAAGGACCTATGTATTGAGTAATTTCACATACATATGTTTGTCAAATGTTGGCCATCTTTAGTGCAGGGTTGAGAGGGAGGGAAACAGCTTGGAACTCAAATGTAACAAAAATAAAATATTTTTTAAAAACGACAAAAAAATTCCAGAATTTGTTATCCCAACACAGCATTTAAAAAAACCTTTGTATTGTCCTTTACTTCATTACTTTCTGAGTTTACTTACAGAAAAACTAAGGTTCAGAGAAATTCGGAAACTTATTTGTGACTATACAATTAGCATCAGAATTTGGATTCAAATCTAGATCTCCCTACACCAAGTCTAGGATCCTTATTGATATACCATATCATCCCTCTAATAAAATAATTGCAATAGCAATAAACTTTCACTTATGTAAGTTATATAAGTCTTTATGGTTACAAAAAAAGAAAAGTCATACATACATTATTGCATTTAATCTTCACAGCAACATCGTAAGGCAGGTAGTTTAAGCATTATTCTGACTTTACAATATGTGGGAAAAAACTCAGAAGGATTAAGTAATTCACCCAAGGTCATGCCAGGTGATGATGGAGTCAAGATCTTAGGATCCGAAGGCCATCTAAGCCAGCAATATCATTTCACAGATGAAGAACTGAGATAGCCTTAGACCAAGTGACTTGCACAAGTTCCTGCAGGTAATACCCAGAGAAAGAAAAATTTGAACCTACATCATCTTCTGATCCTAAATTCTGGAAACTTAGTGCCTAACATAGTCCTTTGTAGACAGTCAATACTTAATACGTTTTTATTATGCTGAATTGAATTGAACCACCAATAACAAGTCCACTATTCTTTCTGCTGCACACCACCTGTTTTGAGATCTGACATATATCGTGGTGTCCTGGGATATTATCTCTAATAAAGGCAAGAAAACGGAGGTTATCTACTTATTTAATTGTTATCTTCAAGGCCAGTTGAAAAGCCCCTCTCTGGTGTTATTTATATGCCCCATGATTTCAGTTTCTGAGAGTTCGTGGTAGCATCACTGAAAGGAAACAGCATACAGCATATACTGATGGTGCAATGGATAGAGCACCAGGGCCTGGAGTCAGGAGGACCTGAGTTCAAATCTAGCTTCAGACAATTAATAGCTGTGTGACCCTAGGTAAGTCACTTAACCCTGTTTGCCACAGTTTCCTCATGTGTAAAATAAACTGGAGAAGGAAATGGCAAACCACTCCAGTAAGTCTGCCAAGAAAACCCCAAATGGGGCCATGAAGAGTTGGACACAACTGAAACAACTCAACATCAACAACAGAGTACTATCCAGACATTGTGCCCCCACCTTCTCATCAATGTAGCTTGCATTCATTAAGTGCTTTAAGGTTTGAAAAGCACTTCACGCGTTTTATTTTATCTTTACAACCACTATCCCTATATTAGAAGTAAGAAAACTGAGAGGCCGAAGTTAAATGACTTGCTCAAGGTCACGCTGCTAGTACGTGTCTAAGGCTCAATTTGACTTCAGGTCAAGTACTCTATCAACTATCCCTCCTACTGCCTCCTGGATTAAGTTCAGTATAAGTCAAAAAGCATAACTCAGCTGCTCAAAAAGTTTATTTTTAGACTGAATTCTTATTACAATGAGTAATTATTATATTTAGACTGAACTATTATATTTAGATTTACCATAATTAGCCTGAATAATTTAGACTGAGTTCTTATTATTGTTAGTAATAATAGCTCACCTTTTTTTTTTTTTGCTTTTTAGGGGCAATTAGGGTTAAGTGACTTGCCCAAGGTCACACGGCTAGTAAGTGTTAAGTGTCTGAGGCCATATTTGAACTCAGATCCTCCTGACTCCAGGGCCATTGCTGTATTCCCTGTGCCACCTAACCACCCTGATAGCTCAGATTTATATAGTGCTTTTTCAGTTTATAAAGACAATCCCTGGGGTAAGAACTCCAAGATGATTAATATCAACCCTATTTTATAAATAAGGAAACCAGGACTCAGGTGGGTCAATTGATTTGCCTGTAGTCATGGAGGATGGTTGGTTGTAGTCCTTTGTTCTCAAAGAGGACCAGAATGACATCACTATGTTAGAGTCAGGTTATAATGTGTCCGCCTATGGCTGATCAGATCAGTAAGAGCTCAGAATGCTCTACCACAGATTGGGCACAAATAATCCATGTGAACATTTGGACTGAATTCTCTTAATTTGCACATCTCACGTTTCTTTTGAGCTATTTCAATTCTGCCTTGCTTATAGAGCACAGCACCTTCCCTTATGAGGACACACCAAGCTAGGTGATCCTGTGCCAGTGTCTCGCAATCAGTTCCAAAGTTCCTAAGAGAGACCTTGAGAGTCATGTAGGAAATATAAATGAAAAGTGGAGATAGAATCTACATCTTCTGATTTCCAGATCAATTACTCTTTCCATCCCTTCATGCTATCCCTATTAACTGAAATGTGTAGAACAAGGGAGGCGGTCAGTCAATGGACCACATTTGGAAGGCTGTGCTCTGTTCTGGGTACCATGATTTGGGTCAATATTGATCAGCTAGATTATGTCTAGTGAAGGAAAATGGGAATAGTAGGAGACCTAGAAAGCATGTCATCTAAGGAATAACTGAACATAGAGAACATAATGCTAAGTTTTCTTTGATATGCTGAAAACCTGTCATGTGAAAGAATAATTACTAGACTTATTCTGTGTGATCCCAGAAAACAAAATGTGACTTGGAACCAGATTTTATCTTAATAGAGTGAGAGCTATCCAAAAGTAAAATGAGCTGCCTCAGCAGGTAGTGAGCTCCCCAACACTAGAATGTTCAAAAAGAGGCTGCATCCTTCAGGAATTTTACAGCAAGAACCCTTGTGTTGGGTGAGAGACTGGACTAGATAATCACTCATTTCCTTCTCTACTCTAAAATTCAATAATTCTATAATGTGCTTTTATGACTCTTATTTCTTGTGGTCATACAGATCTTGCTGGGTCAGAAATACAACACTTCTGTGGACTGGTGGTCCTTCGGTGTCCTTCTCTATGAAATGCTAATTGGTCAGTCACCTTTCCATGGCCAAGATGAAGAAGAACTCTTCCATTCTATCCGAATGGACAACCCTTTGTACCCAAACTGGCTTCAGAAGGATGCCAAGGATCTTTTAGTAAAGGTAAGACATCAGATAAAAAGAAGAAATCCTTTGGCATTTTCCATGTCTGAGATCAGATTTTTGGTGACTAATGACCCTTTCATTTTAATACACTCTCCTTCTGCAGCTCTTCCTACTGACTTCCTTGGCTTAAAGTCCAAATCCCATCTTCTACAGGAAGCCCTTCCCAATCCCTCTAAATTCTAATGTCTTCTCTCTTTTAACTATTTCCTATTTATCCTGTATAAAGTCTGGTTGTATATATATTTGTTTGTGTATTAGCCACTACATTAACTCCTTGAGGGCAAGAACTGTCTTTTGCCTCTTTTTTTATCCCCAGTGCTTAGCATGTTACCTGGCACATACGAGGCACTTGATTATTGACTAAGATGGAAAACTCAAATGCAATAAGGAGTCAGAAAGCGACCCTCATTAAAAAAAAAAAAAAAATCCAAAAAACTTTTATTAAGCACCTATTGTATACTAAGTATTATACTGGAAGAAAGGGGTGTAAAGATGAAAAATGATGGTCCCTTCCTTAAACAGTTTATAATCAAATAAGGAAGATTCAACATGTATATAAAAAAGCATTATATGAAAAAGGTAGAGGATGATAAAAGCAAAGGACAGCTCTGGACAAAGGATCATCTATGACTAGGCGGAGCAAGTCACTTAACCCAAGTTTCCTCCTCTGTAAAATGAGCTGGAGAAAGAAATGGCAAACCATTCCAGTATCTCTACCAAGAAGACCCCAAAGGGGACATGAAGAGTCAGACACGACTGAAAGGACTTAACAACAAAGCAACAAAAAGCTTAATAAATGCTTTCTTGACCGGCTGACTGACCAAGCCTTTGTTAACCTGGAAATAAGAATATATGAAGTAGAATTATACCTTGATTTTAGTGCTGATCTGGTTTCTCACTCTTTACATGATGCCTCGCACTTAACAAATGGCTGAATCAAATTTGTAAATACAAAAACAGTACCAGCCTAAATGATGTTTTTCACCAAGGGCAAAGAAAATGCTGTTGGAACTATCAGAAATGAAATTATATCAGCATTATTTCCTATTTGCGAAACACAACTCAAAACTCGTCCAGGATGCTTGAAATTCTTGTGGGTCTTCACCTCTCTTTGTGAAGTCAAGACGTGGGATTTGAGGAATCCTGGACTCTGCTTTCTGCAGAAGATCCACATCAAGCTTAAGGGAGCCAAGGGGCAAACAGACCATCAGTATCACTGGCAAATCATAAGGCAACGCTGAACAAACAAAAGCTCACAGGATTTTAATCAGAGAAGCTAGATTTCAATCATATTTCTATTCCAACACTCAGCACACAGTAGGCACTTAATAAATGTTGATTGAGGAAGTTGACAATGTGTCCCGCCTGTGTGTCTTTGGCTAAAACCATCTTCCTTGCCTTCCACATGCTCATCTGTATAAAAGGGATCTTGCTGCCTAGCCTCTGAGATCCCTTCCTCTAACTCTCTGATCCCTATGACAGAGTTAGAAAACAGAACTGAATCTATCCCTAAATGAATAATTAGGTCTTTTTTCTAAAGGGACCTGAAAATATTATAAACCAAAATTCAAGGACAACATATTATTTAAATTTTTTTTAAAACACTTTTTTTTCCACTCAGAAGACCTGAATGTCTCAGATTCAGCATAATTTAACCTCTCCAAGAATCTTCTTTCCCCACAGAATAAGTGTGAAAATACTTGCCATATCCAGCCCTCAGGGTTATTATGAAGATCAAATCCAATCAGAGTGGTATGTAAAGTTTTGTAGCCATAAACACTATGGTAATGAGTTGTTATTGTTATTATTAAGGAATTAACTGATAAAACAGCAAAATTCTAGTCACATAAAATAAGTTACCAGAATGCGAGTAGTCCTTTTTATGCATTAAAATACATAGACATTAATCCAAGCCCTCTTTTCAGCTCTGGGTTATACATGATTCCCTGGGTGACAGTGAGAAAGCATCACCCCAGCATGAGCCCTGGGCACCAGCAAATGAAAAGAGACTTATAAAATGAAGAGCTTACATAAGACATAGGTCTCTGAGGTCCCTCCCAGCTCTGGATCAATGATCTGATGTATTCTAAGCAGGAAACTTCCATCCCTATGACTTCAAGGGATGAAATGATGTCTAGAAGGACAAACTGGTAACAATCCCCTTTTGACACATTTTGATGAACTGGTTCTAATAGAACTTAGAAAACACAAAGACACAGAATTCATTTTCCTTACAATTCATGCATTCCCTAGAGACAAAGAGCAGAGGACTGAGTGTCTGGAGAAACTGAAGTCTTGCCCCAACTCCATCATTTGCTCCATTACGTGACCTTAGGGGATTCACTTGACACCTGTAATACTTAAGTTTTCCCATCTGCTGAAAGGAAAGAATTGAACTAAGTAACTTCTACCAACAACCTCTGTAATGTTCTATTGTGATGAATTATTTGATGACTCACTGGGCTCTCAATGACAATGGAGAAAGAATGCTGGGCTAGGATTAGGGAAACCTGAGTTTTAGGCCCATTTCTGCCACAAATTAGCTGGATGTCTTTGGGCACATAACTGAGCGCCTCTCATCATCTGTAAAAGAAGACAGTGGGATTGGATAACTTCAAACTTCCTTCCATGTCTAACATCATATTTCTATAACTATAAACAGAAAACTCAAAAGAATGGCATGGTTTGGTGGAAAAAGCAGTGGCTCTGGGAGTGATTAGGTGGCACAGTGGATAGAGCTCCTGGCCTGGAGTCAGAAAGACTTGAGTTCAAATCTGGTCTCAGACACTTAGTAGCTGTATGACCCTAGGCAAGTCACTTAACCTCCTTTGCCTTGGTTTTCTCATGTAAAATGAGCTAGAGAAGGAAATGACAAACCACTCCAGTATCTTTGCCAAGAAAACCCCAGATAGGTCAAGAAGAGTTGGACATGACTGAAACAACTCAACAACAAGTCTGTAGTCAAAGGACATGGGTTCAAATCCTGATTCTGATGAATGCTACCTGTGTGCCTCAAAACAAGTCCTTTAATACTCCTGCATCTCAGTGACCTCATCCCTAAATTGAAGAGCCTTGGGTCTCTTCCAGTTCTAGCTCTATGATCCTAGGAGACTTCAAAGACTACCTTGTCTGAATGCTACCTGAACAAGAATCCTCTCTACTAACTCCTGACAAATGGTCACTGAGCCTTTGAAAGACCTCCAGTAATGGGGAACTCATAACTGACCTCCAAAAACTTACAATTGAAGAGATAGGACAGGGACAGCTAGGTGGTGTAGTGGATGGAGCACTAGCCTTGGAGTCAAGAAGACCTGAATTCAAGTTTGACTTCAGACACTTGACACTTACTAGCTGTGTGACCCTGGACAAGTCACTGCAAAGGAAGGGAAGAAAGAAAGAAAGAGAGAAAGAAAGAAAGAGAGAAAATGAAAGAGAGAAAGAATGAATGAATGAAAGAGAGAGAGAGAGAGAGAAACATGCCTAACAGATCATGAAAACTGCCTAAATGTGCTGAAGGGATGTGCTTAGCTGATGACAGGTGGAATTAATCAGTGACCACTTCCCAAAGAAGTGAATTTTGAATATAATTTTAAGAGATAAGAAATCCTTTGCAGAGGGTAGGCAAGAGTTCACTTCAGGTCATAACAATGTCATTTCCAGAGGCAGAAACTAGCATGAAATCTGAAAAGTACAGAAAATAGATTATTTGGCCTAGGGTGGAGGGTGTATTTAAAGGACTAAAATAAATCGATTAAGGATATTAATTGGTGGAGGAGCATAAAACTCAAGCTGAGATGTTTGTTTTCATTAAATTTTACTCTAGCTGTTGAGGATTTCATGACCTTTCTCTAGGCATACTTGGGACACATTGTCCCAGTTACAGTTTCCAGCAACTCTAACCTCAAATATCATTACTCACTATACACTGTTATGGACCATTGTATTGGCCCATAATCCCACCTTCCTCTTACTAGATGACTTTAAACAATTAACTTCATATCTTTGTGCCTCTCTGTTTCTGCCTTCATCAAATGAATTTGGATGAATTCACTGAGTAAGAGAAGAAGGATATATTCAGAAATGAGGCTGATGTAAAAAACAAAAGATTTCAATAAAAATAATATTTTTTAAGAAAGTGATGAATTTGAATCCCAGTTCAGTCCCATATTAACTGTATATAGTTGTTGTTCAGTAGATCCAGTCATGTTTGCTCTTCATGACCCCTTTTTTGAGGGTTTTCTTGGCAGAGATACTAGAGTGGTCTGCCATTTCCTTCTCCAGCTCATTTTACAAATGTGGAAACTGAGATAAATAGGGTTAAGTGACTTGCCCAGGGCCACATAGCAAGTACATGTCTGAGGCCGATCTGAACTCAATGTAGATGAGTCTGTTCATTGTGCTACCTAGTTGCGTAACCATGAGCAAATCCTTTGACTCCTGAATTTCAGTCTTCTTGTCTCTGAAATGAGGATGTTAGAAAAGATGATGTCTAAGACCCCTTCTAATGACAATAATTATCACATATAGTACATATATAATATATATTGTGATATTATGAAAACAATATATAACTTGATATAGTGTGACAGTTACTCATCATATATGAGTAAATATATAATTATTATTACTTGCATACACATAAAGCACTTTAAAGTTTAAAAATCATTTTCCTCACCATCCATTGAGCTAAGTAATATGAGTATTATCTCCATTTTATATATTTGGAAACTGAGGCTCAATGACATGCCCAAGATCATGCAAAAAAATCTGAAGCCAGATTTATTTACTGATTCTACTTGGACACTCTTTCTTCAACATTACATATTTCTGATCCCATGTATGGTATGGGAAGTGCAAAACCTAGCCTTGTAAGATCTCCCAGGTGTTGGGTCTTCTAGAAATGCTGAGTAAGAATTTTCCCTAAAGGAAACACAACACTGGATAGCACCTAGATCAGAATTCTACAACCTCAGGCATTCACAAAGCATTTAATTAACATAGTATAGTGAATGTGAACAGCTAAGAGGTACAGTGGATAGGGTCAGTAGAGTCAGGAAGACCTAAGTTCAAATTTGGCTTACTAGCTGTGTGACCCTGGGCAGGTCACTTAACCCTGTTTGCCTCAGTTTCCTCTTCTGTAAAAAGAGCTAGAGAAGGAAATGGCAAAGCACTCCCATATCTTTGCAAAGAAAACTCCAAATGGGGTCATGAAGAGTCGGACATGACTGAATCGACTGAACAACTTAGTCAATATATAGTGTCCCATCCATTTGTTTGGGAAAGGATGGAAATCAAAAGCCCCGGAACAAAAACATCTTTTTATAGAAACTTTTTTTAAAAATCTGTTATGAAAGAAACACTCCTGTGAAGGGGTGAAAGATAGAGGAGAAAATTTCTCAGGCACTCATATGTCACCAGCTGACAAGTGCGGAGCACTGACTGCAGACCTCAATAGCCTTGAGCCGATCCCCCCCTAGACAGCCAGATAAATTTAACCAAACCCACACGGCCTGCTGCCTGTTTATGTAAGAGGCCTACTATTTCCTATAAATGTAAACCACCCTTCTTGACAGCCTTTATGGACAAAGGCAAGTCTTTCTTCAGGAGAATTTATTTCTCCGGCACAGCTCCCTGCCCCAGATCTGCTGATTCCAACCTACAAGTGAAGTCTCCTGCCAAATCCAGGACCCCAGGGCACTCTGATTTGCTATGGGGTGGACAGCAATTTACTCCGCTGTGTAAAACTAGAAAGAAGATAGGGAATGGAAATCAGAGTCTCAGAGGGTCCCCCTGCTTATAAATTTTATTTTTATTTTTCCTAGAAGATAAAGAAATCCAGGAATAAATATATTCAGCTCACAAGACAATTTTTCATTCAACAGGATGCATTCTGAGTATAAATTCAACATGTTGAGAAGCTATATCATATATACTGGAAAGCACAGTGAATTTGGAGTCAGGAGACTTGGATTCCTATCTCAGCACAATCCCTAGCTTAATCTATCTGTGCCTCAGTTTCCCAAGTCTGTTAAATGGGGATAATAATACTTCCATTATCTTTCCTCACAAGGTTGATATGAGGAAGGTGCCTTTTAAAATTTAGAGAATGAGAGAGGTGGTGTGTATAGTGAATGAAGAGTTGGCATCATAGACAGGAGGACCTGGATTCAAAGCCTGCCTCTAATACATATTGTGTGACCCTGTGTCATTCTCTAAGGGAATTTTCCAAGATTGTAACTGAAGAGCAGGTGCTTATCTATGGTGCTAAATGAAACTTTTTTTTTTTTTAACTCTCTTTGTCTTAGTTCCTTCTGTAAAATGGAATTGAATCTGATTCTCCCTAAGGTCCCTACCAACTCTGAATCCTGTGACCATATGAGTCACATTTGTTCTTAAATTACTAAGCAAAACATCTTATGGGGATCAAAAAGAAAAAAAATAATTTTAAAAAAGAAAAGACAAGGAAGGATAGAAGGCTAAACAAGACAGAAAAGAATAAAGTATAGGTTGATTTAAAGAGGATTAAAAAAAATTTTTAAAGGAAAAGATGCCCTGGAGGGGTACCTAGCCATCACCACTCCTTCCAGAGAAGAAAGGAAGAAAGAAAAATCTGGAAAGGGAAGGAAGGTTACTGGCACCCAGAAGAACAGAGACAAACACAAAGCACCATAGAGACCAAGACTGAAGGCCCAGACTCTGATAAGCATCAGTCCACAGCACAGCAGTCAAGGGTCTGCTTTGCCACCCTGTTCCAAGAAGATAGATATTGGATGGGCTAGGGGAAGTATAGGGAGGTACCTTTTTCTTTTAGAACATAAGTTTACTGACAGCAGGGATCATGCTTCCTATTTACAAAGGACAGCTTACAACTAGGTCCCAAGACGTTTTGCCCACTGACTCACATTAGCTGCTCTTTTGAGAATTTGAATGGTTTACAATGAGCCATGGACCTACTTTTGAATTTGTGAAATTGTAATATGTTTAAAAATCTGAACAAGACACTTTTTAAAATGGTAAATTACCTTTAACCATTGGGTTTGAGCTTAAAACATGGTTAAAATTGTAAACAGCATAGAACTTTCCAAATTCAAAATCAGAAGCCACTAGAAATGAAGGAATGAATGGAGAGAGTTAGAGACAAAAAAAAACCAAACAAACAAAAAAATAGGTTATTTACTAAGTTTTCCAACTAATGAGCTTCCCTAAAAATAGATCATCCCCTCCCCCCTCCAAAAAAATGGAGCTAGTAATAAAACCACAGTCCCTTCTCTTCCCAAGCCTGCATTCTTTACATGATACCAGTATTACCCAAAATGGAACCCAAAGACCCCACTCTATTTGGAAGGAGTAAAGGATACTCAGGTAATAAAGTGGAAGATGAATCAAAGAAAGGGCTGGGTTGTTACCAATACTATGTTGTAGGAAGGGTTTTCTGAGGGCAGTTGACTCTCCTCTCCAACACATTAACTGTCAAGATATTTGAAAAAGTGGGAAAAGGAACATTATGGTATGTATGAAGGAGGAAGGGAACTGAATTATATTCAATAAAACAGGACAGCTTTCTGAAAGAGAAAGATTTGTTCACAGCAAGAAAGCAGCTAAGTTTCTGGTTCAGCTTAAATAAGCAAATCTATGACATCTATGTATTAAGGATATAATTCTTAACCCTCAAAATCAAGAGGCAGTGTGGCACAGCAGACATAGGGCTGGCCTTGGAGTCATGAAGATCTAGGTTCAAGTCCTGACTGTGTGCCCATGGGCTTAACCCCTTGGTGTCCCAGGTGACTCTCAAAGACCTTCGGTTACAGATCTGCCTCAGTGGAATGGCCAGATCCAACCCAAAACAATGACAACCAAGCTTCCCAGCAAATAAAATAATTAGCTCTCCTGGTACTGGCTGCTGCTTTGCCCAAAAGGAAAGTCACTCTGACCTGATCTCTGACACAGAGCCAGGGCAAGGAAAAACTCTGAGAAATCAAGTCAGCAGCATTTATTAACACCTGTATACCAAGCCCTGTGCTGAGCCGTGGGGATGCCAAGACAGGTGAAAGCCGGTCCCTGCTCTCAAGCAAATGGAGGAGGCAACATGCACACTGCGGACAAACAAGATAAACACAGGCTAAGAGGGATAATCAAAGGAGAGAGAATGGAATTCTTGCATTTTTTACTCTACATCCTCTCCACGGTTTCTGCTCCAGTCAGGTCACATGTAATTACCTTACCTTTGCTGAATTGAATTATTGTATAGCTCGTTCCTCAACTTCTCCTGAGGCTTAGGAGGAAAACACATTACTTTTTCACATGAAGCTACATCTTAGGGTCCCTGTGGATGCCATTCCTTTCTAAAACAACTCATTGGGTTTGAATCAAGAAGGTTCTGCCCTGTTGGCAACAGAAAGTTGTCTTCTCCATACAGTCTCCTGACCTATTACTATTGCCCCCCTCAGGGGGGCTTCTAATAAGGGAAAAGAAAAGAAAAACCTAAGAAAGATGAAGAGGAAAAAATACCTACATCATCGTCATCATTAGTCTTAAGATCTTGAAAATGCTTTATAAACATTATCTCATTTGATTTTGACAACAACCCTGGAAGATAGGCAGTATTCTCATCTCTATTTCACAGATGGGGAAATTGAGGCAGATAGAGGCTAAGTGACTTATCTGGGGTTGTCGAAAGCAAGATTTGGACTCAGGTTTTCTGATACCTTAAAGGTAAAGCAATATTAGAGCAGAGAATCATCAATTGTGAAATGTTTATGTAAGTTTTTTTTCTACTACATTCAAAAATTTATGCCAAGTATTGCAATTAAAAGAGGTACAGGTTATGGTTCCTGTCCTCAAGACCATCTAACTGAAGAAATAGGATGTAGGCATTGGACAGATGGATATGGAGCTTTCTCTTACACCTGGTGTTATCTAAGGCATGCCTGGCATGAGCCAGTAATTATTGTTATAATCTGATAGAATATAAACTCCTAAAGGGCAGAAATGATTTGGTTTCCTTTTTTTTTTTTTTTAAATCTTTGCATCCTCAGCTCCTAGCACAATGACTTACACGTAGTAGGTGCTTAATAAATATTTATTGGGTTGTGGATAACTAACAATAAGATGTTGTCATAAGATACCTAATGCAGTATACAGTGAAGCAAATGAGTAGTATAGGAAATAAGGATTGTAGGAGATCAGATGAAGAAAAGATGACTGTAGGTTCAGATAGTCTGGGGGAAGATGCACAGAAGAGATGTGAGTAGAACTGGGCCATAAAAAATGAGCAGGATTTGGAATAGAGGGCAGCCTAGGCAGAAAAACGGAATGAATAAAATGCAGAGGCAAGAAGATGCATGACATGTGGTATACAGTGAGTATACTAATGTGCCTGGAGCAGAAGGGTCACCAAGAGGAGTAAAGAGTAGCACAGGGTAACACCGCACAGGTACATTAGGGCCACAATGTGGAAAGCCTTGAATGCCAAGCTAAGGAATCAGAAAATAATAGAATAAAGAATCACAGAATAACAGCATGTTAAAACTGGAAAGAGAATTAGAAATTACTTTATAAAGAGGAAACTAAATTTCTGTGAAGTACCTCGCCAAGGGTCACATAGATAATTAGGACAAATCTGAGACCGAATGGCATTGGTGATTGGACTTTATTCTCTAGGATAGGACAGCTATTGAAGATTTGAGAATGAACCAGACAAAGTACAGAATAGATTAGGGAGAGAGAGGCTAAGGTACAAGAAGTTAAAATAAGATGTAGAATTTAAATGCCAAAAGGGGATCAGTCTTTGATTACCTTCTTACTCATGTTCCTACCAATTATCCATCATCCCTAAAAACAAAACAAAATAAAAAACATAATCTTTATAAACAATCGAGAATAACTTCAGGAATAATTTTTAAAATCCTGATTTAAGACTGTGAGATAATAAACCCAGACTCTCAGGAGACCTGTTATTTTTCTAGGCCCAATGTTTAGACTTTATTCTTCCTTAAGATCCTAGACATGTTTTATTTAAATTTGAAGTTTTTCACTTTCTTTTCTGTCTTTTCCAGTGTTGACTTTAATACCCTGGGGAAAATTGAATAGATAAAGGACAATGGGAAAAGAGGGAATATGTACGGAACCCCAGGGAGATTATCAAAGAGAACCTTTGAGTTATGTTTCTCATATGGGTAGGTTTGCAACCAAGAGCCTTAGCGGCTTGGAGGGCCAATATGCCATATGAAGTTTGGATTCAGTCAAAGGACCACATTTGAGGACCATGAAGTTTGGATTCCATCAAAGGGCTGCACTTGAGGACCTAGCGGGCCATGTGTGCCCTCAAGGCCACAGGTTCCCCACCCCTGTTCTAGAATGTCATCCCTCCTCTCTCCCCACACCTCCGCACAATTCCTACGCAACCTTTAAATCTAAACTCAACCGTCACCACCTTCGGGAAGCTTTCCCTTCTTTTCTCCTTGGATTTCACATAAAACTTTATAACTCTCTTACACACTTATCATCTCTTGTTTTATGTCATTTCTCCCTACTGCCTCTAAGGTAGTGGTTCTCAACCTTCCTAATGCCGCAACCCTTTAATACTTGTATGTGGGTGTGTGTGCATGTGGGCAGACCCGCCTGGAGACAGATAGAGGAGCCTGTCTTGGTTCCTAAGACCATCGGAAATATGTGTTTTCTGATGGTCTTAGGCGACCCTGTGACCCCTGTGAAAGGGTTGTTCGATCCCCAAAGGGGTCGTGACCCGCAGGTTGAGAACCACTGCATCTAAGCTCTGTCGTGACAGGATAGTGGCACAGTGAAGTTTCCTCTCTCCCTTGGTGTCCAACAATGCACTCTGCTTGCAGAACAGTATTTAAAAATGCCTGTGAGGGTGGGTTTTTTTTAATTTGGTTTAAAGTTTTTGGTTTTTGGAGGAGCAGTGTTGTTTTGGTGGAAGGACTAGACTAGTGATTTCATTGGTAATAGAATGTTTCCAATGAGGACACTCCTATAAATACAGATCAGCACTTACTCTGCAACTCACAAGCTTAGAGAATTACCTGAAATAGTGAGAAAATAAGTGACCTGCACAGGGTCATACGGAGAGTATGTGTCAGAGGCAGAAAATAAACTCAGATCTTCATGATGGAGACTCTTTTTCTACTATGCAGCATTACTTTTTCTTTTTTTTTCTTTCTTTCTTTCTTTTATTTAGAGGCAATTGGGGTTAAATGACTTGTCCAGGATCACACAGCTAGTGTCTGAGGCTGGATTTGAAATCAGGTCCTCTTGACCCCGGGGTCCATACTCTCTCTACTGCATCACCTAGCTGCCCCCACACTGCCTTTCAAGCATTTGTTAAATTGAATTAAATTGTGCTTTATACCCGTGAAGAGTTTAATAATCTCTGTTGTTTGCTTTTCTCATGATGGTCTGGGTGGCCAAACAAATATCAAGCGCTCTGTTTTCTAAGAACAAACCGAGGCCAAGTGAGGACAGGGAGCAGAGAGAGAATTTACTCTCACGACATCTCCAGCTTTGGAGTTAGCCTCCGGAGCTTTAATAGAGCTCAGGATTTGTGAATCTACTGTGTTACTAGTGCCAAGGAGAGGAATACTGGCTACATGAGAAATAAACTACTTCTCTTTCTGTGACTTCCCAGCTTTTTGTGAGAGAACCTGAACGGAGGCTGGGGATAAAAGGGGACATCCGTCTGCATGCCTTCTTCAGGGACATCAACTGGGAGGACCTTGAACGAAAGGAGATTGAGCCGCCATTCAAACCAAAAGTGGTAAGGACTTCACACCCCTTTTACGCTCCTGGGTTTGATTGACAAAACCTTTCCAAGGCACCTTTTAAAATCATGCTCCAACTCTTCCCAACCCTACATAATTTAGCTCAAGGTATCATTACTAGGTTCCAAAATGATGGTAGAAACAAAATAGTGGAAGCCTCTGTTGCTGGGAAGCTGAGAGGGCTGATTCACATCAGCTGATGTTTCAGCCACACACAGTACGTGATCATGAACGAGAAGTGAACTGAGTAGTGTGTGCTTACCTTAGGCCTATTTGTTCAAAATATGACTATAGGGCCACAAAATGAATATGCTTTCTGGGGTTAATGGTCTTGAGGCCACATGTGTCCTTGATCCTTAAGTGCAGCCTTTTGGATTCACCTTGAGGTTGTGGCCTCAAGGCCACAGGTTCCCCACCACTGACCAAACTGTGTCTTCCAGTGACCTAGAGATTCCAGGAGGTGAAATTTAGGAAGAAGCACACTCTAGCTATGGGAGATAGTTTGTGCAAAGACCCAGAGAAGGGCAAAGGACTTTTGAATGTGGGAAATAAGTAGGTCATTTTGGTTAAAACACATTGGAATGTGTAAAGGGAAGTAATATGAGGTCAGCGATGGAAATGTAGGCTGGAGGCAGACTGTGAAGGGCTTAAAATATCAGGCCTAGGAGTTTGTATTTTATCTTAGAGGCAGCAGGAAGCCAGTGAAGCTTCTTGAGCAAGAGGGTGTCATGGTCACACCTGTGCTTTAGGAATATGGATTAGAGGAGCGAGAGGCTAGAGGCAGGGAGATCAAATAAAGCTGTGGTTATAGTCCAGCTGAGAGAGATGAGAACCTTGAACAACAGTAATGATTCTATGAGCAGAGAGAAAGAGAATAAGTAGGACAGATTTTGGGGATATAGATGACAGGAGGTTGAGCCACCATTCAAACCAAAAGTGGTAAGGACTTAACACCCCTTTGCACACTTCCCCATTCTCCTATAATTGAATAAAATCTGTACAGGGCCCATGTAAAACCATGTCCCATCTATCCCCATCCCTACATAATTTCAGCTCATTGTAGCATTACTGGGTTCCACAATGGTGATGGAAACAAGCTAGTGAAAGCCATAACCTGGAACAAACAACACAAGCCATACCCTATTTAAGCATCATGAAAGGCACCATCAGTTTAGGGCATGGGGGGATAAGGAACAGACTCTAGTCTGTGCAGGGAGACAGAGACTCCAGGATACCACAAGGCCATGGCTATGGAGAGGACCATTAGGTAGCTTTCTATTTAAACAGAAACCAACCTTAGCATCTCACTGTAAAGAATAATGAGTTGTTTCTTCATGCATGGCATCCAAGAAGCTTTATTATGGGGGATGAGAAGGTAGAGTGGTACCCAGATACATGCTTTTGGGGATCCAGCCAACTCCCTTCCAAAGAAAATCTCTCAAAGGATCTTAGGTATCGTCTAATCTGGCTCCTTGATGTTACAAAAAAGAGACTGGGGACCCAGAAGAGAGGACTGAAGATTGTAATTTTATGGTTGGCTTTTAAGCCATGTATCAGTAATCTTGGTTGGTAATTAGATTGGTCAGATTGCACATGCCTGTGGGACATATCTCTAGTGACAGACTTCTTCAGTGGAAGTTAACAAGAGAAACACATTAAGCCATATTTCTGTTTATAAACTAATATAAAGAGATATCCTATTATAGGATAGAAAAAAAGACCTGAAATATGCAAAGTTCACTAGAAAAATAAAAAGCAAGGTGAAACAAAATTGGTGGCCTTCTTACTAGATTTGTTAAATTTGCCAAAGGTTTAGCTGATAGTTAAGGCATTCTCTACCCTAACAGATGTCAATATTCTCTCCAAGGCTGAGGAATAGTGAAGAATAAAAAGTAGGATTCCTCAGGAGATAAGTTTCTTTACCCCAAGGCCAAAAAGTTTCTTTACAGGGGAATCTGTAAAAATAGTGCTCCAAACAAGAAGTACATTAGAGAAAATTCACTGGAGATGAACTGAGGTGTAATGTTTAGTGGGGTTAAGGAAGTGGATGAAACTAGATCTAAATGGCTGAGACTCAGTAGACTGAATTGCCCAGTTTCCAAGCAGTACAGACATCCAGGCCAAAGCCTTTAAATTGGCATCACTGAGGGTGAGACTTGGATGAAGATATTAAAGCTGACTGAGTCTTTTATGTGTGTATTTTCCTTATATGATAAGCTCTTCCCAGATTGAAAATGTTACCTAATTCTTGTAATTTTATTCATTCTTTCTTGATTTCTGAATTTTTTCCACAGTAGGTGGAGGCATTATCATGTGACTAGCTTGATTACCATTCAGACAGACCTTGAGTAGTATGGGGAATGGGGGTGGGGAGTGGAGAGAGAAAAAAGGGGGTTTCAGTGTCTTTCCCCATGTCTTATTCATTTTGGGGGAAAGAGGATGGAAAGGCCCCTGGACCCTGATCATCTCTGTCATTCCTTTATAATGAAACATGATTCAGAATGCTCTGGACCAGGGGTGGGGAACCTGCAGCCTGGAAGCCACATGTGGCCTTCTGGGTCCTTGGGAGTTGCCTTTTGACTGAGTCCAAGTTTTACAAAACAGATCCTTTTATTAAGGGGATTTGTTCTGTGAAGTTTGGATTCCATCAAAGGGCCACACTTGAGGACCTAGAGGGCCACATGAGGTCTGAGGTTCCCCACCCCTGTGAGTTCAGACCATAGCAAATGTCAAGTTAAGAAATCACATCTATCATTGAGATAATATATGCAAAGTACTTTGCAAACTGTACTTGGCGTTGTAAAAATTTTAACTATCACTATGATCATCATCATCATCATAGATCAGTTCTATAGATTTCTTGGGAAGGGAGATGCTCTCAAAGTCATTCTCTTCATCATCAGAACCAATGGCTGCTAAGGCCCAGGTCCACCTTGTTCACCGTGTCAGAATAATGACAATTCAAAAATAATACCACTCTCAGTACTGCCCCTTGGGGGGGGACCCCTTTGAAGGCATTCGACAGGCTTATCCATTCATTGTATTACTCACGTTCAAAATGTGACATATCTATAATTTGGTTTTGGGAATTTAATTGTGGCATTTAGCAATACAACCAACTATCACCCCAGTAGGTATCCAGTCAAAAGTTATATTATCCATCTTATCCTCTGTCTCAAGGTAAAAGATAACTTCCTAATTGTTCAGCATACAGATGGAGGTTTTGAACTAGGGAGTAGCAGCCTCAACTCCTCAAGCAACTTGCTTGGGGTAACAATAGAAGGTGAAAAGGTTGTCACTGTTTTTTTTTAGTGTCTGTTAGGTGTACAGTGGGCCTGGAGGCCAGAAGACCTGAATTTGAATCCCACCTCAGATAGTTACTAGGTGTGTCACCCTTGGAAAGTCACTTAAATACTATCTGCCTCTATTTTCTCATCTGTAAAATGGGGATAATACCAGCACTTCCCCCACCCTCCCCACCTCAGCCCGTTGTTGTCACAAGGATCAAATGAGATAATGTTTGTAAAGTGTTTAAGCACAGTGCCTAGCACCGAGGTGGCACCTAATAAATGCTTCTTGCCTTCCTTCTGTTCCCCAACACCATGGGAGACTTTTATTCAACCTTTGAGGGTGGCTTTCTAATATATCTGCTGTTATATAATAACATTGCAGAGGTTCACAGGATTCTACATTTAGAGCTGGGAAGGACGTTGGAGGTCACCCAGAAGGCCTAGGGAGATGAAGTAATTTTCCCAAAGTCACTCAGCTAGTAAAGTGCAAAGCTGTGATTTGAACTTTGATCTCCTGGGTCCCAATGCAGCACTCTCTCCAATTGTCCCACACTACAGTTTTAAGCAAAAAAAGATGGGAGCAGTGGTAATCAAAGAGTGCTCCCTATGGCCCACAGATCTAAAAGTGATGGTTTTGTGGTGTGGGATTGCTGAGAGTCTGCTTCTCACCTTTAGCATAAAAATGGCTCAGTATCAGAACTTTAGTTCTGGGCAGCTAAGTGGCTTTGTAGATAGAGTACTGGGCATAAAGTCAGCAAAACTTGTCTTCCTGAGTTCAAATCTGGCCTCAGACACTTACTAGCTGTGTGACTCTGGGCAAGTCTCTTAACCCTGTTTACCTCAGTTTCCTCACCTGTAAAATGAGCTGGTGAAGGAAATGGCAAACCACTCCAACATCTCTGCCAATAAAACCCTAAAGGGGCTTACTGATAGTCAGAAATGACTAACGAACAACATTCCCAGGGACACATGCTTTCCAATAAAAGTTGTATTTGGTGGGTCAATTGAGCAGGTCTGACTCAGGCCCATCCCCAAGTTAGTTTAGATTAGATTCATTAGGGGAGGTGGTCACAACCCTCAAAGACTAGACTCCAGAATTGTTATATTGTGGACCTTCTTGTAGTTTTCTCAGGGGAAACCTCTAAATCAGTGGTTCTCAACCTTCCTAATGCCGAGACCCTTTAATATACAGTTCCTCATGTTGTGGTGACCCCCAAGCATACAATTATTTTCGTTGCTACTTCATAACTGTCATTTTGCTACTGTTATGAATCATAATGTAAATACCTGATGTGCAGGATGTATTTTCATTGTTACAAATTGAACATAACCCACAGGTTGAGAACCACTGATCTAGAGCATTATTTGTAATCTACCTTCCCTCCTCCCTCCCCAGCTGTAACTTAAGTATAAACCTGTGCTTTTACTTCAGTTTAGACACCATTCCTCTCTCTGAAACTGATTAATTAATCGGCTTGATTACTGGCACTCCCATCTATAGGCCTGGTTTGGGCAGCTCCAGAGCATTCTCAGGTTAGAGACTGGCTCAATAAAAATTCTGTTAACAGTATAGACATGAATAGTGACACTCATTGGTCATTCAGAGGTTAACAAAGAGTTCACTTAGCCACAACGTGGATAGGATATTCCCTGGGGATCTAGTACTCAGCTTGGGTAGACACATCCCACCCCTTCCTCATCCTTGCCTTCACACAGCCACAATCTGGGCATCAAGGCAAGGTAGAGTCACTCTCATGTTCTTGGTACACCTTCTGCCAAGTCTAGGTGGCTTTTTAATGCCTTTAAGTAACCAGGAAGCCATATAAATATATGAGTGTGTGTCTGTGTGTGTCTGTGTGTGTGTGTGTGTGTGTGTGTGTGTGTGTGTGTGTGTGTGTGTGTATATATATATATATATATATACACACACACACATACACATATACGCACGTGTGTATGTATGTATGTGTATATACCTACCTACCAGGATCTCCCTGAGTCAGTCAAGTCTACGAGACAGCTTCCTTGTCTTTTAGGAAGAGAACTATCCTAATCTATGGGGATTGAGGAGATAGAGGGGCTGGCACAGGGTGGGCCTGGTAGATCGTGATCCCGTGACAATAGGGGAAATATAATAGGCGGGAGGGTAAGAAAAATGATGTCCTCCTGCTGCATCACAGCCACTAAAGGAGAAGGCGACAAGTTACAGCAGTTTTACACTGAAAGCAAATTGGTTGAGATGAAAAATCAAGAACATTCATCAAACAACACAATTTCAGGGTAGGCAAACGCCTCATACTTGTCCATTAGCACTAAATGTTCAGTGGCCCACCTACTTTCCTTCCAAATTTTTGCAACTTTCCTCTATCCCCCAACCTCCTGACATAGGTTAGAATTTCTTCTACCTCTTCATAGCCTTCTTTTCTTCTGCTTTATCCTTGAAATCTTTCAGGGTTCAAATAATGGCTCTTCCATTTTTCAGTTATAGCCAATTCTCTGTGACCCCACTTGGGGTTTTCTTGGCAAAGATACTGGTGGTTGCCGTTTCCTTCTCCAGCTCATTTTACAGATGAGGAAACTGAGACAAACAGGGTTAAGTGACTAGCCCGGGTTCACATGGCTAGTAAGTATCTGAGGCCAGATTTGGACTCATTGAGTCTATTATACTCCAGACCTGGCACTCTGTGCACTATGGTTCCACCTACTTGCATCATAAATCTTACATCATACAGATGGGAAATAAAAGAGCTAGGACTTTAACCCAAGTGCTCTAACTTCTAACCCCAGAACTCTTTCCTCTATACCACGTTGCCAATACAGGGCTATGCTACTGAATGTTTAACAACCATCCTCCGGGGGGGAAAAACTGCCTCTGTGTGTGTCTGTGTGTGTGGGTGTGTGTATGTGTCTGTATGTGTGGGTGTCTGTAAATTTACATGTATAGATATATGTATAAATATATACACACATATATACACAATACACTTTTAAGTTTAATCTCCATTATTATTTTCTTCATCACTTTCTTAAGTCCCAGTAGATCATAGGTTCCTGAAATATGCAATACCATACCACCTCCTGAGGGCACAGGAACAATGGGGGTAGAGGGGTGATAGGAGCCTCGGGTGCAGTTGGGGGGCACTGAATAAAAATAAGGGGTATTGAATAAAAACAAGGGGTTAATGAAAACATAAGAATAGAAGAAAAGAGAAGAAAATTTTGAAAAACCATTCATACATGTTTCATCTGTTGTGTAACAAAGTTAAAGTCATAGTGATTACATTATTTTCTAAATAAACACACAAAGTGCAAGTTGTAAGAGATCAGTGGTTAAGTCCACCAATAGGTCTTAAACAAGCAAGTGTTGCTAGGTGAGCATCTCAGGCATTGTTGGGAATTCCAGATATGTGCCTGGAATGATTTGTTTACAATATAATACTATATGGTTACATGATGCCACATTGTGTAATCAGAATTTGAATGCAGGAAAAATCCTCACAATTTTACAATAAATTATTAAATTTAAGGTGCATCATTTTTTTAAAAAAATTTGTATTGTTTTGAAATGAAGCAAATCTCAAAAAAAAAAAATGAAAGGATTAAAGAAAGTTGATTTCCAGGGAGACGCTGAGTAATTTTTTTTTTAAGGGGCCAAATAAGTTTGGGAACCTCTGGTCTAGACAATCACAAAACAATGAATCAAGCCCTGATTAGTAGAGTTTGCTAACTGGATCTCTTAAACCTAAGAGCTAGCTCTAGCACATCCCTCTGGTCCCTTTCCCTTTCCCTTTTAGGGCAGAGACCAACTTGTACTTTGTGTTCACATCCATGTTACTTAGTACTGGCAGAAACAAAACCATACCAACATTTCTAGAAGCAATTGCAAATTTTTCCATGCCCTCCACAAAAGCTTGAAGCAAAATGCTCAGTCCTTGGTCTTCTTGTTGACAGCTCTCTTGGTTAAGCTTATGGAAAACTGCCTACCTGACATTTGTGTTCAATCAAGGGGAAGCCCAGTTACCAGGGGATGCTGAGAAAGGCTTAATTTCTTTATGATTAGCTTCCCCTGTTTCTAGGGATAGGGTGACAATATCTGCTCAGCTGCCTTTAATTGGTAACTAGTGCATTCTCTCCCTATCCTGAAATAACCAAAAGCCACTCCATAAACAGAAATTTGATTACCTTAATAGATCTCATTTGGATTCCTCCCACCCCTTTATATCTTTTTTGCCCACTTGAGTTCCTGACATACCTTTGTACAAAAATGGCCACCTGAAACTCTAACCAAGCAGGTGCCCACTAATACTATGTGTTATGATGACATGCATTCACATGCACCATAGCTAAAAATAGCTCCTCAGGAATATAGCGACTACATCCAGTAGAATAATATTGTGATATGTTTAATTACCTTGTAAAAATAGGCATCAGTCCTGACCCCTGTCACCAGAGTTATAAGAGAGTTGTTTCAAGGTAGAGATTTTAGGTCTAGTTAGAAGAAAAGTTAATAACTTTAGTGACTGATCTTTCTTTCTCTCTCCTTTTTTTTTTCGTTCAAACCTGCTGAAGAAATCTCCAAGTGACTGCAGCAACTTTGATAAAGAATTCCTGAATGAGAAACCACGGCTATCATTTGCTGACAGAACACTGATAAATAGCATGGACCAAAATATGTTCAGCAACTTTTCTTTCATTAACCCTAAGATGGAGAGGATGTTATCCTGAGGATTCAGTATTTCCAGAACTTTTCTGGCCAAAGGAATCTGCCTTCGTTCTTTGAACTGGCACAAGCAACACTTATCATGTCCCTTTTTCATCTCAGAGAAGAAAAAAAACACTCACCAGTGAGGGCTCCAAGCTTTAAACAATACTCTTGACATTTATCTGTAGAGTAAGCCTCTACTTCACTAATGACAAATGTCTTTCGTTACATCTCCTGCCATCTTTTACAGAATGCTCACGAATTTCAGGGCATTCAAGAAAGGACTTGCCGTGAGGTTCAGATTTGCCACCTTGCTCCCTCCACAGTAGTAATTTACTTGAAAGATGGTACTGCGTACTGTGAAAGATTGAACAACTTAATACTGTCCTAAATTAGCCCCTGCACTTGAGTACAAAGTGCCGAGCAATGGACTCCTTGATGAATCAAGGCACAAACTGCATACAAAAAGTCTCAAGACTATAACAGCTCATTGCCAGATGCTGTAACAATTGTCCTCCAGCCTCAGACCCAGAGCTGCTGACCTATTTTACCCCATTCACATCTGTGGAAGCTTAAATGGTCAAAAGAAAACTGAGAACAGTAACAAGGTTTTCATGGGAATCCTTTCACAATAAATGTAGCCTGTCACCTGAGATTTTCAGAATCATTCATTCTGATTATCCACATCACCCACACTGTTTTGCAAGAGATAACATTGGTAAGTTGGAAGAACATGTCACCTGGCATAATTTTCCCTGGAAGCTGAACAGACTATTTCATCCGATTGTCCTGGTAATGAAGAAATTAAATGTAGAATCTACTAAAGATGATATCAAATTATTTCCCTCAATTAAAACTTGCCTCGACTTTCCACTGATACATTTTTCACTTGAGACCATATTTCTTGGCGATCATCCTCACCTAATAAAAGGAAAAGGAACAACCATCACAACAACTGAAAACACCCAACATCATAATACTCCAGGGAGACTTAGCCTGTTATCTCTTACATCTCTTTCTGTGCAACATTCAAGATAAAGAACCATGCGTGTTATTTACAGTAGTCACCTGTTTAATTAGAATTCTTAATCAGTGCACTTTGGAAGTGTCATTGATGTTTGTACAGTTTAATAAAATGTTGTGACTTAATGGCAAATTGTTATGTGTGTGAAAATGTAATTTAAGAAAATCTAAAAGGCATTAAATTTTGTAACCCTCCAACAGTGAAGTTTTATTCCCCTCCAATAGTGAATTCTGTGATTTTCGGTCATTAGAAACTGACTAGCATCTTAATATTAAAAAAAAAAAATCTCAGTACTTAAGTTTGTTCATTGTGGGTTTGTCATAAAATAAAAACATAAATAAGTTTTGTAATAATAATAGTTTGCTTTATAAAATATGCTGCCATTTACAAATCATTTTCCTCACAAAAAGAAGAGATAGTATACATGTGGAAACTGAGTTCCCAAGAGGAGTCACAGGATTCACAACTGGAAATGACCCCACATATAATCTAGTCCAATTCCCTCATTTTATAGATGAAGAAACTGAAACACAGAGAAGGAAATCCCACTGATAGTAAGCATCAGAGACAGAATTTGAAACCAGAACCTTAAATTTCAGAGCCCAAGCTTTTTCCACAATCCCACATTGCCCATAAGAAAGTGAGAGATTCTGAGGGTTGCAGGTGACAAAGCCAGGTTTCCAAACAAATCCAAAGCCCTTTCTGTAATCATATGTACTATAAGAAGAAATCCATAATACATCATTGAAAGAGCCTGCTTGAGGTGGTCTCAAGTGGTACTCGATTGTCCCTGCCCATCTCCCTTTCAAATGCCTCATGTCCAAAGAGAATCATGAGCTTCCCTGTCTGAGCCCTTTGACTCACCATTAGCTGGTAATTTAGCCTTCCATTAATTATGTGGAAAATCCTTTCATTTAACTCTCCAGCTTAATTGTTCCCCCTTCTTTGTGTGTGCCTCAGTCTCTCTCTCTCTGTGAATCTCCCTCATTCCCTCTCTGTTACTCTCCTTCCTTTTCTCATTTCCTTTCTCCTGTGTTACTTTCCCCTTATCTAATCTCTTTTCTATAGCTGCTGAGTTTGCATTCTGCTTGCCTAAAGTCTCTCTCGCTTTTATATTTTATGAATCAGCAGCTGTTTCCTCCTTTAGGTGAGATAAACATATTGTATAACATTTCTTAATATTTCTAAGATCTGTGATTTTGGGGAGTTCAGGTACTCTCTACACCAGTGTAGACTGCAAGCCCTGGAAAATAGTCTGAGGGAAATGCTTCAACCAAGATATTCATCACCCTGCAATCCACTTCCTCCCAGCTTCCCAGGAGCCAACCAGGAGTGATGGAACCACTTTGACCTACGGTACTTCTACTGCATTAGGCTGTATTGGCTGAGGATTGATAAAAGGTTGGGGGGAAAGAAAATGTAACCAATTCTTGGGTCACAAAGGTCATTGCCCTACAATAGTTAGAGCTACCTCCATACAAAGAGGTCTTTGAATGATAGAATAGAAACTAAGAGGTCTTGAATTCCCAACCTTCTTCCTACTGAAGAAATCCCTTGTATGACACCTAAAAGTCATTCTAGTCACTACCTAAACAATACTAGTAAAGGGTAGCCCATTCCATGTTTAGACAACTCTTAATGGTTACCCTGGTAAGCTCCTTGAGGGCAGGGCTTTTCCCTTTACCGCACTGCATACAGTTTATTAAATATTTATTTGTTGAACACTTAGCTGAAGAGATAACCTGGCACAGACAGCTGGGTTCAAGTCACACTCCCTCACACCTACAGGCTGGGTGACCCTAGACAAGTCATATAACTTCTCAGTATCTCAGGGAACCCTAAGACTCTAAGTAGCAGCCCAGGTGCTAGTTTGCAGTAGATAAAGCATCCCCCTGGAAGTTCCTTATACCAGTGAAATTACAGGTCCAGTGGAAAAGAAAATGGAGCTGAAATCTGCATCTGTTTATTTCCACATAGTAATTCTAGTTCTGCCCTTTGAAAAATACAAAATAAATGTACTCCATCTTCCGTGTTTTAAGACAGCTAGTATACTTCCCCAGTGTTCTATTGTCTAGGCTAAACGTCCCTAGTTGCTCCAACTCTTACTCATATGATACAAATTCCAAATTTCTTATAACCTGTGTTTTTTTAGGAGAAGCATTCTAGTTGATTAATACTTCCCTTAAAGCACCCAGAGCCAGATACAGGATAGCACTCCAGATGAGGACTAATCATAGCAGAGCATGGTGCAACTATCATAGACCTTGATACAAACACTAGGTTTCCATTAGGAAAGAGCTTTGGGCTAGGAATTAGAAGATTCTAAGTGGATTAAAGTCCCTGTTTCACTATTTATGAGTTATATGACCTTGAGCAAACCTTGCTCTGTGCCACTTTTCTGTGCCTCAGTTTCTTCATCTATTAATAAATTAGTAATTAGTAATAAAAATTAAATTAATAATTAATTGATACTTCTATTACTTTTCTCATAGAGGCAAGTCAAATGAATCATCAATAAATCAACAATCACATATTTAGTGATTACTAGGCTATTCCCTCCATGCTGTGACTAGGATTAGAAAGGAAAGGAAAAAGAAAGCCACTGTCCTCAAGGGGCTTACATTCTAACAGAGGAAGAGGTGTGGGAGTGGGATTATGACAGAGAAAAAAGTCCAGAGAATCAAGAGTGGAGCCCAGAGGAAAAGTAAAAGGTGAACGTAACTGGGCTTGGACACTTAAAAATGGAGGTTACAGGAGAAATTGACCAATCAGAGGAAGCAGTCAAGGGGTGAAGTGACCTTCTAAGGTGAGAAGGTGGAAGGTCATGGTGGAAAAAGAAGTCTAAGAGCAAGAAGCAAAATCCAGAGATGAAATAAGAAGTGTACATGACTGACCAAGGAACTTCCCTTTAAATGAAGGTCCTGGGAAGAATAAACCAATCTATATTGGTGCAGTTGTTTTTTTTTTAATTGAAATATACTGCTTTAAAATTATGCCATTTAAATTTAATCCTATTAGATGAGCAAATTGTTCTAGTTTTTTGAGATCTTGACTTTGTTAACTGGCCTGTGTTAGGCTGCACTTCAAGCTTTGTTTTCTATACAAATTTAATAACCATCAAAACCACATTTTTAATAAAGACACTGATAAAAATATTGAACAGCATTAAGGCCAGGGATGAATTCCTGTGACATTTCAGTAGATACATCTGCCTAGGTTTATACTAATACTTTTTAAACCAGGTTTGAGTCAGTTTAGCTGCACTACAATCTAGACTACATCTCTCCAACTTGACACAAGATTATCATCATAAACTTAGCATAACTGACCTCCCACAAGATACTTGACAATGCTTTTGACCTGCCCATATCTATTACCCTACACAGCACTGTGAGAAAAATGAAATGAGGTTAGTCTGGAATGACCTATTTTTAATGAAGTTATTCTGACTCATAATTATTTCTACTTCCCTTTCTAAATGCTCACAAATCATCCCTTTAATAATAGGTTCTGGAATCTCGCCAGGAATCAAAGTTAAGAACATTGACCCATGGTTTAAAGAATTCATCCTCTTTTCTTTTTGCAAATTGGGAACAATTGCTGATCTTCTCAGTTCTGAGGAATCTCTTCTTGTCTTCTGCTAAGATCACCAACATCAGCCCAATTGTTTAACTATTGGGTACCTTTGGTAAATATTTACCATTGTCAAAAAATATCCTGAAAATATTCATAAAAACCCACAAGATTATCACCCCATGCTAGGGACAATGTGGTTCAATGGAGAAAATTGGATTGCATGCGTACCTTCTCATGCTACACACTTCTCATCTCCAGTTTCTCATAAATCTTCAATGAAGGGTCTACCCAATGTGCTGGAGACATTCTTCTTGATCCTTTAACGTTCTATGCATACCAGGGCAGTACCTATGTTCTCCATCTTACTTTCTCTATATGGCCAGTAATGAAGAAGCAACAATGGGCATAAATAACAGAATAAAAAAGTTCATCCTGGAAGTCATACTATATGCAAATCAAAACTGTAACGTGCTGGAGGTTTTATTCTTGATTCCTTTAATATCATAAAATTATCATTATACATCCTGGGTTGGTCGTCTATTGTCTCTTTTTCATGCTTCATCATCATCATCACTAACATTTATATAAAGTCTACTGTGTGCCAGGCATTGTGCTCAGCACTTTACAGATACTATCTCATCCAACACTCACAATAATTCTTGAGGTAGGTGCTGTTATGATTCTCATTTTGTGATTGTTGAGTAATTTTTCAGTCATGTCACCTCTTCATGACCTCGTTTGGGTTTTTCTTGGCAAAGATACTGGATTGATGTGCCATTTCCTTCTCTGGCTCATTTTACAAATGAGGAAAGTGAGTCAACTGGGCAAGTGGGCAAGTGACTTGCCCACAATCATACAGCTAATGCCTGAGGCTATATTTGACTTAGGAAGATGAGTCTTCCTGACTCCAGGCCTGGGACTCTACCTACTGCACCTCTTAGCTACCAATAACCCATATGTAACAGATGAAGAAACAGAGGTTGAGTAACCTACCCTGAGTCATGCCTATCTGAGGTCAGATTTAAACTCAGGTCTTCCTGACTACAGACCCAGTACTCCATCCACTGTAGCACCTAGATGCCCTCATACCCAACTGATCCAAGTCCTTTTCCATTCTTATATTCCCTCAGTAATGTCTTTTGTGACATAATTAATCCATAATTTATCATTGGTACCATGTGGCTGCCCATAAAGCTATCATGAGTCTTTCCAGTGCCCTTTGGATAAGCTATAATTTTAATGAGCTATTGACAGACAAGTTATATCAAGTACTACTAAGTTCTTTGAGTTTAGATGAGCCTAATACTTCTATGAATTGGACTGAGAAAGCTTCATAGAGAACATTAGGCTTGAATTGGGTCTTGGAGGATGGCGAGGATTTAGAGAGGGGGAAGATGGGAAGAGAGTGAACAAAATCACCAAATCACAAAATTTGAGAGCTGGAAGAGGGTTCAGCTAATGTAACCCATACATGAAAAGAATGCCCGCAATAACATACACAACAAGGGACCATCCAGCATGCATCCGAATGCCTCCAAGGAGACAGAATCTGTCATCCCTTGAAGAAGCACAGTACACCACTTTTTTTTTACACTTCTAATTGTTAGGAAAATCTATACTGACATCAAGCCAAAACTGGACTCTCTTCAGCTTCTACCCATCACTTCTGATCCTGTCCTGCTTCTGCTCCATAGGACCAAACAACAGACCTGATATCTTTTCCTCATGGCAGTCCTTCAAATACTTAAAGAAAATTATTATGTCCCTCCTGAGTCGTGTCTTTTCCAGACTAAACACACCTATTTCCTTCAACCAACCCTCAAGTGACGTTGACTCTAGACCTTTGGCCATTCTGCTTGTCCTCCTCAGAACACTCTCCAATTTATCAATATCCTTCTTAAGGGCAGCGAGGTGGGCACAACGAATAGGGCACCGGCCCTAGAGTCAGGAGGACCTGAGTTCAAATCTGGCCTCAGACACTTGGTACAATTAATAGCTGTGTGA
Organism: Pseudochirops corinnae; assembly: GCA_028646515.1. Lineage (NCBI taxonomy): Eukaryota > Metazoa > Chordata > Mammalia > Diprotodontia > Pseudocheiridae > Pseudochirops > Pseudochirops corinnae. Next base: position 419,999,935 of record CM053585.1, on the reverse strand, counting down.
CTTTGGGCAAGTCACTTAACCCCAATTGCCCTCCAAAAAACAAAAAACAAAAACAAAAAAAATATATACATCCTTCTTAAACTGTGGTGTCCAGAATTTAATATAATATCCCAGGTGATATGTGAGGAGGGCAGAGTAGTGTGGGATTACCACTTCCCTACTCCTGAGAGCTCTATGCCTTATGGTTTAGGAAAAAAAATACCATCAACCTATGTCTACCTAACACAGAAGTGAGTATTTTGCTTCCTCCCATCAACCCCAGAGCAGCTTTTTGTGTGGTTAGCTGTGTTTGCTTGGACAGCTGCTAGGATTGCTTCCCTAATCCCCCATTTAAATTTCACCAGTTGATCTACCCAGATCTTTGTCTAGCAGGAAAGCCCCATGGTGAAAGGTACACATATATAATTCAGGTGGGGCTCTGCCTAAAGGCAGAAATCTAATTGCTGGTCATTAGGAGTAGGGGAGAAGTTATAAAGAGAAAGCATAAATCCAGTCCACCAAATCTGTCTCTTAAAAATTTTACCTCTTCCTTTGCTGTGCCCAACTGGTATACCAGTTGCAGAAGGAATTCAACTTTGTGAGGCTAAGTATGCAGAATTTCCCATTTTAACCACACACACACACACACACACACACACACACACACACACACACATACACAAAAAGGCAAAGAGTAATCACTCTCTGGGGTATCTAACTGGTTCAACTGACTTCACAAGAACAAATCCTGTACAGCTGACAAAATCTCTGAATTGCCCCCTCATTAGACTTTAGCAGCATTAGCCATTGTTCCAATGATTCATGGGCTCTCTGTTTAAATGTCTCTTGCCATTGCCCAAGGTCCTTGGTGGTGAAAGTCTATCCTTCTCCACAGTTTCCCTTTAAAAGAAAGTCATTCATTCCTCAGGAGGTAGTAATGGAATAAGGCTGAAGTCTTCTTATCACATTTCCAAATTCTCATCTTAGGTTGGTTCCCATTCTCTTTCCTTAGAACTCTTACCTCTACATCCTCCAGTGAAACTCCTGAGCCACAGATTATAGTACACATCTGCAACCTGTCAGTTCCCATTCTCATTCTTCTTACCTTTTTCATCTGTGCTGTTACTAGATTCATTTCTCTTCTTTTTTCAAAGTAGGATTCATCTCTGCTTCTAATTATGAAATCACAAGTACAATTTATCTTCATTTTCCTTACTTGGCAATCCAGTTTTCACAAAACCTTGAAAAAAAGCCAAAGTCTACTGAATTTTACTATATTTTGACTTTCTCCTGACAAAGTCCTTAAACATCCAAAGTTCTAACCATACTAGGTGAAAGGTGCTTCCCAAACCTTGTCCCACTGAGATGGTTACCCAAACACCTTTAACAATGCTTGCACCTTCATTTACCAGTGTCCCCTAGCCATCCAATCATCCAAGGTTCCCTTTCTGCCACACCTTCCTTCCTTCACTTCAACAATGAATTCAACCAAGAAGTGGTTGCAAATAATGTCTGCCTACTTCGACAATTATTCTGGGCCAGGTCTAACTCATTAGATTAGAATTTAATGAGACACTCATGGACCACTAAATGCAATTAAAAATTACCATATTAACAACAAAGAACAAATAGGATACAATTTCTAAGGTTTAAAAATTAGTAACCCCACTGAAGGGGCTACCTCTGAATTTAACATGGCAACTGGTCATGCTATGTCAGAAAGGCATCTTCAGAGGGCAGGGTGAATTCCAAAAACTCTTGAAGGACCAACTCCCTAGAGGCTAGGCCTTTTGTGCTTTAAGATACAAGGGAATAAAACCAATGATGATGTCAGTGATATCCTACCCACCTCCTTAAAGGGGAATCAGCCTGGTCTACACAAAACAGTTGTTGTTCATACCAAAGAATTGAAAAAAACAGACCTATTACAAACATAAAAGTTACAATTATATTCCACGATTCGATTTCATAAATGCCAGACTTGAGGGTTATATTTATTATATTTAGAACAATACGATAATCATATCTCTTAAGAACCCACTCTTCCTTCATTCACTCCAGTGGGAAAAGCAAAGGCAGACAGTGAGTGCTTGGGACTGTGTACACCTCCAATTCTCTTGCACATTTCAATAAGCTTGTCAGGTTGTCAATGGAAAAGACACCAACAAAATAATGCTAACTTTTATGAGACTGAGCAGAAATGGAAGAAACATTGAGATTATATACAAACTGAGCTCTTCACCTGTACCATAGATTAGAAGAGAATGCCATCACTGTTCAGTCATGTGAGATAATCAATGGACAATGATACTGCCTCCCATGAACATGTCATGGGGAAAATGAAATTATTGCAGTCTATTGCCTGCCTGTTTTAACTATTCCCTTCATGCTAGTACCTTCCCTGACATTATTCTCAATTTAGCCTGTATTTCTCTTGTCTCTTCATATTTGCTTGTGTGCTGTCTCCACTTAGATTATGAATTTTTTGAGGACAGGGACGGTTTTTTGTCATTCTTTGTATCCCAGTTCCCAGCACACAGTAGGTGCTTATCAACTGACTGACTGACTAATCTCACATACACAAAGGTCTTGGATGACAGAAGTTGCTGATGACTTTCACTGAGCCTGAGAATTAGCTTTTCTAACATTTTCTGTACTCCTTCTCACCACCTCATCAATTCCAGACTTGAGTTTTTTTATCTTAAAACAGAGATAACACTTACACAAGTTTATTGTCATATGCATTATATTGTAATAATAGAACCTACCCCCACAGGGTTGATATTTGCAAACCTTAAAGCAATATGTTATATGCTTTTAACTAAATTATCCTGTGTGATTTGGGGAAATATATTTCACTTTCCTGGGCCCAGTTTGCTCCTCTATAAAATGGGGAGAGTTGGACTAAATTATTTCCAAGGTCCTTTTTAATTCTAACATTCTATGGAGATAGTTCTATGGAATAAGGAACAAGGCTGGCCAGAAGAGAGCATTGATTTAGATAGTACCTTCTCTTCCTGAAACAGTCAATAATAATAAAAAATCTATTATAATGATGAGGACAGCAAGAGCAGAGCTGGGTGACTTAAACTGTGATCCAAAGCAGTAGTGTCAAACGCAAACAGAAACCGATCCTGCCTAGGTCAAATATTGACGTAAAAAACCATAAATTAACATAGCTCCATTGTATTTTATTTTTATTTTGTTTAACATTTCCTAGTTACGTTTCAGTGTGGTCTGTGGGCTGCTTGACGATCTGGCACCTCTGAAAGTGTCTTAGGGCAGAGGTATCAAACCTCTGATGAGAATTAAAATGTAATTGAGACATGTTGAATAAAATAAATAAAAATACACTGCAAGACAAAGAGTGCTAATTTGTGATTTTCTAAGCCAATAAGGCCCCTGCAGGGATCTGTTTCTATTTGAATTTGATACCACTGACCTAGAGGACCATAAATCCAAAGCTGTGATGGAGGTGATGTGAAAGCCAACTGTCAATTTTCAGTGGGAGTATTTATACCTCAGCAGTTGGCAAAAACTATAAATCAGAGCTTGACTTATTGTTTTGTTCATTGTCTAGACTTATGAATGTGATGGAGAAAAGGGTCAGTACCTTAATATCAGCATATCTGAATGACAGGTTTCCAAGCTCCCTGTAGTCTCCACATTAGAAAAGAGAATATCCATGACAGAGATTGAGATTGAGACTGAGGGGGATGCATGACAAAATGACCTACAACATGGCATGCGTGTAACTGCTAGTGACAGGTTTATTACATCTACGGCAAGATAATCAAAGAGATTGGGGAGGGGAGGTTCTTACACCCGGTAAATTCTACCACATAGGCAGCCAGATACCTCTTGTGTGCCTATGCATACAACTTGCCCTCTTGATGCCATCTGAAACACTCTCTTTTACTCAGTTTTGCTGACACCTTTGGTAGGAGAGGGAAGGAGAGAGGAAGAGATGGGGATGAAAGGGAAAAGTTCTGCCTGCCTGTCTGTGATCCATTGATGACAAGGTCTGAATAAAATTCATATCCTTAAACTAAGTCAAGTTCATACCATTAATACCTTCTCAAATTCCAAAGAGACTGGGTCACTCAGGTAAGTGCATGGGAGTTGAAATTATGGTGTGCTTTCAGAGGTCTGGAAAGTCCTCTACTGTCCCCAAATCCTCCTCAACATCTTAATTTAGAGGAGGCCCAATCCAGTCAATACAGGCTGCAAATATTTCTTAGTATCTTATTAAAAACACTAGAAGGACAGAGATCAATACTGTACATTTTCGTAACATGTATTCTGACTAGTCTAGACCCTTTAGACCTCTATTAGGTATCTAAACATTCTCTTCAATTAGAGTTGTCATAGTTTGGGGAAATATGAGCTTAATTAGTAACTGTTGGTAGAAAAAAATAATGAGAGGGAAGAAAGTCATCCGTTCGAGAATGTTCACTCTGTAGTCAGATTACTGACAGAACACGAAGCTATAAACACTTACATCTTCAGTTCAGGTATAAATTATTCCAAATACTCATTTGTATAGGTAATAGTAGATACAGTCCTTGAATAAAGGTGGTATGAAGGAAAGAGATTAAGATGGGGCTTGATCTCATTACCTTTCACGAAGGAACTAGAAGCATTTTTCCCTGAGAGATTTGCCCCTAATCCAGACTTCTTCATGTTTTCTGGTCCATTACTCATTTATGATGTTACCTTGACAAAATTGAAGCCAAGGCACATGATCATCGCAAAGAAGTGCCAATGATAATCAAGGCTTGAAATGTGTAACCCAACAGTTATTCTGAAGTGTATCCAGATGTCACAGAATCCCAGAACCTCAGACCTAGAATCACCTCAGCAGCCATTTAAGCCAATACATTCCTGTTCAGGAATCCTCTTTGTTGCGCCTGATGAATTGTTACTCAGTTTCTGCTTAAAGACTTCCAGTGATGAGGATTCTACTTTTCCATCTTTGAAAACAATCCTTTCTGGCCAGCTAGGTGGCACAGTGAGTAGAGCACCGGCCCTGGAGTCAGGAGGACCTGAGTTCAAATGAGGCCTCCAACACTTAACACTTACTAGCCGTGTGACCTTGGGCAAGTCACTGAACCCCAATTGCCCTACCTTCCCCCCTCCAAAAGATGCAAAAAAAGAAAAAAAAAAAGAAAAGAAAACAATCCTTTCCAAATCTAAGGCGCATGTCTTAGAATCAGGAAGATCAGAGTTCAAATATTGCTTCAGATACTTAGTAGTTGCCTAGGAAAGCCCCTTAATCTCTGTCTGACTCACTTTCCCCAACTGTAAAATGATGGTAATAATAGCACCTCCCTCCCAGGGCTATGAAGAGTAAATAATATAAGCACCTGCCGCATAGTAAGCGCTTAATAAAAGCTTGCTCCCTTCTCCTCCCTACTTCCTTAATTGTCAGAACTAGATCCAGGAGAGTTCTCCAGAATAGGTCATTTTCTCTACCTATTGAGGAGGGAAATTCTCATTAAAACGGTGCAGAAATTTATTAATTGGGCTACTTTTGGGAACCGGAGAGGGAGATCTCCAGTAGATGTCCAGATAAGTGAAAGTGTCCTAAAGCCTCCAACATACCTCTGTAACAGTCATATGATATTTCCAGAATTCCCAATCTCTTCTTCTCCTATGCAAGTGGTCTACGGTATACTCTGTATCATCTGTTTTGATCACCTATATACTCTCTGCCATGTTTCCTCCCTCTGGTTTTTGGATTTTCTCATGTGAGTGTATATATATATATATATATATATATTATCATCAGCTAGAGTGAAATACATTATTCCATCACCTTCTTATCTCTTCTACCCGTTTTCAATAAAGTATACCCTTTCAGAGACATATGCCAATCACAAATTCCATAATACCTCTGAGTTCAAATTTATACCACTAGATTTAGGATTCCCACTCCACTGTTTATTACCCATATTTCATGAAATTGTGTAAAGAAATGTACAGCCATGGGTTTTATATCTGGCTCATTCCCTGGAGGTTATCCCTTTTGAATTATTAGACTTCTCTACCACTATCCTACTACCTATGGCATCTAGCTCTCTGTGTGTGTATGTATGTGTTATGGCAATCTGAAGATCTTCCCTGCCCCTAGGCCCTTTGATAGGCTTAAATGGCTCTGAGAACCTTCCCTGATTTGAAAATATACTCTGCCCCCTCTTAGGCTGAATGTGGTCACGTGGAGCCTGTGACAGGAGGCTTGTTCTTCAGGAATGCCCACACCTTGTTACTTTGTGACTGGGCAGTGGGTCAAGAGGACTGTGACATTCTCTGATCCAGGAGAAGGCCATATATACCCTGATGTGAGGTTTTGCTTTGGGGTTCACTTTGGAAAGAGTTGTGTGATTTGGCCAGACAAGACTCTGGAAAGTCGTTGAGCCCCTCAGCTTTGGAAACCCAAATGTTGATGCTTCTGTCTCTGGTAACTAACTAAGTATGGATATAATGGTCAGACGGCTGGAAGCCCATCTGATGATATGTTTTTTTGTCTGCTTGTAACTTCTGTTTGTATTCTCTGAAGTTCAGGGTGCTGACTTTTTTCCCCTGAACTAGGTAAATGATATATGTTTGATTGATTAAACTAAGATTGTTAACCCTTTTGAGTTGCTTTCCTTTAGAAAGGCAGATCTAAGAAGCTGTGCTAGCATCCATCCTGGGTATGCTAGGGTGCTTGCTGATACAGTAAGTGGGTTGGGAAGAGCAGAGAGAGGAAGTGTTTAGACTTCTATTTCCTCATGTATAAAACGATGGCTCATAGGATAACAGATTTCAAATTGGAAGGGACCTTAGAGGTCAACAAGTCCAAATCCTACCAAGGAAAAAACTGAGGTTCGAGAACGTGAATGACTTGTCTGGGTTCACTTGTCTAGCTAGAGCGGACCTAAAGCAAAATCTGAACCTTGTCCTTCTTGATTCCACAGATAGTCCTCTAGCTAAGCTGCTTAGGGTTTGAGGTGGAGGTGATTTGAACTACCTGGTCTCTGAAGTCCCTTCCAATCCATAGATCCATGATCTGAGTTTGATTAGATGCAGGCCCACAAAAAACACGATAATTTTTAAACTATGATGTCCCCTTTACTAAATATTCAACTGTTGCATCTGATCAACATAGAAAACAATTACTTACCAAATACCACCCAGTGTGGTGTCACCTATACTAGGTGACAAGGAAATCTAAATAAGATATGTTCCCTGCCCTCTGGGAGCTTGAAATCTAGGAGGTAAATAAGATATCTGCACAAATAACCATAAGGCATAATACTAGATTGGGAATATAGTAGATGGATGGAAAACTAAATTCCATAAGGCTTGATGGGAAGAAGGATGGTTGTGGGAAAGGTGCTGTTTGTGTTAGGCTTTAAGGAAGGTATGGAAATTCAACAAATAAGGAAAACTGGGAACCTAGGAGAAGAATCTGAGCAAAGGAATGGAGAACAAAGTTGTCCTGATAGATATCTGGTCACTGAATCTAGATGGCTCTGGAAGAGAAAGTGAAGTTGATGACCTTGCACAGCCCTGCTTTGCTCAAATCTAAGTCATGTCATCATCTCCCCAATGTCATGGTCTTTTTGGAGAACAAAAGACAAACACAACCTAGAGAGCATGAGTAGGCCAGGTGGCTGTGATAGGCGGCTCTTCTCTCAGACTCTTATCAGTGGGCTGTTTTCCTCTCTCTCTCTTAGCTGTCCCATTATCCTAAACACTGACTTCATGCTATCCCTCTTCAACAAATGCTTCAGTCTTTCTTTGCAAACAGTATAGGCTGATCCCAGAGGAGATGATCACTTTTTTGTGAATACAATATATTGCAGGGGACAAATCCAACTAGCAATCCTTTCTTCTTAGCTACCATGTAAAGAAGGGCTGGGGGGTACAATAGCAAAACAGTAGCTCACTAAATCCTTTTCTTCTTTACCTTCCCTGCTGCCCACAAACATGCCCTAGTCTGCCTCATCCTGAAAAAACTCTTACATGACTAGCATTCCTTCAGGCTCTTACTCCTTTTTCAAAGTCAAACTCTTAGGAAAAAAAAAATTATATTTTGGACCTTTCACTTCCACTTTTCTCACTCATTTCTCAACCCTTCACAATCTAGCTTCCAACCTTGTTACTAACTAATACACTACCTTCTGGAAGAGGCATCCCACAAAGAATCTCTCCCCCTTCCCCACTGTCATGGAAGCTTAGAGTTTTCCCAGCTCAAAGCATCATGGGAAATGTAGTCTACCATGTGCCCCCATAGGTCCATGTTCACTTGACGTTTATTTACATACAATCTTCTATTGAGGTTTAACTTTTATCTTTTGTGTAACTCATGAGCCATCAAAAATCTTAACTCCTTTAAGGGAAGGGACCTTATAATACACTTTTAAAAATGTCCTGTAGGGTACCTAAAGGGTAGTATACTCATAGTAGACTCTCAAAAATTTTTCATTGATTGAATGAGAGGGAAAAAGAGATAGAAAAACTAGAAAAGGGAAAGAGTAAAAAGGTAAAGATGGGTAATAAAACACTTTTTATGGCATTGTACAGTTTATAAAGCCCACAACAATCCTTTGAGGCAGTTAGTGCATCAGTATCACCAATTCACAAATGAGATAATCAAGGCTCAGAAAAGTTAAGTGATTTGCCCCTAATCACATAACCACTGAGGCAGACCTTCAAATTCCACATCCAGTGCTTTTTCTATACACTATCATGGGAATGAAAGCAGGGGTCAGGATGGAGAGTGGTGACATTACAGATTACTGCTGACTAAAAGGAGTGCCATTAAAGCACACTTTTCACTGGGTCATTTTCCTTCTTAAGACGTCTCAATGGATCCTTGTTACCTGTGGAACAAGTGCAAACTCCTTCAATGAGAATTTAAAGTCCTTTCACTGTCAGATATCAGCCTACCTTATTTCACATTACTTTCCTTCATGCACTCCACATATTCTAGTCAAACTGGCTGACTATCCCCTAAACTCAACATTTAATCCATGCCTCCATCCCTTTGCACAGAGTTGTCTCCTATGCCCAACAAATTCTCCTTTCTTACCTCCACCTCTTAGAATTCCTAGCTCCATTCAATGCTCAGCTTAGAAGTCACTTCCTATGCAAAATCTTTCGAAAATTAAGCACCTTTCCTTGTTAGTGTTTTCTCTTCAAAACTTAATGTGTTTGTTAATTTGTATATGTTCTATTCTTCCAACTGGAATGTAAGCTACCTGAGAGCATGAGAAAGTTCACTGTTGTCTTTATAACACCAGTGCCCAACAAAGTTTCTAGTACAAGGGAAGCTCTTAAAAACTGCTTATTGAATTGAGGATTCTCCCATTTCTGAAAATGTCACAGCCATTGGAGTGTTTTTTACTAAATGGGTCTACAGAAAAGGACACTTTAACCAAAACATTAGCACATCTGCTACAGATGCAATCAATTATAAGAATTAAGGACACTGAACCACTTGAACAAACACCAAAAAAACCCCACTGCTTTCTATTTTTAATATATTTTATTAAGGCTTTTTGCTTTTCATCACAGTCACTTTATACCCATCCCTCCAGATTCCCTTTTGAACAAGAAAAATATCTGACGCAGAAATTTGTCTAACAATATGATATTCTATCCGTATAGTCTCCCACTTCTTTACAGTGAAGGGGGGGGATGTGTTTTGTTGTTGTCTTTCTTCTCTTGGAACTTGGTTGGTTTTTCCATTACTCAGAGTTCAAATTCCTTTCAGGGATCTTTTCATTTAGTATATTATTCCCTTGGTTCTGTTTTTTCGCTCTGTTTATCTCTACATGTTTCTCTGAATTCCTCATATCCATCATTTCTTACTACACGATACTATTCTATTGCACTCATAAACCATCGTTTTTCATCCATTCCCCAATAGATTTAGGGTGCAGAATGATTTATAGGTATTTTTGTATCTGGCCATTGAGGGACTTGTTTCGCTTGACTATGCATATTTGTTACAAGAAATTTGTTTTTCCATTTTTTTCTTTCCCGATGGAGTGGGGAGGTGAGAGACAGAGAAAATAGATTTCTGGTTTGGTTTTTTTTGGGGGGGGGGATTTAAGAGAGAAATGGGGGGAGGGTAATGCTACAGATGTGATATGTTGCATGTATTCTCCAGTGAAGTCACTTTATTATTATTTTGACTTAACTGTTTTAATTTGTGACAAGTGACTTCTCACAAAGTGTGAATAATCTATAAATGTTATATTTTTTTATAATAAAAATTTTAAAAATAGATGGACATCCACTTTGTTTCCAGTTCTTTCCTGACATAAATATTACCAAGATGAAATCTTTGATATATATTAGAACTCTGTTTGTCTTATTTTTTCTCGGGGTACATGCTCAGTGATGGGGTTATTGTGTAAAGAATTCTATAGACTATTTAGCTATTTTCTTGCATAATTTCAAACAATTCCAGAATAGGTGGACTATTTCACAATTCCAACTGTCCATCAGTGTTCTTGTCTTCCCAGACCTTTTGCAACATCTAATCTTCTCATCATTTTTTTTTCATCTTTGCCAATTTTAATGGCAACAATTGTTTTTAAATTGGAGTGTTTTTTTTTCTGGAGAAAACAGAAACATGAATATCACTCATTAAGTTTTAATTACTTTTTCTTTATTTGTTGTTGAGTCTTTCTAGTCATATCCAACTCATCATGAACCCATTTGGAGTTTTCTTAGCAAAGATCCTAGGATGGTTTGTCATTTCCTTCTCCAGCACATTTCACAGATGAGGAAAGTGAGACAAACAGGGTTAAGTGACTTACCCAGGGTCACACAGCTAGTAAGTACCTGAGGTCAGATTTGAACTAAGGAAGATGAGTCTCTTACTTTAGGTTTGGCACTCTATCCACTGTGCCACAGAGTTGCTCTTTCTTTATTAGTGAGCTTAAATTATAAGAAAAAATACATCCAAGTTGATAGCCAGGGAGAAATAAATTCCTGAGTTAGGTCACCTTAGAATTTAAGTTTTAAGGACCTTCCACAATTCAACCAAATGCAGGTGTACTCTACTATGCTATAGAGTACATTAGAAAATATACATGAGTATTAATTTAGGCAAGTGCTATTCCTTTGGCATTTTCATGAGTATACTATAGGACCTTTCAGGATAAGGACTTTAGTTAAATACGTTAAGAGATCTCAGGATTACTACCCTTTGCAGGCACATGGGTTTGGTGTTTTTCATGTTGAAACTACAATCCCAGGAATAGAGAGGGTTCTACTGGGAATACAGGGAATATTAGAGGTTGGGGGCACCTTAAATATTATCTAGCTGGCTTTTGTGATTAATGTGGTGACATGAAAGGTCCAAGCCAAGCCAATTTCCTACCAAAAACACCCCCATCAAATATCTCAAGATCTTCACAACAACCTTTTAGGGGAGGTGCTACTATTAGCCACATTTTACTGATAAGGAAATTGAATCTGACAGTGATTTGCCCAAGTTCACACAGCTAGAGTGACTCAAGAGGGATTTGAACTCATTTTCCTGACTTAATATCTACTCTACCACCCTGCATTTCTCCAGTGAATGGAAATGCAATAATCAATGAAGGAGAAGGTATATCCCGTGAACTCCTCCATCTAGACCAGCGATTCGCAACCTGTGGGTCACAACCCCTTTGGGGGTCGAACGATCCTTTCACAGGGGTCACAGGGGTCACCTAACACCATCGGAAAACACATATTTCCGATGGTCTTAGGAACTGAGAAACTGCTCCTCTATCCGTCTCCAGGATAGATACGCCCACATACAAGTATTAAAGTGTAGCGGCATTAGGAAGGTTGAGAACCACTGATCTAGGCCAAGACTATCCAAGAAGATGAGCAGAAGGCTTCCGGTCCCCTGAATACCCCATCAGTCAGGGTGGGAGCAGTCAGCCAGAGCTTGGCCCTGGACTGTTGGAGCTAGAACAGGAGACAGAGCAAGTACTTTGAAGTTCATTGCACAAGAAGATAGTGCCAGCACTGTCATCCCTCAGGAAGCTTGAAGTCAGTACAGGCACACTTCATTTTATTGGGCTTTGCTTTGTTGAACTTTGCAGATAATGAGGTTTGGGGTTTTTTGTTGTTTTGTTTTGGTTTTTTTTTTTTTTACAAATCGAAGGTTTGTGATAACCCTGCATCAAGCAAGTCTATTGGCGGAAGCAGAGCCTGGACCAGGTTCAAAGCTCCCATCAAGGAACTGAAGAGGGAGATATGAGGAAATAGAAGAAAACCCTATCATGAAAGGATACTATGGGATTAAAAAGAAAAACAAGAAGGTTCATGTACAATAGGTTTAGGTATAGGCTCAAAAGAAGAAAATGACCATAAGATATCTCTCCAAGAATGTATGGAAGAAATAAAACAAGATATAAAGATGTAATTAGAGCTCTTAAGGGATTAAAAAAAATAGAAGGAGGATAAATAACTTTGAACAGAAGGTAGAAAATGTTACCCAAGTAGTAGACTCCCTAAAAAATGACACAACCAAAATGTAACAAAGTCAAAAACCTGAAAAGTTGGAAAAGGCAAGCATCTACTATCAAAAACAAGTGACCTGGAAAACAGATTAGGAAAAATAATCTGAGAATTATCATATTCCCTAAAAACTAAAACTATGACCAAATAAAAATCTGAATATTATATCTCAAGAAATCATTAGAACCAAAGGGAACGTAAAAATAGAAAGATTCTGCTGATGACCTCAAATTTTAAAAATCACAACAAAATAAATAAAAATTTTGAAAACAAAAAAAAAACAAAAAAACTGAGTTGATAAATAAAACTCTTTTTTTAAATCTAATGAAATAGACAAACCATTAGCTAATTTAAGAGAAAGGGAAAAAAACAAATTTCAATAACTAAAAATGAAAAAGAATCCACAATTGATAAATAGGAAATACATTAAATTATTAGTAATTATTTGGCCAATTTACATGCTAATAAAAACAACAAACTGAAGGAAGTGGTTATGCATTTTAAAAATATCCATGTTCAAACAATAAATACAAATCTAATAACTCAGTCTCAAAAAATAAATTAAACTAATCATCAGTCAGCTTCCATAAGGGAAAAACAACCACAAACATACAGATCCAGATCAAGTTTCAAGTGGATTCTACATTCAAATGGCAATTAATTCCAAAGCTATATAAATTGCTTACAAAAATAGAGAAAGAAATCATATTAGCAAACTGTTTCTATGAGAAAAATACCTTCCTGACATATAAACTAGGGAGAAATGAAGCAGAGAAAGTATAATAACAAAAGCTAACATTTATATGTAATTTAAGGTTTTCTAAGTGCTTTACATACATTATTGTATTTGATCTTCACAACAACCTTTTAAGGGAAGTGGCACCATTATCCACATTTTACAGATAAGGAAACTGAATCTGACAGTGATGTGCCCAAGTTCACACAGCTAGTGAGTGTCTCAAGAGGGATTTGAATTCATTTTCCTGACTTAATATCTACTATGCCACACCGTATTTCTCCAATGCAAATATATGCAATAGAAATTAAGCAAAAAGGCTGTGTCAATACACTAAAAAAGATTTTACATTATGACCACTTCGGATTTATACCAGGAATGCAAGGTTGGTCCTACATTAGAAAAATTATAAAAACAATAGACTATATTTTAAGACATTATGTAATTACCTCAAGAGATGCAGGAGGGAAAAGCTTTTCACAAAATATAACACCTATTCTATTTTGGGGAAAAAATAGTAAAAAATAATAATAAGCAGACTTTTCCTTAATATGGTATTTAAAATCAAGGGCTAGTATTATCTGTAATGGAGAAATGCTAGAGGCCTTTCCAATAAGATCAGGAGTAAAGCAAGAACACCTATGATCAATCACCACTGTTATTTGATATAGTGCTAGAAATGCTATTCAATATTAGAAATCACAATATAAAATAAGCTCCCATAAATCAATGTTTCTGCATATGACCAACAAAACCCAGAAAGATAAAAAGGAAATTCCATTGAAAATCACTACAGAATGTATAAAATATTTGGGATTCTACCTACAAAGACAGACAACTCTACAAAGTACTCTTTATAGAAAAAAAGACCAAAAAATTTTGATTCTCATGGTTGGGTCATGATAATATGATAATAACGACAATACTGCCTAAATTAGTTTATAGGTTTAGTGCCTTATCAAGTGTCAAAGGCTGACTTCATAAAACCAGAAAGAATAATAACCAAATTCATCTAGAGTCAGTCAAAGGAAATACTAAAAAGAAAAAATGAGGGGGGAGAAAAAGGAGAATTAGCAGTATCAGATCTCAAACTGTACTATATAGTAGGCACTAGTTAAAAACTAGACAGGACGATCAATACAGCAGATTAGGCCAAGACTGAGAAGCAATAGAACATGGTACCATAATGTTCAATAACTGGTTAACAAGTAATGAAGGACTCATTATTTGACAAAAGCTGTGAGGGAAAATGGAAAGTCATCAGTCAGTTGGTCAGTGAATATTTATTAAGTACTTAATATATTTAAGGTACTGTGCTACGTACAGGGGATACAGAGAAACGGGAAAAAAAAATCTCAACACATGCTGCAATAGGGTTAACTATAAATGGTCATATTATAAACAAATTAGAGGACCAGGGAAAAAGATCCCATTCACAACTACAGATGGAAGAAGTGCTCTTGACTAAACAAGAGACAGAAATTATTATAAAAAAAAAATAATGGACAATTTTGAAAAGCTTTTGTCTGAGGAAAATCAATGCAGATAAAATTTAAAAAGAAACTGTTAATTGAGAAATCTGTCAATCAACATTTATTAAACATCTACTATGTGCCAGGCATTGTTCTAAGCAGTAGAGATACAAAAAAGAGGCAAAAAACAGTCCTTGCCCTCAAGGAGATTATAATCTAATGGGGAAGACAACATGTAAATATATACAAAACAAGGCTATGCCCAAGATAAGCAATTGTTTCTGCCTTGATAAATTGAATATAAATTTTTTTTAAAACTACACATAAATTTACCCTTTCCATGCAGTCCTATTTTTTTATTTTCCTATATTTCTATTTTCACATATTGAGATGATTATGTTTATTTATACTTGCTAAACTCAAGAAAATTAAAAGATTATTTAGTCCCAATTCCTCCTTTTACAGACTGTGAAACTGATGACATTGTAATCTTATAGTATTGCATGAATTCAGATGTAAATGGGGCAGATCATGTCCCCAAACAAAATATTGTGACGTCTGATTTAAAAGCTATGATGATAAAGGACCACACGTGCATTCACAGTTTAGGTCCCCCAGGGAATTACTGCCTCAGTTTCAAGGTACTCCGCCGTGGATCTGTATTCCTTGAACAACCCTCACTAATGTTTACTTTTAATAGTAGGAGTAAACAATTAAACTTTAAAGACTTTTGCTGAAATGATATAGCATAATAGTAACAAAGAACTCTTCCCTGGAACACACTCTTGCACAAATAAAATGCCAGTGAGAAAAGTGAGCACACAGAGAATTCTTTAGCAGAGAACCGTCTATAGGGAATACACATCACTAAGGCATGTACCTCTGCTATCCACAAAGCCCCGAAGTCCTTTCAGTTGTCATGCTCTCTACAAAACTATCTCTTCTAGGCAGCTTGCTCAGCTGATCTCACCTGGGTAAACACCTACTGCAGAGAAGCAGAAAGTCACAAAAATTCTTAATTCAGAGGCCAAAAATGTTGCTACCATGCATCTATTGAGCCAGAAAGGACATAGTTGATAGTAGTAACAGTGGGAATCCTATGTATTCTCTCCCCCTGCGTGCATTATCTTAGCACATATCACACTGAGCAAAACTAGAAATCTCAGGGTGGGGCTGGGGTTAAAGGAAGAGGGTTAACATAGCGTATATTCACAGACTCTGGGCATCAAGGCTGGAGGGTCTTCATACACTGGTTCTGAAATCATTCAGTCTAATTAACAACCTCCCTTCTGGCAGGAAAGATAAAATTTGGAGCTATGAGCACCTTCTCCTTAAAGGAAATACTCTGCAAAAGCAGGTTGCTGTACCAAGATTCTCGTTAATGTTATCATGGTGTGCTTTTGTTGTTATTGGGGGGGGGGGGTTTCCTCTGTGTGTGTGTGTGTGTGTGTATTTTCCCACAAATTAGAGGTTTTAATCTTTGAAAGTTCAAAAAAAGACAAAAGACTTGAATCTGAAAAAAATGAGTGGAAAATCTGTCTAGCACGTCTTACAGTAAGACACCCACATGGCAGAAACTAAAAAGGGCCCATTTTGAACTTGATCTCCACCCCAATCCTCCTTATACCAAGTACAAAACAACCATAGCCCATACATTAGGCTAATTTTTTTCTGTGTATGCAGCAGGAGTGGACTTTTTTTTAACGTGGTTCTAGTCCACCCTCTAGTGTTCCAGAAGAAAATTTTCAAGAGGAGAGAAGTGTGCATTCAATTTACATAAGGGCTAATAGTACCCAGTAGATTTATTGGGGTTCTAAACCCTTGGAGAACAAAATGGAAGCAAAATGAGAAATTCACATATTTACTTAGCTGTTAAATGGTCAGGAAACCATTTTCTGGGGCCAAGTTTATAGAACTGGAGGCTGGATAGGGCATTAGCTCATATAGTCTAATTCTCTCATTCTTAAATAGTTTAAAAAATAATCATTTTACTGATGCTTTTTAAAGAACATTGCTTCTACTTATCAATGATTCCATTTTTCTTCCATCTCCAATACAACCCACCCTCATAATGAAGAAATATAGTTAAGGAAAACAAAGCAATATTGAACTGTCCATCATAGGACTAAGAGTCTACCTACTCAGTTCCAATAGGAAAGAAACACACTCACACTTAAAGGCTACCACCTTTCTGCGGAGAGAGGAAGGCATGCTTTGCCCACCAGTCTTCTGAAGTCAAGATTTGTTCCTTGTCCTACAAAAGAAGAAACTGAGGCACATAAAGGCAAAATGATTTCTCTAAATGTTTCATGGGTAAGTCACCAACGCAAGATTCAAGCCCAAGTTTAATCCAGTGCTCTTGACGTGACACCATTGCATGGGTAAAGTTGGACTGCTCCAGATGGTGCTTGCCCATGAGTTTATAGTAACCCAGCTTTTCCAGAGGCAGCATGAGCTAGCCACTGAGCTCCAACCTGCTCCTAACAGAGACAGCTAGGTGGTACAGCGTATAGAGTACTGAAGGTGGACTCCGAAAGACTTGAGTCCAAATATGGCCGTGGACACTTGAGCAATGCAACCCCGGGGAAATCACTTAATCTCTCATGTCTCTTTTTCCTCATCTACAAAATGGGAACAATAATAGTACCTATCTCCAAGGGTCTGTAAAGATCAAATGGGAGAACATATGTAAAGTGTTTTGCAGCTCTTGAAGTGCAATAATAATATTAGCTCTTAACTATCTCACCTCTAAATCTATGATCTACTAACCCCTCTTATTGAGGACTTTATATAGGACTTCTATCACTTTCCCAAAATCCATCTTATAACGAGAATTTGCTAGACTAGATGGGTAAAAGTAGTTTTATTCTCCATTTATGATTTTTAATCTACAAAAATAATAATCATCATTTACATTTAGGCAGCATTTACATAGCACGTTCTCGAAACAATCTCATAAGATTAGTTATCTCAAGTATGTTTTTTGTTCAGACCTGTGATTTCATCGGTATAGGGAATTCCTGGAGAGAAAATGCCTTCTGTCAATAGAAATTGGCAAGTAATCTGCAATTTATAATCTCAGAAAACTTCCTACCCCACCAAGAGGTGAACTAACTTACCCAGGGTCACACAGCAAGTATATGATAAAAATAGAAGTTGAATCTAGGTCTTCCTGAATCTGAGGCTGGTGACATTCACTACATAATGATGCTTCTCCCTGAAAATATCTGTAATGTCCTCTTTGTCTACCCTCTCAACTCATCCTCCTGGTTTGGGTCTACCCCAAGGGATGACTACTGTAGGTTCCATTTACTCTGTATGCATACACTTCTAAAACTGTAGTTCACAAGGCCCCCACTAGTGTTTAACCTTGAACACAATTAGCTCATAGCAAAGACATTTATTGAAATGGCATAATATGAACAGGGGTGGCAATTTCCCCAATAAACCCAGGATATACTCTCCCATAAATATACTCTGAGTCAGTGGGAAGAGTAAGTACATACAGAGAGTACACTAGTAGAGAGGCACATATGTAGGAAATATATATGGCCAAGGCAACTTATACCTCTTACACTACAGGGACCCAAACTCTTCTCATGGAGTCCTCATACAGTGACATCTGAGCTAGAGAGATTGCTCAGCTACTAAGGTCAGCTTGGTCCTTACGGGACAGCTGCTCCTCATTCCACTGCTTCCAGCTTCCAGCTCAGTTATGGTCAGGGGCTGGAGCACTGCTTTTTTCTTTCAGAAGGAGCAGGAACCTTTACCACAGTACTAGCAGAAACTTCCCCAGATTTGTTCTCTCAGGGTGACATCTCTGACATTTGTCATCTCCCAAGCAGGAGACAAGAGAGTGGGATTATGCTAGCAAGTCAACATCCTCAGTCTTAACCTCTCCTTTCAATGACTTTTCTTTGTACAGGATGAGTACCCTAAATGACGTTAACTTACAGTTTCACGCTAACTTACAGTTTCTAACCAGTACATTTCCCAAATAGTCATCTATTCAAGCTAGGCCATAACCAGGCAATGGCATTTGTCCAATAGCTTTGGGGCTCAGGGTTCCCAGTTTTTAACTCTAAGTCTCTACTACCTGTCCATACAAATGAATGTGTTTAGAAAGTTACAACCTGTGCTCACAAGGCAAATTCATTGTCTTTGTTAACCATTCCTTACATCCTGCAATGTCATCATAGTCTCACAGGATTTTTTACGATCAGGACCCCAACACTCATTTAATCCAAGCCATAAATGATAGAAATCCCCAATATATTAGGGTGATCATCCAGGTTCTGCTTGAAGATCTCCAGTGAAGGAGAGTCCACTAAAGCAACCCACATTTCGCTTGACTCACTTATTAAAGAGGCCTATTCACTGAATGGCTGTTACTTCACTCAAAGTGAGAACCTGAAAAGATCTTAGCCTAAAAAGCCAGGATCTCCCACTGCATCCTGGGCCATCTTCAGTCTTCCTGATGAATATCAGACCACTGGACCCAAATGGCTCTGGAGGAGAAAGTGAGGCTGATGACTGTGCACAGCCCTCCCTCACTCAAATCGAAGTCAAATTCAAGTCATATCACCATCTCCCTGATGTCATGGTCTTCTGTGAGAATGAAGGACAAACACAACACAACCTTTAGGCAATTTTTTCATTGTGAAGAAATTTTCGCCTACATCAAGCCTTAATCTGTCTCTGTACCTTCCGCTCATTTCTGTCACTTCTGCCTTCAGAGGTCAAGCAGGACAAATCTAATTCTTTTTTCCATATGGCAGACCTCCAATACTTGAGGACAGCTACTACATTCACCCTAATTCTTCTCTTCTTCAAACCTAGTTCCTAGTTCCTTCAACTGATACTCCTATGATATGTCACCCCATCATCTCACCACCATTTTCATTTTGTGGATTCATTCTACCTTGTCTGTGTCCTTTCTAAAATGTGGTACTCAGAAGAGAACACAGTACTAGAGATGTGATCTGAGCAGAAGCCTATCACCTCCCTGGATCCATTTAAATTCCAACCAAAATCCCATCTTCTATATGAAGTTTTCCCCAATGCTTCTTAATTTCAAGTGCCTTTCTTCTGTTAATTATTTCCTATTTATCCTGTATGTAGCTTGCTTTGTATGTATTCACTTGGTGCCATTTTTTTTTCTTATTAGATTGTAAGTACCTTGAGGGCAGGTATAGTCTTTTTGCCTTTCTGTACCCCCAGTGCTTTGCATGAATGTCTGGCACATAGTAGGTACATAATTAATGTTTATTGATTAGTTGATTGACTTACTTCATTGTGGCCACTATGCCTATAGCTATCTCATACCCACATTCTTCCTTTCCCTTTATATCTGCAGTGCAGGCTGAGCCATCAGTCTTTATTTTTACTCCCATCTACAAAATACGTTTGACATATTGTCACCCAAAATAGCCCCCAGTCGCTATAATATGAACAATATTAGCAATAACAGTTATCATTATATACAGCTTTAAGGTTTGCAGAATATTCTACATTTCAGTTCAGGTGAAGTGCAGCAATTCTCCAATTAGAATCCCAGCAAGAGACAATCCTGGGGGGCAGCTAGGTGGCGCAGTGAATAGAGCAGCAACCCTGGAGTCAGGAGGACCTGAGTTCAAATCCTGCCTCAGACACTTAACACTAACCATGTGACCTTGGGTAAGTCACTTAACCCTGATTGCTCTGCCTTCTCCCCTCCAAAAAGAAAAAAACAAAACAAAAAAGAGAGAGAGAGTCCTGGCCAAAATTCAGAGATAGGTGAAGTTTGTTATCCAAGCTACTCTTAGCCCATTGTACCTTGCCGTTCTGCTCCCTTCCTCTCATTCAGTGGTCTGACACTATAGATATTTGTCCCACCTTGTGTAGAAACATCTAATGGTGGTAAAGCCTCTTCTGGTAATTGTTATACTAGCTACATCTAGGGAATAGAGTCTACGCTCAGGAGTGAGGTAAAGTAAAACCAGCTACAATCCTGGTTAAACATACGCAAAAATCACTTCACAGATGAGTGTCAGGTGGGTCATTAGATATCCTGTAGTCCAGTACCCTCACTGGACAGATGAGGAAACTGAGGCCCAGAGAGGCCAAGCATTTCAAGGCACCCGGGAAGTATCAGAGCCAGAGTTTGATGTCAGCACCTCCGACTAGAAACCCTTTCCATGCTCCATGACACTTGCTCTTATTAATGGAGAGCTTAAATCAAATCCAAAGATCAGAATGCCCCACGCTACCAAAAAATACCAACTTATTTTATAGTATCTTAGCAGTTACCAAGCGTTTGTCCCACATTATTCTTGTAAAGTCATTAATCTGGGTGCTATTATTGCCTTTTCATTCAGGGAAAGCAACTTGTGCTCAGGTAAATAAAATGAAACACTCAAAGTCATCCCATCAGCCCCAGAGTCAGTCAGTCAATAACATTTGTTGAACATGTGGCTACTTTGCCCCTGGCTGAGCCAGAAATAAAAGCTAAGTCTCAGCTCCAGGTTCGGCATTCTTTCCATCATAACATGCTACCTCCCTGTCACTTTGGCTTCAGCCATCCCAGAACTAAAACTAGTGATGTAAGATTACCGACCCTTCCTTAGTTCTTTCCCAACAAGGTAATCAACATTTTAAAAGAATGGTCTTGCTGGTAAGTCACAGGAAAGATGGTATTAAGGAAACTCTTCCTTCCCCAACCCCAATTTTCTATCACTTTTCTCATCTCCAATATTCCTTTGATGGAATCCTAATAAAGCTGCTTCCAATCCCAATATTCTAATATTCTTACGGGCCCCACTGAACAGCAGGTATGTCCTGATTTAACCACATAATCTAGCTTTAACCATACCTCGAGGCCCCCAAACTCAATACAATCACTGTCCTTAGCTAGCCACTGCCCTAGATCCAATTCACATATTTAAACAGGTGTGTCCCTGTACTCAACCACAATCACGTCATCCATTTAGCCCAAGGCAGGGCCCCACAATACCTAAGTATCCATCTGGACAAGAAAGGAAACAATAGCTAGCCAATCAGAAAGTAGCACGACCAGGACGTTTGACCACCAAGTCACAGAAGGAACTCCTCCCCATCACCTAATCCCTTAACCAATCTCTCCTGCCTTTTTAATATTTATAATTTCTGTTGTGTAATCAGCATTATTACACTATAAAATTGCCTGTCTTGTCTTACTAAGTTGCTGGTTCCTCTTGGAACCTAGCCTGCTTCTGAGGGGCATCAATCCTTAATAAATGCCCATACTTGGATTAGAGGTGGTCTGACTCTGAATTCTTTGAGATGACCCCCACAACACACCATGAAACCACAGCACCATTATTATATCATCATTATTTTAGGTTAATGCTTTACGCTTTTGAAAAATATAAATCTCTCCCTAGTTATTTATACTTTATCAGTTCTTCATACCTCCATGTCAATGCATAGTCAAATCATCTCAGAATAAAAAAAGGAACTTGTATGGGAGGTCTAGCAATAGGCGAGTGAGACGAATACAGTCAGACAATAATGTGAAGTCAAACATCTCACGATCTTAAATACTGGCAAATGAGGGCATATACTGAGGCCAGTGGGGTCTAGAGAATGCCAAAAAAAAATTGGTTGGGTCCTTGCCCCAAAGCTTCCCCTTAAACCACTTACTCTGATTTCTACCAGCTTTCTTTTTTGTTTCAAAAGAATGTTTTTATTTTATTTTTTCTCAATTACAAGTAAAAGCAATTTTAACATTTTTAAAATAATTTTTGAGCTCCAAATTCCCTCCTCTCTCTTTCCCTCTCCTTGAGAAAGTAAGCACTTTGATTTGGATTATACACATGCATTCATGTAAAACATATTTCCATATTAACCATGTTGCAGAAAAGAATACATAGCCAAAAAAAAAGAAAAAAAAACAAGCAAAATAAGAAAGTAAAAAAGTATATTTCAATTTGCATTCGAACTCCATCAGTTCTTTCTCTGGAGGTGGATAGCATTTTTCATCATGAGTCTTTTGGAATTGTCTTGGATCATTGTATTGCTAAGAATAGCTAATTCATTCATAGTTGATCATCGTACAATGCTGTTGTTACTGTTCTACCAACTTTCTTATAATGAAAGATAATCTTAAACAAGGTTATATAACTTTAGTAAATTTGTTTTGATCTCCACAACCATTTTAGCATACTTCATGGGGGGTGGGGTGGGTGTAAAATGTCCCTGTTAGCATAGAGAGTTGTATATTTGCCATTCAACTATTAAAAAAGACACTTTATTTGTTGCATTCTCAGTTCCCCCTTTAATCCTGAATCTTCCTGTAATCTACAATGTCAATATCATAACCACAGTTTTGCTTTTGGGGAGTTTTAGTACTATATGTCAATATTCATGAGATAGCATCCCTTCAAAATCCAAAAGGTTAGATACTCTTATCATTACTGATGTATGAACACGTTCCTGGAAATTCCAGATTTTTAAATAGATGTACCAGGAAGTCTAGAGGCTTGTATATGGCATATGTAAACTGAAAAAGTAACACTGTTATATGGTGCATAGAATCTGAGTGTAGAATCTGGAAGACCTACATTCAAATCCTGCCTCAGACATTTCTTAAATATATGACCCTGGGCAAGTCACTTAACCTCATCTATAAAATGACAGGATCGTCTCTAAGGGCTCTTCCAGCTTTAAATGTCTGATCCTATGAAATATATAATGATCTAAAAAAGGTCTTGATTATTTTTAGTGAGGCAAAGGGGTGAAATGGCAGACCCTCTATTTGCTGCCCAATCAATTTCATAGATACAAGATGACCCAATATGTGACATACAGCACCAAAGACCTGAGTGAACATCAATTTGTTTACTGCAACCTACATAGCATGAATTAAACATTAGAGACTGGCACAGGACACATGGAAACTAATAACCTCTTGATTTGATGATGATAAATTCATCCTTTAAAAGAAGGATTCAAAACGGGGAGATTCTCTCTTAGATCTGATTCTCATTAACAAAGAGGAACTATTTCCTGAAGAGAAAATGATAGGAATCTTGGGGAAAGTGAACAATCCTACTAGAGTCTGTGCTAAAGGAGAAGAAAAATGAACAGGGTCTGTCATGAAACCTAGATTTGGAAGGAAAAAATTTCAAAGAGTTGAAAAGAAGGATAGGTTGAATCTCATTGACTTGAAATTCTTGAGGGTAAACTAGCCCGGAACAGATGAGAAATACTGAAGAATAAAATAACAAAGACAGAAAAGGAAATCGTCCCAATAAGCACTTTGCTTAGCAGAGCATCTAGCAGACTGTAGGTGCTAATAAGAACTGTACAAGTTCTTAGAAATGTACAAGAACTCACCAATCAATTTGAGTTTTTAAAAGATATGTGCAGTAGGGCAGATAACAGTATTAATATGAACAATATTGTTTTCATTCAGTCGCTTCAGTCACAGACTTTTTGTGACCCTATTTAGAGTTTTCTTGGCATAGATACTGAAACGGCTTGCCATTTCCTTCTCCAGCTCATCTTACAGATGAGGAAACTGAGGCAAAGAAGGTTAAGTGACTTGCCCAGAGTCACACAGCTAATAAATGTCTTAGATTGGATTTGAATTCAGGTCTTCCTGACTTCAGGCCCAGCGCTCTATCCACTCCACCATCTAGCTGCCGTATTGACAATACATTCTGTAATGGGCTTGGTTTTCTTGACTCTTTAATAGGTGGAGAATTTAGAACTAAAAATAAAATAAAATTGAATTTTAAAAGAAATTCTAAAAGAAAAAAATGAAGGATAAATGTAAGAGTATACCTTGGTCCTACAAAAACGATGTCTAGAGTTTAAAAGCTCAGAATAAGCTGAGGCTGGAGAAAGATTCAGAACACGCTCTAGCGACATTGTCAAGCATATAGCTTAATTAATAACAATAATATTTAAAGGTTATATAGTGCTCTGAGGTCGGCAAAGCATTTGACATAAATGTTCTCATTTGATCTTCAGAACAACTCTGTGAGGGACTGTTATCATACCCATTTGACAGGTGAGAAAACTGAGACTAAATATGTTAAATTACTTAACTAGGCTCACAAGGCTACTAAGTACCTGATCATATTTGAACTCAGTCCTTCTAGAATCAGGTCCATTGTTCTATCCATTACACACTTGGCTGCCAATTATGGGGCAAGAGTGGCATATATGGAGTCAAAAGATCTTGCTCTACTAGTCACTGTCTCTATCTTTAGCCCTAAATTTCTGAATTGTTTACCTTTATCTGTTAAAGTAGGGAAGCTAGGCTGTACAGTAGATAGAGTGCAGGGCTTGGAGTCAGAAAGATCTGAGTTGAAATCCAGCCGCAGACATTTACTAGCTTTATGACCCTGGGCAAGTCATTTAACCCTTTTTGCCTCTGTTTCCTCATCTGTAAGATGAGATGGAGAAGGAAATGGCAAACCACTCCAGTATCTCTGCCAAGAAAGCCCCAAATAGCGTCACAAAGAGTCAGACACCACTAAGGTGGCTGAACAACAACATATCTGTAAAATAAGGCACTTAAACTAGATAATTTCGAAGATGCCTAAACCTCTAAGAAAATTTAAATTTCTCCTTTTACTAAATCCCCAAACCACCAAGCCTTAAGGAGAGATTGTACTTACTCTACAATTCATCACCAGGATGGCAGATGTTCGATTTTACAAAAATACCTTCGGCAAAAGCTATCGCATTTGGCCAGTTATTCTACTACAAATCATTTTAACGGCTGAATCTTCAAATAGGCGAGTTATCTGAGGTTTTCTTTAAAATGATCTGTTAAACTCACAATTGTCTTTTGGTTAGTAATGCAGATGCAACCTTGCCTCTGGCATTTTAAATTGAGCTTAACGGATCGTTCTGAAGGGCTTCTTCTCCTGCCCTGCAGGAAATGAAAGTGCGCACTGGAATTTAGATACTTGAAGTGTATTCCTCCATTTCAACTGATCGTTATCTCTTCAAATCAACTTTTCCCGTTTTTGAAGTATTTGAATTTTTAATTGCTTTGGTCTTTTCCCCCACATGTTAACTATATGATTAACTGTGATTAAATAAACTAAATATCTCACTTCACACCAGACATTTTAATTGGACTACTTTCTCACTATAGTTTGGGGGGGGTAACCTACAGCCTCAAGGACGCATGTGGCCACAGGTTCCCCACCCCCGGTTTAGCCAGTGAAATCTGTGATCTGGGATTAAAAATTCCTGTTGATAACATTATTCATTTGGGGTCTTTTTTTGGCTTGAGTTTTGGGTTTCTGTTTGTTGGGAAAGCGGGTTAGTACTTTCTTGTTCATTTGGCCACTAATTGCCCGTATGACCATATAAATTTGTGTCAACACACAGCCTCAAATAGTCATCTATAAAATGGACATCCTACTAGGATAAGTCCTACATTCCGATAATAAGGCTCATGGTATTTCTGAAACATTGCTGTTACAAATAAAAATCATGTTTCCTTTTCTGCAAACAGTTCACTTTTCTACCTAGATAAAATAAAGCCCTGAGAAATGTTATGGAGGAAAATACACAAATGGTAAACAGTTGAAGGAGGGGACATATGGGGAGTCTGGGAGACTTGCCTTTTTGTCTCTGTGGAGAATTTCAGAATCTGAGGAAATTACTCACAGAGGAAAGATGGTAGAACAAATTCTGAGATTCTGACAGGGAAATGAATTACACCCAATTCATGACCGGGGTCCCAGTGATCCCTTTGTAGCAAAAACGGGAATTGTACAACAGAATACAAACGCTTTAGGATACTTATTGACATCTTCTGATTTGGGACTTTGAGGGATTTGAGATGACAGCACCAATGGACAAGACACAGGCAGGATTTGGGAGACATCAGATACCTAACTAGACTAGTCTTAGGAGAAAAAAAAATGCCAAGATAAATCATCAGCCAGAATTTGTGGAGATGCCATAGATGGCCTGCTTAGCTATCAACTAGGATCCAACTGGGTAAACCAAAGTCTTTGCTCCTTGTTCTTGGAGAATGCTGCCAGTCTCTCCCTCCCCACTACTCACACGAGGAAAAAGGAGGCTTGCTTAAGAACTTTCAAGTCCTCTCCAAAGATTTGGAGGAAGAGGTAGTGACAAAAGAAAGTTTATAGTTTCTGTTTCATTTTAATTCTTTCTTATTAAAGCAATGTGAGCACATATTAAGGGTCTGAATCTATGAATGCCAAGGGAAGACATCTAAGAGAGTAAAATATCTCACAAGAGAGGGGCAATGGGTCAAAAATATAGAATGCATAAAATAGTAAATTTCATTTTTGTATAATTTCATTTTTTTTTTAAACAATCAGCATTTACTCTCCCGGCACAGCTAGGTTGGCACAGTGGATAGAGTACTGGGCTTAGATGCAGGAAGACTCATCTTCTTGAGTTCCTATCTGGCCTCTAACACTTCCTAGCTGTGTGAGTCTGGACAAATAAGTCACTTAACTCTGTTTGCCTCAGTTTTCTCATCTGTAAAATGAGCTGGAGAAGGAAATAGCAAATCACTCCAGTTTTCTGCCAAGAAAACCCCAAATGGGGTCACTAAAAGTTGGACACAACAAAAAAAAACAACAACAATTTTATGTCCTAGACTAGATTATGACCCAGGAGCAAGGTGAAAATGTCACATGGAGAGATGCAGGAAAAACCTTCCTGGCTTATTCAGGCCATTGTTAGCCTGTAGTATAGACAGATGACAGAGAGAGAGAAGCCATTAACTCAGATACTTCACTCTGCTCATTCAAACCCTCGGACTAGATTTTCTTCTAACCTATATGACTGCACAAGTTGCAAGTAACTGCCCTATAACAGGTGCTTACTTCTTCTCACGCACATGCCACCCGTGTTTCTGTCAAATGCAGCTACCTGCAAAAAAAAAATGGTTCAACATATAGGAATCTAGTTCTTTTTAAAATTAACTCAACAAATACAATTCAGGTCTTACTACGTATGTACAAGTCCTGTGGGAGATATAAAAAAAAAAAGTAATTCATGCTTCCTGCCTTTTTTTTTCTTTTTGAGACTGGGTCTTTTCAAGTTAGAAAGTGCATCAGCCATTCACAGACCAGCACAGAAGCTTTAATATGCTTTGTTTGTCTGACCTGATCCAGTTTGGTGGTCCAAATCTACTAGACTTAGTGAGAACACCCCATCAGTTTAAGCCAGGGGTGTAAAAAAAATAGAATTGTATTCATGATACACTTTTAAATTTAATCTGCATTCTTAACATTTCCCCATCCATTTCTTAAATCTAGATAATCAAGAAAACAACAAATTAGGCCCTGATTTGTAGCATTTGCGGATTTCCAAGTGTGAATGCTTACGCTAGAAATTAAACAATCGGTTCTGGTACTACTTCAAGCACATTCCTGGATTTAGCTCCTACAGCAGCTTGGACAAGCAATCTACCAGCCTTATCTTCCCCAGCAGCTAGGACTTCAGGTGTACTCTACCATACCTGGGTCCTGCTTTTTAAAAAGTTATAACCTACCTAGGAAGATGACACCTATGTTCTTTCCTTGACAGTTCAGGTAAAGAAGCTGGTAGTATAGATAGAATTTCAAAATAAGCAATTGCTGGTGTTACATTGGAAAATTAAGATAAACTGAGAGACAATGGTCTGAGTATGATCAATTTATTAGTTAGGCTAACAGTAACCAATAAACTAGGTCAATGGCTTTTCTCAGTGACCAAAGACTCTGAGTAAAGGTCTTTTAAACCTAGGTAAGTTTTCATTGTTTGGCCTGACAGTATATCATTTGGACCTACCCTTGCAAAGGTAAGACAGTTCTGATTGGTAGACATTTTAAGGAGGGATGCAGGTTAAGAGTCACCTTGGCTCCTCCCCTTTATTACCTGGTTAGGAGATGAAGTAATCCTCAAGTGATGGGATTACTCAGCAGATACTGGTGTGGTCTTCAAAGCTTTGATCAAATCAACCTGAATTTGAGTTAAGTTGAGCCTAAGGGCTTCTCTGGTTAGCTAACTGGGTTAGCTAAGTTAGGGACTGGTTAGCTAAGGAGGGACTGCATCTCAAAACAGCTAAAGAAAGACTCTGGGGATATAAACAATTGCAACTGCCTAACAATACAGGAAAGAAGATGCAAGAAATCTGAAAACCTGAAGATGGCAGCAGAGAACAGCAGTTCAGGTGAGGTTCTCAGCAGAAAGCGTTCGGTTCAGTTACGTCCTATTCTTTGTGAACCCTTTTTGAGGTTTTCTTGGCAAAGATACTGGGGCAGATTACAACTTCTTCCTCCAGCTCATTTTACAGATGAGGAAATTGAGGTAAGCAAGGTTAAGTGACTTACCCAGGGTCACACAGCTAGGAAGAGTCTGAGACCAGATTTGAAATCAGAGAGATGAGTCTTCCTGACTTCAGGCCCAGCACTCTATCCACTGTGCCACCTCATTCTCCAGAAAGAGAGACCTGAGGGATGTCTCATCATATCTCCCTCCCACAGCTGAGATCTCCACTGGCTACAGGGAATATTTTTTAATAAACTGCCTAGACTGCTAGGTTTTATGCACTTGTTCCTATTTCATCTTCCCCTGAATGGGGTGGTTTGTTTGCCACAAATCACTCATTTAGAGGACAAATCTTGCTAAATACAAAAAGTCATGTGAATATAAGAGAATTTCATCAATCCTCCTTATGAGTTCTCACAACCTCACCTGTGTCTTTTACTCCTCCCTTCCATTTCACAAATCAAATCCAGTGCCAAGTTCCATTATTTCTACCTTCATTTTATCTGCTGCCTTCTCTCCCCTCACATAGATGCAAACCTAGTTCAAACCCATATCACCTTCCCTTGTTCAAGTACAACAGTCATCAACAGGTTTCCCTGACTCATTTCTTCCCACCCCAGTCCATCCCTCACTCAGCTATCAAGGTGATTTTCCTAAAGTATATTTCTGGCCGTATCACCCCGGTGCTCAGTGAACTTCAAGGGGTCCTACTCCCTCTAGGATCAAATATGAAACTCCTCTGTTCGGCATTTAAAATTCTTCATCACTTTGCCCTTTCCTGTCTTTCCAGGCTTGTGTGTTTCTTCCCTACACACACTTTATAACCAGACAACACTGGCCTACTCCAAGATTCTACCTCTCATTTCATCCCTTTTCACTGGTTGTACCCATGCCTGGAAGGTTCTCATTTCTCCTCATTGCTTCCTGACTTCTCTACTTCTTTCAAGACTCAGTTCAAATGCCATCTTCTGCAATAGGCTGTTTTCTGATCTTCCCTTGCATTCCATCCCCTGCCTAGATGCTAATGATATCCCGCCCCTCTCAAAGTGCCTTCTATCTATCCTGTACATATCCCATAGGTACCTAGTTATTTACACATCATGACTCTACATTTAAAAGCTCCTTGAGGGCAGGTATTCTGTTTCCTTTCCTTTCTATATTCAGCACTCAGCACAGTGCCTTGAGCAGAGTAGGGACTTAACAAATGCTTGACTGACTGTTAAATTATTTCCTACAAAACCCAACCCAAGAGTAAGCCCGACTTATCTGGGGAAAGGAGGAGGCACTAAGACATTCCCAGAATGAACACCCCCCCCCCAGTTCTTTCAACTGCCAAGTCCACTTACTATCCTGAAAACCCTTCTCTCAATATGCTTCAGCTCATCACCGTCCTTCCTAAAATGAGATGCCCCAAATGGAACTCAATATTCCTAAATATGCTTCAGCCAGGGGGGGAGTTAAAATAGAACAGACTATAACCACTTATTCTGATGATTATGCTTCTTTTATGCAGCCTAAAATTGCATTAATTTCTGTTGACTGCCAAAAAAGCTATACATACACAGACATATTATGAAATTCAGTCCATTACTGACATTTTAGAATCCCAGTTCTTTCATCCAAGGTATTAGCTACCAAAAAATTTTTTTTTTAATTTCCTACAAATTTGATGAAGATAGAATGAAGGAAATGAGCATTTATTAAGCACCTACTACATGCCTGACACAGTGTTAAGAGTTTTACAAATATTATCTCCTTTGATAATCACAACAATAAAGCACCACAAGGTAGGTGCTTTATGATCCCCATTTTGTAGTTGAGCAAAGTGAAGCAGATAGAGGTTATGTGACTTGCCCAGGGTCACACAGTTAATAAGTATTTGATACTGATTTTGAACTAATTTCTTCCTGACCCAAGGCCCAGGGCTCTATCTGCTACACCACCTAGCTGCCTCATGGGATATATGCATTTATTAAATTAATTGATAAAAGCATTTAATAGGACAAGTTCTTTAAAGGAGAGAATCTTGTAACTCTCCCATAGGGAACTTTCTCCAGGTTAACATTCATATAATCAAATCATAGGAACACAGAATCATTCCTACTGCTCAACCAATTCTGCTCAAATTCACCCAAGTGTACTATCATCCCACTTCCATCTCTCCATCACATCCACTTATAACATGTGGGAGACTTTGTCAAAGGCCCTGACTTTTTTTTCTTTCTGAGACTGGGTGCCCAGTCTTACCAAGGCAAAAGTGCATCAGCCACTGAAATGTGGGTACCCTACAGGAATTCCCCTGGTCCATCAGTCTGATAATCCTATACTTACTGAATCATCCACTAACCTTCCAAATGGAGGATTTATTCCCATGTCAATCCACAAAAGTCTATTAAATGAATAATTTAGCAGATCTCATAAAATAAAGAGAAGTGGCTGAGGGAAGGACTCATTTAAAGAAAGCTTGGTGAGAAACCCAACTGTACAAAGCCATTCTGAGGGCCTTTAAAGAGGACGATGAAGAGATCCGCAGGAAATTTTCTTGTAAACTTTTCATCAGACCTGACCTGATTTTTCAAAAAAGCTAACCAAAAGAACAACAGTAACAACAACTCCTAACCTTTGCCTGGTTTCCCAACTACATAAAATTGGCATTAAAATAATCTACACACACACTGAGGGAATGGGCATTAGTAAGGAACAAGCAGACTTTCCACAAGTGATATTCTACTGTAGACCGCCTCTTCACCCTCACACAACTGACTACAAGACATATAGAGTATAAGGTTTCACTCCTGGTTACTATTGTTAAAAATACTTAGTTCAGCAACACAAAAGGATTCCTTAAAATTTTTCTTCCAGCCAAGTCTCCCATCAACTCGGAAATGAAGGAGTTGGCCTGGATGGAAGCAATTGCTTCCAACTCTGTTTCCAAGGTCCTATGAATTCATTGCATCATAGTCCCTGAGAACTTGGTCTCTCTCAATAAAGACATTTGTGATTTCAAGCTTCAGCCACTAAGGGGAGGCAGAGGAACACTAATCACAGCATTAGACAATAACAGCATTTCAGAGTTGGAAAGATCCTGGGGTGGGGAACCTGCCGCCTTGATGTCACATGTGGCCCTCTAGGTCCTTAAGCTCAGTCCTTTGCCTGAATCCAAACTTCACAGAAAAAATCTACCCCTGACTCTAGTCCAAACTGCAACTGAATAAGAATGCCCTTTCTATCATATGTGACAGCTAGTCATGCAGCTTTTCCTTGAAGACCTCCTGTGCAAGTGGACCTACCACCTCCCAAGGTAGACCCTTCTACTGTTGGAGAACAGACAAAAATTGGTAGAACATTTTGTCCTGATAGCAAGCCTACATACCCAGGCAAGGTTGATGCCCTTGTACTCTGGAAACCATTTGTCTGAATCTTAAGGCATCTAGAATCACAAAAACAAATGTGGCACAGCTTTGGATATCAGAAGAACTGATTCAATGCACTGATTTAAAGGATTATCTCAATCTTTTGAAGGCAGATAACAATTATTACCCATTAGAGAGCTGATTAAGACTCATTAGAGAAGTCTGGCTTGTGAAGATTAAATATTTAATATGATTTTTATCACATGAATATATTTACATTACAGAGTATTGTAATAAAATATGACATAAAAAGGGTCCATAATGATGGGGCCAAGATTACTACCAGCTAGCTACAACCTGCTCACATCACTGGCCTGGATGAATCACATCTTTCCATTCAAATAACAAATAAACGCAATTCCTGAGTCATAGTCAGTGATATTTGAAATAATTTGGAAAATGGGAAGTATACCAGAGAATGGAAAGTGTCCTGATTTTCAAAATGTGAAGGGAACAGAGACTGCAAACTACAGGTCACTGAGCTTGACTTTGATTACAAGGAAAGTTCTAGAAAGAATTGTTAAAGCAATGGTTGGTGACTGTCTAGAAAGGCAAATAGTGATTACAAAGAGCCAGCCTAGTTTCACCAAGAACAAGTTATTCCAGACTAATGTCATCCCCTTTTTTGACAGGAATACTAGACCAGCAGATGAGGATAAGGTTTGGATAAGGTTTACTTAAATTTTTATCAAAGCTTCTGAGAGTTTCATACTATTTTTATGGAGCAGATGGAGAGATGGAGATTAGACAAGAATACAGTGGGAACTAATTGAACAGCCAGATTCAGAGTCGTTGTTAACAATTCAATGTTGACATTGACATTAGGAGGTCTCTAGTGGAGTACTTACAGGGATCTGCACTTGCATGGTGCTATTTAATTTAGCATTTTTGTCACTGATTTGGATAAAAGTATAGGTGGTTTGGCTATCAGATTTGCAGATGACACAAAACTAGGAGGGAAAACTAATATACTGCATGAAATAATCAGGACTCAAAGGGAACTGACAGGCCCAAATATGTGACTGGATATAATAATTATTATTATATTATATTACATGTAACTATATTATAATTAAAATATATTGTAATAGTTATATGATTATAATAATAAAAAGAAATTCAGTAGGGACAAATGTAAAGTCTTACACTTAGACATCAAAAAAAGAAAAACCTTTCACAGATATAAGTTGGGGGAGGCATGGATAGACAGTGGATGTTCTGAAAAGGCTTGGGGGGAGGGCAGGGATTTAGGGGACTGCAAACAATCTGAGTGATCAGCATGATTGGACAGCCAAAAAAAAAAAAGGCTAATCCAGTCTCCCACTGTATTAGGAAGAACTAAGCTTCCAGGAATGGAGAGATGATAATCCCACCATGCTCTGCACATTAGAACATATCTGGAATACTCTGTTCAGTTCTGGATGATTTGAAGGCTACTGATAAAATGGACAGTATCCAACCAGGAGCATAAAATGAAGATGATAAGGGGCCTTGAGTTCATGATAATATAGAAGGGTCATTGAAAGGAATTTGGTATATTAGGCTAGAGAAAAATATTCAGAGGAGACATGATAGATCTCTTCAAATAGTTAAAGGGCTATCACGTAGAGGAGAGATTACACTTGTTTTGTTTGATCCCAGAGGGATGGATAGAAGTTGCAAAGAGGTAACTTTAGGCTTGAAATCAGGAAAAGCTTGCTCATAAATAAAGCTACTCAAAAGTGAAATGCAGGTTCTGGGGTCCCTCTCTTTGAAGGTCTTCAAGCAGACTCCAGATAACCACTGGCCAGATATGTTATGGAGGATATTGCTTCACATATGGATTGGACTTGACAGTTGCCAAGGTCCCTTTCAACTCACAAATTCTATAATTCTGTGATTACCTAAAGAGATGGAAATTCTGTGAATCCACTTAATTACATGATTATAATTTATCTACATAATGCAGTATATATAAATCTATATACTATATAATCAAACTCACTCTTTATTTATGTCCTTTACATTCAGCATCCTCAACATCTTTGTCCTGTGTCCCTAGAGTAAAGGAGGGCTCTCTCTACACTTCTATACGTATAAGCCCTCCAACAATTATTCATTCTCTTACTCTTGCATCTTTGACCTGTCTCTCTCCACTAGCTCTTTCCCTTCTTGTTATGGAGACGGTTGGCCTATGGCGAGGCCCTAGCAGAAATTACTCCGTGTTCCACCACTGATCGACCCTCCTAAGCACTGAGAAGTTCCTATATACCAATAATTGATTTAGTTATGAACGTAAGGCTCTCCTGATAA
This sequence comes from Pseudochirops corinnae, assembly GCA_028646515.1. Classification (NCBI taxonomy): domain Eukaryota; kingdom Metazoa; phylum Chordata; class Mammalia; order Diprotodontia; family Pseudocheiridae; genus Pseudochirops; species Pseudochirops corinnae. The sequence goes on along the minus strand of CM053585.1, from coordinate 419,965,250 downwards.
TGGTCAGTTTAGCAAACTTCATCTAATCCAGGTGTGCAACGTTAGCAAACTTTCCTAATCAAAGGACCTCCTGGTCAGTACCCAGTATTACCTTCCAGGCCCCCCACTAATTGACTCCCCTAATATTTCCTCCCACTTGGTCCCTGTGAATCTGCCCAGTAACAATAATCAGACATAAGTTCAGAGACTCAGAAATTTAGGGCTATCTGGGATATATTTCTTTCTGTGTTTGTACATAGATCTGAGGGTCTGGAGAACTGAAGAACATCACGTCTATGATAAGCGAACTGCCTGACATGTTTCTTGGGCACTTGCGTTCCTGCTTGGTACCTCACCCGCAATCACCTCACTACTACCAATACAAGAAACTGAGGCCCAGGGACGTTAAATGGCTTCTCGAGGTCACACAGGTGTTCTCAGAGGTGGAATTTGAACCTGGGTCCTTTGACTCCAAAGAAAAGAGTCAATGCTCTTTCTACTGTACCACAGGAGACATGATTTGTTCTCCCAAATACTAAAAACAGCTCCCCTTGACTCTTCTATCCTTCCCAGATATTGTATTCTCACAAATGACATCTGCTACTGACTGTGAACACTCTCCTAGTCCTGAGCTCCCTAATCTGTAAAATGAGAGTTTTGACCTAGATGGTGGCGACAGCTCCTTCCAGTTCAAGATCGTAGGATCATCTGTGATTCGTTATTGTTGTTAGGTCATTTCAGTCTTGTCTGACTTTTGCTGGTGCTTTTGGGCTTTTCTTGGCAAAGGTACTGGAATGGTTTGAAATTTCCCTCCTCCGACTCATTTTACTGATGAGGAAACTGAGGCAAACAGAGTTAAAAGACTTACCCAGGGTCACACAGCTAGGAGGTGTCTGAGGCCTGATTTGAACTCAGGTCTTTCTGACTCCAAGCAGCCACTGTGCCACCTAGCTTCCATATGGTTCTATGTGCCTCCCCTTAAAAGCTAAATTTCTTGAAAATTTTATCTAATATTTCTACCTTCTTACTCCTCCCTCTTTCCTCAGCACTCCAGCATCTTTTCCTTTACCAGCCTCATGGTGGGGTTGGCTTCTTGTATTATGGTCCTATCTCCAGTTTGCTACCCTAGAGACTTTGGGGAGTTTCCTCTAGGGTACGATCAAGGCTTGAACTGAATTACCTTGCTCCCAATGGAAGAGCTTCTTCAATCTGTATTGTCTGGTACATATTCTCTTACCTTCTTTTATTTCTGTTTCTCCATGCTTTGGATAAATGGCTTTCTTGGCTATTCACTATGCATGAGCATTTTGGTACTGGTATTTGAGGGGTGAGGGGTCAAGCCTTGAATACAGAGCTTGGGATCCTGCTTCTCCCTTCCCTCCTCCCAATAATGACAAAGAAGTCAGAATTAAGATTAAGTTCAATAATGTACCATAGACTAACATTAAATAAGGAAACAGATAGATATAATTCTAGCCCAGTTACCCCTTCTCTCTGAGTGACCTGTGGCTCCAAATTCTTGCTCTTCCTCCTGGCAGGCATCAAAGTTTCTTTTGGAAAAAGATGGAGGGAGAAGAACTTAGATGTCTATTCTACCTGCCTTCAAGCCATATATAAGGACATCCCCAAGCCTCTCATTACATGTGAGGATCCTCTCTGGTTATATTAGCTATTAGAGATATCAAAAAAAAAGTGAGTACATTGAGGATCTGGAATAAGCATCCTCTCCAGCACCTTCAGTTAAGTTGGGTGGCTTGGGAAGGAGGGCAAGGACCAGTTTGTCAAGATACTTTTATGAGACTGTTGTAACATTGTCAAGAAGCCCAGCTACAAAGGAGACAATCATGGGATCATACATGATTATAAATTTAAGACTATGGGGGAACTCTGAGGTCACCTCAACCAATGCCCCTCATTTTATAGATGAGAAAACTTTTTACACCTGACCATCCTCTTCAATCAAGTGACACCAGTCTCCTGGCTGTTCCACAAACAAGACACTCCATCTCTCAGCTCCAGGCACTCTCTCTGGCTGTCTCCTATATCAGGAATTCTCTCTCCCTCCTCCACTCCACCTGCTAAGCTCTCTGACTTCCTTTAACCCTCAGCTAAAACCCTGCCTCCTATAGGAAGCCTTCCCAATCCCTCTTAGTGTCTTTCCTTTGTTAATTATTTCCTATTTATCTTGTATGCAGCTTACTATGTATATATTTGTTGGCATATTTTCATCCCCTCTGAGATTCTAAGCTCCTTGAGGGCAGGGACTTTTTGCCTCTTTTTGTATCCTCAGTTCAGCTCAGAGTCAGGTAGATAGGAAGCATTTCATGTGTGTTGAACTGAATTAAGGTGATCTGCCCAAGGTGACATCAGAAGTAAGTACAGCGCAGAGAGGAAGGGCAAGGTTCAAATGAAGAGCAGCAATGCCACACAGATAGTAGTCAGACAACTTTTGTTGCTACTCATGAAGGGAGGAGAACAGATGCCAACAGACAGTTGGTATGTAACCTCCATTGCCCCTAGTTCAAGGGCAGCACACAGTGGAATGACTTACAAAGAACCATCATACAAAGGTATTTACACTCTTACTGAAGGCTCAAAGTGCTTCATGGTTCAAATTTCTATCAATTTTTAGACAAAGAACAGATGTGGTAGTAATTGGATGACTGCCCCAAACAAAGGTAATGGGGTAATCAGGATCATCAAGATAAGAATATTTTCTTAAAGGTCTAATAAGTAATGAGGAACAAGGGTCAGGGGCCCAGGGAACCTAACTATGCCACACGAACAGGAGGCTTGGGTGTTAGGAGGGGGAGGCATAATGATCTGTCTCTGGACTTATTAACTTTAGCATACAGATATCTCAGGAGGCTGGGGCCATGCCAATCAAATCGATTTTCACCAGTTCACAGTAAGTGATAAAGCTGGGATGGGTCAATAACTGAAATGGGTGGAAAGGTCAGAGGGTGGAGAAAGGGGAGGATTGGTGATCAAAACCAAAATGAGTTAGTGGAGAGGGAGAGATTGCAAATTCATGAAAAATGAGGGAGAAGCTTAACCCAGGCTGCCACTTAGTAGATTCCTATTTTAATTAGTCACCCTTGATATTATTATTATTATTAATATTATTATTAAAGGGACCATCCCTTGGCTCACTTCTTAAACAGCTCTGTTTACACTTAAATACAGAATGGGTGTTGCCTCAGTCAAAGTGAGAACTCAGAAAGACCTCAACTTAAAAAGGCCAAGGTCTCCCACTGCATCCTGGTCCATCTCCAGTTTTCCTGATCTATATCTGGCCACTGGACCCAGATGGCTCTGGAGGAAAAAGGAAGGCTGGTGACTTTGCACAGCCCTCCCACACTCAAATCCAATTTACTTGCAAGTGATGGCATCATCTTCCTGATGTTATGGTCCTCTTTGAGAATGAAGGACAAACCACACAAGTTATCCTTGCTAACTAGTCACTAAGCTCTGTTGTTTCCATGTTGCTGAAGGTCTGGAAATGCTTTCTGTGTCCTCCACTGTCCTGGTAGCCTGGGGCAACCTGACACAAATTCCTAATTACCCCATCCTAGTTACACCTCTAATGACAAAGTACTGAGAAATCTCATTTCAAGCAAATATTGAGAGCAATTAGAATGTTGTGGTAATCTGGAGACGATATGAAATATTTCTGCTCCTTCCAGTATGAAACAATAGCCAGAGATGCCTACCTTGGTCTCCAAGGAGGACAGAAGGACCTACAGGGGAAGATGGAAGGGTCAGAGAAAAAATGATCAAAGAATAAAGTATTCCTTAAAAGAATGGAAGATGTGCCTTTAAGCAAGAAACAAAGAAGAAAAGGCTGTGGAGAAGGGATGGGGAATTTTTCCCTCAATTAGGAAGTGGGAAGAAAAAAAAGGAAAGGAGGTATCTTCGCTTCTATAGTGTTATGGGAATCTAAAGATCTTCCCTGCCCCTAGGCCCTTTGCTGAAGTGGCTACGTGACTTTGAGGACCCTTGGATATTTGAAAGTATACTCTGTTCCCTAATAGGCTGAATGTGGTCACGTGGAGCCTGTGGC
>CM053585.1:419918181-419960708 GCA_028646515.1 Pseudochirops corinnae | reverse complement strand
AGCTCATCTCTAGCTTTAAGGCATTCTTCATGTTTATTGGAGGCCCCTGGTGGGGGTGCTCTGGCTGTGCTCTCCTCCTCCCTCTCTCTCCCATGATCTTTCTTTTCCCCAAAGAAGGAATCTAGGGTTTGGGAGCTGTTCTTACTTTGCTTCTTATGCTTATTCTTACTCATGGTTGTTCAGACCATGATTTTTTTTTTAAATCTCTGTGGGGCTCTGCTTCCAGAAGGGAAAGCTCTGTCCCAAATCGCTGGGGTTCTCCTGGCTGCCGTAGCTCCCAGGAAGATTCTGGGACTCTTCCTACTTACTTCCGGCTGACTGGATACTGAAGACTCCAAGACCAAGGCCCAAGACGGCGATCCGTATCCAGGCCGCTCAACGTGCGAGCACTGGCCTGAGAACAATCGCTAAGTCCCCCTTGCTGTCTGCAGGCTGCGGGCAGGAAGCTACAACGCAGAGGCGGGTGCAAAACTTCTGCCTTTCGCTTTTCCACTCTGGAGGCCTTTTGGCCAGACTGCTTATCTCTCCCTTTCGCAATCTCCACTCGCAGCTGCTGCTAATCCACTCACCAGAGAGGCTCCTCCACTCCTCCCATCCAGCCGCCCCCGGGGCACAGCCGCGGTTTGAGGCCAGGCTGGTTTCGGTTCGCAGTGCTGATATGGTTCCACATAGCCGAGCTGACTTTAGTGGGAAGTATCTTCGTGTGCGTTTTGGAGTTCTAGGATTGGTTTAGAGTCCTATTTTATGGGTATTTTGGGGTGGCCATGTGAGAGCTGCGATATGTTGCTGCTGCTACGCCGCCATCTTGGCTACGCCCCCCCCCCCATATTTCTTTGAATTCTTCACATTTGTCATTCTGTATTGAACAAGCATTCGGTTACATTTATATCCCACAATTTAGTTAGCCACCCTTCAGTTGCTGGCCTTTTTACTTCCAGTCTTCCACTCTTCCAAGTATTGCAGCTATGAATGTCTATAAAAATGGGTGTTATTTTCCTGTCATTAACTTCCTTAGTGGAATTACTACAAGTAAAAGCCACAAGTGGAATTACTGGGTCAAAAAGTATGGATATTTTATCATAACATTTATTGGACAATACTGTGTTGTTTTCCAAAATAGTCAAATCAACCCACAGCTTCGCTTGCAGTAAATTATAGTGCCTGTTTTCCTACATCCCTGCCAACACCTTTTCCTTTCATTGCCAGTCTGATGGTTGGAAGATGGTATCCTAGAGTTTAAATGTGAACTCCCCTAATTATTACTGGTTTGGATCACATTTTCAAATTATTGTTGATAGTTTCTTTCTTGTTTTGATAACCATCTTTATGTCCTTTGAAGTCTCATCTATCTGAGAAAACTCATTACGAATTTGTGCCACTTCCCTACAGATTTTTTTGTCAGACTTTTATCAAGTTTTTAAATATTTTCTTTTCCTCCTCTTCTTTTTCTTCCTTTTGCTTCTTCTGCACCTTGATCTTCTCTTTGTTTTTTTTTCTTTTTTACCTTCTTCCTCAAAATCTGAAGGTGTTATGCTACTTTTAAATTCTAGAAAATAGAAGATGATGCCATATCCAAGAATTAGGATGCCCAAATTGAAAATAATAATCCCCTCCAATAAGAAAACTTTTTACAGCTGCAAAGAAGGGAATCTGTTCTTAACAAGCATGGTGCCTGCCTGACATATAATAAGCTCTTTGTTGTTGTCCAGTTGTTCCAATTATATCTAATTCTTTGTGACCCCATTTGGGGGTTTTTTGGCAAAGATACTGGAGTGGTTTGCCATTTCATTTTCCAACTCATTTTACAGATGAGGAAATTGAGGAAAATGGGGTGAAGTGACTTGCCTAGGGCCACATGGCTAGTGTCACACAGCTGTTAAAAGTGTTAAGTGTCTGAGGTCAGATTTGAACTCAGGACTTCCTGACTCCAGATCCAGCCCTCTATCCACAGTATACCTAACTCCCGCTAACAAATACTTATTCCTTCTACCCTTCTAACGTGCTTATTCCCCATAATTTCACAACCATTGTGACAGTGACTATTCTCATTTTTGCTAAGTTGTGTAGTATAAGGTGAAATATCAAGGTTGTATTTTCATTTCTCTTATTATTAGTGATTTGGAGCTTTCTTTTATATGGTTGTTAATAGCTTACAATTCTTTGAAGTACTATTTGTTCCTATCTTTTAACTACTTATCTATTGGGGAATGGCTTTTGGTCCTATACCCATAGCTTTCCTCCTTCCCTTCACCAGTTGTTTGTGTATCTAAGACACCAAACCCTTGTCAGAGAAATTTGACTTCTTTAGAATTTTAATCCATGGAATCCCAACTATCTTTATTTCAACCTTTTGAAGTCTAAACTCTTGAAATTCATGACACCTTTCACATTTCCCAATTTTCATGACCTTTATAGCAAACAAGTACCCCCTGTTGTTCCCATCTGAAAACCAGGTTGAGAATAGAATTTCACAAGCTTTTGAAATATGGAGTCAATAAGTCAAACCAAAAAACTGTTTGGTACCCCGCTTTTGGTAGAGAGAAAACTCTAACTGATGCCCAGATAATTGAAGTCTTCTATCACTATACTACCACATCTCTGTCAGGCTTGCAATATTTCCTGAACTCTTCATCAATTTCCTCTTTCTGTCTGGTGGTCTTTAGCATGTTACTAATAAATGTGTTTCTATTTCTGCCTCCATTGGCCATTATTCAGATGCTCTCCATCATGCTTTTCTGCTCTGGTTACTGGACTTCCTCACATGATTATATATTCTTAATATTCAGTACTACCTTGCCTCCCCTTTATCTGTTTTGCTCATTTTGAATAGGTTATACCTGTCCAGTACCATATTCCAGTCATAGGTCTCATCCCATCTAGTCTCAGTGATACTTTAGAGGTCATTAAGATCTCTAGTTAATTCTGTTTTTTAACCATACTTTGTATTCTTGTATGATTTTGTAAACATGGTTTGTACTTTACTCAGTAAACCTGATAGCATCTGGTAGGTATGGAAATATTTCTGTTCCTTGAAATCCCAATCCTAACATAATTAGTATCACAGAGGTAGGAGAGGGGCAGGTAATTAGGAACAGACTCAACTGCCTTAGTTAAAGACGTCAGTCTCAGGGAAATTGGTGGCCCATGGAGCATCATTGAGTGTACAGTGTATGAATCCCAGGCTGGAGAAACCCTTGCACCTGTTTTCATTTTATTTTATTTTGCCAAGTAGTTCAACACCTATCCCCCTTGTAAAGGGCAAAAGATGTTTCCTGCGGAGAAGGGAACAAACTGAAATGGTGGAAACTTGGCTAACTTAATAGGGAATAGAATTAGAATGGATGGGGTTGGATGCTTTAAATAGCAGTTGGTAAAGATCTCAACATCGCTGCAGAAGAATTAGTTGTAGGAGTCCAGCCTGCATCTGAGACAGTTGAGTAGAAGGCACAATCTCTGGCAAGGCTGGTTGAACTAAAAATATAGTTACAAATGCTGAAGGCATAGAGTAGGTAAAAGAATTCAGAGATGATCACCCTCTCCTATTGCCTATTTCCTAAATGGATTGAAGAAAGAGTAAAGAAAGGGAACAGACCAGTGCTTTAAAAGTTGGTAAAGGGGCAGCTAGGTGAAGCAGTGAATAAAGCACCAGCCCTGGAGTCAGGAGGACCTGAGTTCAAATCTGGCCTCATACACTTAACACTTACTAGCCATGTGACCTTGGGCAAATCACTTAACCCCAATTGCCCTGCCTTCCCCCCTCCAAAAAGCAAGAAAAAAAGTTGGTATGCCCAATTCTCAATCTCTATGTGTGTCACCACCCATACATGAAATGGTTTGTCTATCTGTATGTATCTGCTTAAATGTATACTCACAGGTAATGTTTTGTAATATATAATCTCTCTCTTTTTTTTTTAACAAGATTTAAGATACAAGAGAACTACTAGTCAGTTAGTCAGCCAACAAGCATTTATTAAATACCTACTATGTGCTAGGCACTGTACAAATACTGGGATATAAAGAAAGGTTAAACTCCCCCCACCCCAGAAAACCAAACGGTCCCTACTCTCAGGGAGCTCATAGTCTACTGGGGCAGACATCCTGAAAACCATATATAAGAAAAATATTTACAGGATAAATTGGAGATAATCTCAGAGGGAAGGAACATATATTAAGAAGGACTGGGAAAGCCTCCTTGCACAAGATGGGACTTTCTTTAGCTGAGACTTGAAGGAAACCAGAAGGTAGAGATGAGGAGGAAGAGAATTCCAGGGATGGGGGACAACCAGTGAAAATTAATGGAATTGGGAGACGGAGTGTGATGGGCAAGTAGTCCAGTATCATTGAATATGTGGGACTGAGGTCAGAGATATACTGTAAATGTTTAACAACCAACTTTCTGAAAATCCTGGACAGACTTTTAAGTTGCATTAATATTTCATCCATCATTTTATTAAATATATACAACCAACCAAATAATAAATCAAGCCCTGATTGGTAGCATAGCCTATTTCCAAGTAAATACACTGAACATTTAACAGTCAGCTCTCATGAGCCAATTCAAGCAAGCTCCAGAGTACCACTGAAAGATCTAAGAAGATAGGAAGGAACCAGGTTATAAAGGAATTTAAATGCCAGAGAATTTTATATTTGGTCCTGGAGGTGATAGAGAAACAGTAAAGTTTCTTGAATGCAGTTGCAGGGAGTAAGTTGGGGAACATCATCAGGCTTGTGTTTAAGAAAGATCACTTTGACATCTGTGTGCAGGATGACAGGAGTGAGGAGACCTGAAGTGGAGAGACCAACCAGCTGGTCCTGGCAAAATAGTCATTCGGAGGAGGGCATGCACCAGGATGGGGGCGGTCATCTTCTCTCTGCCTTTGTATGGTGATAGTTACTAATCCTTCAGAGAAAAAATAAGTAGCCTCTGATAAATGTGGAATCAAGGAGAAAAGCAGAGTTTCAGTGAGAGAGCTTACAAACCATCCTGATTAAAATTAGAGTCAAATACTCTTACCTGACCGCATTTAGTTCTACTAAACATTTATAAAATTTTAAATTAAAAGATTGTAATGGACTTTTTAAGCCTAGATATTGGAGGATAACACCCATCAAAAGACTGTGAGGTGTGTGGGGGTTGGGTTTTTTTGGGGGGTTTGTTTGGTTTTTTTTGCAACATGGTTAATATGAAAATGTTTTGCATGACTTCACATGTGTAATGGGTATCATATTGCTTGCCTTCTCAGTGGGGGGAGGGGCTGGAAGAAGGGAGAGAATTTGGAATTCAAAAATTTAAAAAGAATGCTAAAAAAAAAAGATGTCTAGGAATCATGTAGATTTCTGTGAATTAATAGATAAAAACAACATGTAGTCCTCTTTCTACTTACATAGCTGCCACCTTGGTAGATTCTTTATGCCTAGATTATTGCAGTAGCTTGGTGGATGATCTTCATGTCTCAAGTCTCTCCCAACTCCAGTCCATTCTTCATTCAGCTTTCAAAGTGATCTTCCTAAAGCACAAGGTTGACCATATTACTCTTACCCCACTACCCCCACCTCAGGTAAACTTCGGTGACTTCCTCTTACCTTAAGAACCTACTATATGCTGGGCACTGAGTTAGCTGGGCATATAAGGACTTTAATCAAACTCTCTACTCTCAAAGAGGTTACATGATATCAGTAGAAACAATATGTATAGGTGTAAATACAAAAATATGTACAAAATGTATAAAAATAACTGGGATGGGGTGGATCTACTAATTGAAGAAAACAGGAAAGGCCCCATAGAAGAAGTAGCTCTTGAGCTGAGCTTTGAGGGCTCAGTGGATAGAATTGGTGCTGAAGTCAGGAAGACCTAAATTCAAATTTGGATTCAAACACTTCCTAGCTGTGTGATCCTGGATGAGTCACTTAAGCCACTGGAGAAGGAAGTAGCAAACCACTTCAGTATCTTTGCCAAGAAAACCCCGTGGACAGTATTGACATGCTATGGCTCACAGGTGTCACAAAGAGTCAGGACATGACTGAACATCAAGGGACCCTGACTGACAGAGGGGAGAAGGAAGTGTGTTCCAGGCTTGGGAGATAGCCATAGGAAGGCACAGAGAATGGTGATGGAGGGTCTCATTTGAGGACAAAATAGGCCAGCTTAGCTGTACTGTTGGTTTCATGAAGGCAAGTAGCATGTAATCAAGTCAGAAAGACAGACTGGAGATAGATTGTGAGCATTTAAATACCCAGTGGAGGAGACTGTTTATTATACCAGATGTATAAGGAGCCACTGGAGGTGTCGGAGTAGGAGAATGATACGGTCAGAACTGCAGTTTAGGAAAGGAGGCCGGGAGACCAATTGGAATGCTTACTGCAGTAGTCTTTGGGAGTGGGGATGAAATGGGCTGGTGCTGAAAGAATGGACTTGCATAGATTTCTTTGGATTTGATTACCTGTAACTTAAGATGAAATGATAGCAACAAAAAAAAATGCCTCCTCCTAGAAAAAAATGAGGTTTTATTTTAATATATTGCAAGAGTGTATGTAATAAGGAACAGAGAGGATTCCCCTCATTTGTCTGAGAAGAGCAAGGCAGTAAAATGGGCAGTGTATTAGTTTTCCTTGGTATGCAAGGCCATTCAGTCTGATAAAGGAGATAGACTTCCAGAGGTAATGTGATTTAACTGACCCATTGCTCTTGCTAGAAGATAAATTAAAGGTAAAGTTAACCTAGATAGATTTATGACCCTTCATTTCTGGCTTTCTCTTTTCTTTTTCTTCCCCCTCATACATATTTTCTGGTAATTCCCATGAATTATTGCAATATACTGCTTTGTGTAACAGCAATTTCTTCTGGACCGCATCTCGTGCAGAAATTTATGATAAATATAAATTGCTAGCCACTCAACTTCCTTAGGGTTCTTTTTCCTTATCTATAAAATGATATTGGGTTGATGGCCTCTGAGGTCCCTTACAGTTCTAGGTGGGTAAGGCTAAGATCCTATGGTACTTGTTTAAGGGAAACCTAAGCGAGTAAGGCAAGTCACTGAGCTGGCAAGTCAGATGAGTTGGAGAAAGAAATGGCAAACCTTTCCAGTATCTTTGCCAAGAAAACTCCAAATGAGGTCACAAAAAGTCAGAGAGGACTTAAACGGCAGAACAGCAACAACCAAATATACTTCAAAGTACAGGGAAAGGGATCAATTGACAGCATCAGTGGAGAGAAGGATTGCCCCTAGCAAGGTGGACCATTTCATTCTCTCATCTGAATAATTAGGTTGGACTAGACAACTACTGAAGTACCTTCATGCTGTCAAATTCTGTGTAATTCTGTATATGGAACATGGGGAAAAAAAAAAGCTTTGCTTTCTGCGATCTAGCTTATTATAAAGCACAGAAAAGGAAAGAGGACATGTTGGGGACAGCTGCCCTGTGATTAATGGAAAGTCTATCAGAGATGAATGAAGGTATTGCTGTGCTAGGATGATTACCCAGTTAAATTTGGGTACCATGAAATAATGCTTACAATCCTCTGCAACAAACATTTACTGGATGCTTGCTGCTTCATCAGTCCTTGAGTCTAACACATCAGTCCCTGGCATTACAGAATGTTGTAGCCAATCTTCAGTCAGCATTTTCAGCCAGTAGCCAAGAAGCTTTCTGCAGTTTTCCCAGTCACTTCTCCCCAGTGTCTGAAAATTTCTTCCCTTCATCTAGATTTGATCAAAAGATCTAGAAGGGCAGGTTAACATCAGATCTATCTCTTGATTTTGTTGTTCTGGCTGTTTTTCGGTCATGTCTGATTCTTTGTGACCCCATTTGGGGGTTTTCTTGGCAAAGATACTGGAGTGATTTGTTATTTGCTTCTCCAACTCTTTTTTCAGATGAGGAAACTGAGGCAAACAGAGTTAAGTGATTTGTTAACTTCCTTGCACTCCTCTCTGTCTCTTTGTTCCACTATTTTCTAACTTATAGTTAGAAACACATTTTAGTTTTGAGGTCTTATCATATCCTTGGGTTGAGGCAAATCTCACTAAAATCTCTTCCTCATATAGAAAAGTTTGAGGGACATTACTAAATAAACAATTTTAACCTCACCCCAGCAGCCCTTCTGTTCTATGAAAAATAACCAATGTTGTACTAGCTAGAGAATTTTGAGAGCCTTTGTGACCTTTGTCTCCCATTCTGCAACAATGCATAGTATCTCTCTGACCTCTCTGGATTCATCTCTTGGTGGAGATGGGGTCAGGCATCTCTGTGACTCACAGGTAGACTATAAGCAGCCCATTCCTCTCTTTATCAGAACTAGTAATATGTTCTAAAATGCATCATTGTAACAGTGACTTTTTCTGGCTTAGCATTCATCATTGAAGGTCTTGAAACAAAATTAATTTTTTCTTGTCATGAAGGGCTGCCTCTATTGAGGGTACCCCCTTCCTGACCCAGTTACTGTGTAACTGGATCCATAACCTGCGTGTGAGATGAGTGATTTCACCTCCCCATTCTACAATTCTACTTCCAGCCTGGCCACCCTGTGCCCATCTTTAGAAGGAGCAACTCCTGCTACCACCAATACTTAATGCTAACCAACTTGTCCTCACTGAAGTATCAAGGTACACTGAGGGAGAAATAAGAGGTTGTATGTACCAGTCAGGTCGAACCACTAAGCCCACCTTTACCACCAACTCTCCAAACTGGTGGAGACAGACCAAGAGTCCCATGCATATCAATGCCTCTATCCCATCAGCCTTACTACCAGCCCAGCCCAGAGAGCCATCATCCAAAAGAGCAACCTTGCAGAAATTTGACTTGGCCACTGCCTCCAGAGACGCTTTACCCAACCTCCTCCCCCTTCCACATTTCCTCAGTAGTGATAACTACTAAAGAGACCTGGGAAAGAAAGTTCTTGATGCCAAAATCATTGGCACTGTCAAATGGTTCAACGTTAGAAACCAAAAGCCTTTGGTGTTCGTATCAGTGAGCGTGGTAAGAGAAAGAGAGGGAAAGAAATCCTGAAGAGAAATTCACCAATTTCCAGTAGTTGATGGATAATGAACAAATTTTTATGGCATACTAATATAATGGAATATTATTATACATGAAAAGTTATAAATATGGAGAATTCAGAGAAACATAAGACGTAGTTATGTAGCATGAAGAAAACAGAATAAAATGAAAAATATACATACTGATTACAACTCTATAATTAAAGACCAACTGAAATCAGAGTGTGTGAATTTTCAGGTCTCAATCCTACAGAAACTGCTTTGCTTAGTACCAACCCCTAACCCCATCAGTAGTCACATGTATATTAAATAATAACATCAACACGTCTACTTTAAAGACATAGAAAAGAAGGATAAAAATGGATGACTAAATCAAGATAGAGTGGATTAAAATTAAACCCTTTTTTGATTGGGGTAACCATAAAAGTTTACATGCGTGTCAGCTATATATATATAAATAAATTTATATTTGACATATAGCTATTTGCAATTTCTCTCCTTTTTTCTAATTTTGCTTGATTTTCTTTTGTTCCTATTAGTATACTTATACTTGTCAAAGGAACTCTTTTCTTTTTTCTTAAGGAAAAAGTTACCTCACCTAACTCTTCTACCCTGCCCCCCAACTGGATTAATAGGAAATCTAAAGCAGCTTCTTAAAATGTAGGTCAAGACCTCATATGGCCTTGCTGAACAACTGAACGTAGGGATTGTGAAAATTTTTGCAACAGTAAAAGGTTTCTGAATGTGAAATGACCAAAAATTAATTCAAAATCAATCAAATAATGAATCAGAAATGTTTTTGGCAGCATTTGCTCGTGTTGCATCCAGTGACTTCAATGCAGCCTTGGTTCTGAACATATAACATGCGCACACCTGCACTGCACATGCTGTCATGCCTCGCAGCACCAACAAATGCTGTCAGAAACACCTTGGCTCATATTTGAGACTATTATCTTTAATAAGTGGTAAAATTATATATATATGTATATGTATACATATATATATATATATATATATATATATATACCAAAGAATTATTTTAAAATAAATTTCTTCATGATTTATTATCAGTAAATGTTTGATTTGTATACCTAGTTTATATACCAATCTACCTGAGGTTGTGTAAAAATTTCTTGGGTAAAAAGGGGTCATGAATGGAAAAAGTTTAAGAAGCACTGATCTAAAGCACTAATACTAATAATGTTCTTCAGTCATGTCCGACTCTTCGTGACCCCATTTAGGGAATTTTTTTTGGCAAAGATACTGGAGTGCCTTACCATTTCCTTCTCTAGTTCATTTTACAGATGAGGAAACTGAGGCAAACAGGGTTAGATGACCTGCCCAGGGTCACATAGCCAGCAAGCATCAGAGGTCAGATTTGAACTCAGGAAGAGTCTTCCAGACTACAGGCCCAGCACTCTACTATGCCACCTAACTATGCCCTTAACACTAATGTAAAAAGTCTAATGTACCTAATAAGGCCTAGAGCGATAATATAGTGAACTAGTAGGCAGGATAAGAGAATGAAAAATATCTGAGGATCAGATAGCATAAGAATAAATTTATTGGAGGTCAGTCATTCAGTGAACATTCATTGAGCATTTATTATGTACCAGGCCTTGGGCTAAGTGTCCATTGTTTGTCCTTCCCCCATGACATCAGGGAGGCCATGTCATGACTTGCAAGTGAACTGGACTTGTGAGGAAGTCACCAGCCTCACTCTCTCCTCCAGAGCCATCTGGGTCTAGTGACAAGATATAGATCCGGACTACTGAAGATGGCTCCCAGGCTAAGTGCTGGGGATACAATGAAAGAAGACAAATCCCTGCCCTCATATTAGGACTTTATGTGTAAGATTTTCCTTACTTCCTTGGACCTCAAAGTGAAATAGTCACTGGGAGAAGAGAGATGAGCAGTGGTCAGAGATCAGGTGGCTTAGATTCATACAGATTCTAGGCCCATTATTGGAGCTACAAGCAGGAAGAGGGAGGGCTCTGTTGTGGACAGTTATAGGAGGAAGCTGTTCATTGAGACAGGCACTTGGCTGGAGGTGAGCATCAGAAATAGTTTATCTTTGTCTTCCTAGCACCTAGGGCAGAGGTTCTTAATCTTTTTTTTTTTTAATGTAATTGTCTCCTTTGACAGCTTGGTAAAGCCAATGGATCCCTTCTCAGAATAATGTTCTTAAATGCACAAGACAGGAATGGAAACCAATTATATTAAAATACAGTTTTCAGAATATCTTTTAAATAAACCAAATTCACACACCCCAGGTTAGAACCTCAGACCTAGACTGTGCCTTGAAACATAAAAGATGCTTAATAAATAAATGCTTGAATTCAATTTCTCGGTTTTTAAAGCAGCAGAATTAAAGGCAAAGTGAGCTTCTAGACAGAGAGATGCCTAGTGTAAATTCAGGATGGGACCTTGGATTGGATGACATCTTTTTTCTTCATGTATAAAAGGGGGGGAGGGGAGGAATGAATTAGATGATCTTTAAGGTCCCTTCTAACATTAATATTCTACGAAATTCCTCCTTTGTTCTGCCAAGCAATCTCTTCTAAGTCCTACTCCCTCCCTTACTACTCTGGAACCCATCTTTCCACCCTGGGCCATAGAACCAGCACTAGAAATTAGTCTCTTTGCTTCCATTGCAGAACTCTCTAAGCTATACTGATGGACAAGATCTTCTTGTTGTAGATCTTCTACAACAGACCTTCTGCTGTACGTTTCATGCATTTGCAAATCCAGCCTATTGCAAGTCTTTTTTCCTTCTTTCCAGCTTCTTGTATCAACTCTGTTTCTTGAAGCAGTAACTTTGACTTTCTCTGACCCTAATTCTCATATTTAACCTTAACCATTGGATCCTTAATTCCTTATCACTACACACCTGGACTGCTGCAGTGGCCTTCTGATTGGTGTCCTTACCTCAGATCTCTTCCCATTCTGATCCAATCTTCACTCAGCTATCAAAGTGATCTTAGTAAAGATCAGGTCCGGCCATGTCACACACACCCTCCTCCCCCAGTGTCTCCCTATCAACTACAGACAGGGTCAAGTACAAAAGCTCCTTTATAATCTCACCCCTTCCTATCTTTCCAGTCTTATCACTCTCCTTTGCAGACTCTTTGGTCCAGTGACAGACACTGTGCTTCTTGCTGTTTTTCACACAAGGCACTCTGACACCTAATTCTATGCTTTCCCCCAACTCTGGAATTCTCTGCCTCCTCTCTCCCTTTCCTGGCTACCCTGGCTTCCTTCAAGGCTCAGCTAAAATCCTACTTTCTACAGGAAGTCTTTACCAATCCCCCTTAATGCAAGTACCTTCCCTCTGAAATTAACTCGTTTATATGCATATATCTTGTTTGTACATAATTGTTTACATGTTATATCCCCCATTGGAATGTAAGCTCCTTGAGGACAGGGACTATTTTTTGCCTTTCTTTGTATCCCTAGCACTTACTTAGTAGTGTCTGGTCTGTATATAGTTGGAGGTTAATAAATGCTTGTTGACTTGACTTGAGTAGGAACTTAGAGAGGGTTGTTTTAAACGTGAGTATCCGTTCCACATGATTACCAAAGGGCCAGTGCCAATTATGTACCTACTATAAAGCCACACAAAGCCAAATTAAAATTTTTGAACCCCTGGCTTAATGTCTTTGGATGACTGGTTAAATGGACCTCATCTAGGTCTTGTGCTCATAGTTCCTCCCATCCTGGACCTTTTCCATAATCATTCATGTATCAAGAAACAAAATAAAATCTAAAAAGTCAACACATCTTTACCAGATCTATGCAATTCTGTCCTATTATTGCCACAAATCTGATCCAGGGAATATTTCAGGCTACTTTCCCCAAATTTGATTTGAAAAGAATCAGGAGGATTGAATCAGAGATAAATGGTGTTGGATGCCAGTGTTTAAATCAGTTGGAATATCAAATACAAGACTGAAGAGAGGCAATGTCCAAAATTACTTAGTTCAAGTTATAAATTAACTTACCCAGATAATGTTATCAAAACCCAAACAGGTTACCTTTGGATTTTCATATTAGTGTCATATATCATTGCAAAAATGCCCTTGATCAACATAAAAGTCTAGGTAGGATCATTGATTTAAAGCTGAATAACACCGTAGAGTCCCACCAATCAAACACCCTCATTTTACCAATGAAGAAACTAAAGTCTAGAGCCTGTAAGAACCAAAGTAGAATTTGAACCCAAGATCCTCTGTGTGTTCTTCCTACTGTACAACATGAATAGTTTAAAAAATTCTAGTACATTTTTGCAACAGAATGCTGTAATAGCATTAAGACTAAAAAGAATGAGGAATATAAAATGAATTGGAAAAACCCTTGTGAGATAGTGCAAAATGCAAAATGGAAGGAAAAAAAAAAAAGCAGAACCATGAGAATGTGATACATACTATAACTATACATACCTAACTATATAAAAGTGAATTAGAGTGAATGGACAAGGATTCCTGAAGGGGTCTAGCAAGAATGACTGAAACATGTTAGTATGATGCTCTATATATTGAAATGAATTTCAGTGTAAATAGGCACCAAGCAAGTTTAGTGGGTTGTGTTGATGTTCTGCATTGTTTAAAACAAACTTTCATTACAAAAAGATAAGAACCACTATATATGACTTAGTAAATACAGACAACTAGAAATTTCACTTTGGAAAAAAGGGGTAGATTTTATTTTGATTTAGCAAAAAGAAAAGGTTACAGAATAGAGATCCAGTTTTCCCTTTGGTTCATTGCATCTCTGTGTCCATAAAATAATGAAAAACTTATGTATTTCCCTGAATGTGTACAGTGGAAAGAGCTTTTGTAGTAAATTTTTCATGTATTTATACAGTACTACTTTGAATTCCTGTTAATTATAAATGCCTCTAAAAATGTTAAGGTATCATAAGAACTGAATTATTTACTCTGGGGCTTGGAAATTTGACAATGTATTGAAATTAGGTTAGAGGAAATGTGCCAGAACAAAATTGGATGGGAACTATCCCTGAAAACATTCTTAATTAGTATACCTGTCTTACATAATGTCATGTTAAAAGATAGATATTCCCTTTACATGCTCATCCAACAGAGTGTCAGATTTCATTTGGAGAACCTTCTGAAGCTGGTCAATAATTGTTCTGCAATTTTTAGTTTTAGAGAGTTCCTGGGGTCACTAAGATCTTAAGTGACTTTCCTTAAGGCACAGCTCATTGAGCTAATGAAGTTTTTAAGTTCACACCTTCTTGAGTGACTTTCAAATGTTTCATTTTCTTTTTTCACCTGCCGAAATAACATAAAGGCTATCCATTTTAAAGTACTATTCCAAAATCTTAAAATGAAGCGTCAAAGAAGGTGGGGAACTGTGGGTGTGGAATACTATATATAATGTCACATTTTTTCAGTGTGTTGGCTAGTTTTTCTCTACCTTTTATTTCTTTATTCTTTCCTTAAAGAGATGACTCTCTAAGATAGGAATAGGGATATGTTAGGATATGTAAGTGATGTAAAAACAAAATATGTTAAAAAAAAATTTAAGAGGCAAGCATGGAAAAACCCCAAAACAGAATAAACTAAGTAGAAAGAATTTAAGGACTGAGAGCTTCACTGCATCTCCATCATTCTAATTTCACAAGAACTCTTTTATACTTTATAGAAATGCTTTTTTAAAATCTTTGTGATTTAGAATGGCTATGGTCAAGAGATTTTCATTCAATATTTTTTAGATAATAGAATCTAGAACTAGGCCTAAATTTGACTTTATTCAGGAAAGAAAATGTTTTATAAGTGTCTCAGTGCTGAAATTTTAAAAAGAAATACCTACTTGCATTATTAGTTCATGTGGTCACACACTGTTGCTTAGATTTGAGGTATCCAATATGACCATAACATTCCAGCTTTTTTTCAGTCATTTTAAATTTTTTATTCTGAAATTGATGAACAACAAATAAAATATGTTTCTCTATACATATCAGTAGAAGAGAATGAGGAGATTGTAAAAGAAATTATGTATCACTGTGTGGAGCTTGCTTTTCCTTTAATCGGTTCAGTAGGTAACTTTCAAAGCCGTCCTGCTTGTCACAGATTTCTTCTGTTCTCTTTTCATTTAAGGGATGGAAGGACACCTATCAATTCCCTTTACCTCTCCTCCTTTCCTATTCCTCATTGAAAAGAACAGAAGATGGGCGGCTAGGAGGACCTGAGTTCAAATCTGGTCTCAGACACTTAACACAAAAAACTAGCCGTGTGACCTTGGGCAAGTTAACCCCAATTACCCTGCCTTCCCTCCTCCAAAAAGAAAAAAAAAGAAAAGAAAAGAGTGGGGTGGCTAGGTGGTACAGTAAATAGAAAACCAACCCTGGAGTCAGGAGGACCTGAGTTCAAATTCGGCCTCAGACACTTAACACTTACTAGCTGTGTGACCTGGGGCAAGTCTCTTAACCTCAACTGCCTTGCCTTCCCCCCTCCTAAAAGCAAAAAAACAAAACACAAAAACAAAAACACAGAAGAGAAAAAGAAAACCCCTTGTAACAAATATGCATAATCAAGCAAAATAAATTCCCACATTGGTCATGTCCAAAAATGTATTCCTCATTCTGTACCATGAATCCGTTACTTTTCTGTCAGGAAGTTGGCAGCATATTTTATCATTGGTATTCTGGAATCATGGACAGTCATTTACATTCGTCAGAGTTAAGTTTTTCAAAGTTATTTTTCTTTACATTGTTGTTATTGTATAAATTATTTTCTTATTTCTCTTCACTCTGAATCACTTCACATAAGTCTTCCCACACTTGTCTGAAACCATCCCTTTCATTGTGTCTTATGGCTGAATGTAATTTCATTTTAATGTACCGCAGTCTGTTCAGCCATTCCTCATTTGACGGGCCTCCCTTTTGTATCATGTCCTTTGCCATTGCAAAAAGATTTTCTGTAAATATTTTTTGTGCACATGGGCCCTTTTCCTCTTTCTTTGATTTATTTTGGGGTATAGGCCTAGTATTATCAAAAGGTATGCACAGTTTTGTGATTTTGAGGAACATAATTTCAAATTGTTTTCCAGAATGGCTAGACCAATTCATAGCCCCACCAGTAGTGCCTGTTTTCCCTTAAATCCTCCATTTGTTATTTTCTTTTTATGTTATCTTTGTCAAACTGATGGATATGAGAGGAAAACTGAGTTACTTTAATTTACACTTCTCTATTTGTCATTTGGTGCATTTTCTGTTTGTTTATAGTTTAGATTTCTTCCTTTGGAAACTGCCTGTTCATATCCTTTGACCATTTATCTATTGGGAAATCAGCTTCTAAAAAAAACAAAGAATGTTTGCCATCCTTAGTATCCAACCAGAATATCCCAATGCAACGTCACAATCTGCTGTGGGTGTGAAAAGATGAGAGGTTCCTTTCTGTTGTATTTTGGAAGCTGTTGCCCAATTGAGGTTATTTTATATTGTTTGTATCATTGTGCTTTGATACATAGTAATTAGTCTGGTTATGAAATTGCTTTGCATAGAACAGAACCTGCAAGGAAAAAAATAATTAATAAATGAAAGTCTAATTAACATTAAAATGACCCCAAAAAAGGTTAGGCATGCCTAACATGGAAATATGTTTTAATGATTATACATGTATAATCTATATCAGATTGGGGATCGAGGAGGAAAGGGGAGGGGGAAGAGAGGGAGGAAGGAAAATTTGTAACTCAAAATCTTACAAAAATGAATGTTGAAAACTATGAAAAATAAAATGAGAAGTTTTTAAAAAAGGGTTAGGTAAGGTTCGTCCATGGGCTAAAATTATAAAGGGGAAGTCAGCCTAGAAGGTATGGGAAGTTCTCAAGAATAAAACTCAGAAAAAGAAACAAGTCTGAAAATGCAGAAAAGAAACAATTCCAATGGGGAAGACAGTCCAACAATGTCCAAAGAGACTGGATGCTTGTGGGATTCATCAACTCGGATTTTTTAAAAATGTGTAGAAGAAACTAGAAGCCAGTGAACTTTGACTTGGGCCAAATTCTAGAATGTATTAATAAGAAGCAATGAGCAAACATCTAGAAAAGAGGAAGCATGATATAGTGAAAAAAGTTCAATGGATTTGGAATCAGAGGCCCTAAATTCTAGTCCTGTTTCTGGCCCATAATAGCTTTATGAGTGAGAGTATCCTGTCCTCTTAACTGCTCTCTGACTCCCTTTCCTCATCGGTAAAAATGAGGGGATTAATTGTCCTTTCTAAATTTTCTTTAAGTGCTAAATATATGATCCTATGAAAAGGAACCCATCACAGCAAACCATCCTAACTTCCTTTCTTTAAAAGGTTACTAAACTGGCAGATCAAGCTAGTTTCTGTACTGTGGCTTACCTACGTTTTAACAAGGTGTTTGACAAAGTCTTTCATGGTATTTTGTTGAGAAAGGTGGACAGATGTGAGCTAGGTTCTTATACAATTATGTGGATTTGCAGCTAGTTGAATATCCAGACCCTAAAAAGCAGTGGTCCTATCATATTTAAGTGTCAGGATACTGAAGCTGAGACTTTAACGTGGTCACTCCAGTTAGCAAGCAAAAGGGTGGACGGGATCCAGAAATGAGGTCTCCTGACTCAGTCCAACTCATTTTTCAGTCTATCACTCTGCCGCAGTTAGTCAGTCAGTAAGTCAACAAGAATTTATTAAGCACGGCAGACACTGTGCTAAACATTGTGGAGACAAAGGCAACCCCACCCCCCCAAAACCCAACAAACCCGAAACAAAAAAATCCCAACAAAAACTCCCAGCCTCTGTTCCTCAGTGAGTTTAGATTCTAACGGTGGAAACAACATAGACATTACTTTGTACCTACAAAAATGTATGCAGGATAAATTTGAGGCAATGTATGAGCCTGAGAAGGTTAGGGTCGGGAAGGGAAATGGCAAGAAAGGCCTTCTGAGGCCTCTAAATTGCCTCCAAGTTCGCAAATTAAAAAAAAAAATTAGCCGGCATTCTCTTGTTTTCGTTTTCCTTTTTCTCTGACTTCCTCTGTCTAGGTTCTTGCTGTTTTCTCTTGCCTCTGTGTCCGTTTCTTTCTGCACCAGACCTGACTTTGCAATAAAATCATTCAGAAAGAGCCCCCTGGGCAGGCACCCACAAAACAAGCCCTGGACAGATGCTTTCACGGCTCTAGCTCCGATTTCCCTCGCTTCCCCTGCGCTGCACCCACTTGGGCTAGGAGCATCTCCTGCCTTAGCCCAGGTGGGTTGGGTGGGGTTGATGGGGAAGTAGAAGTGGCAAAGGAGGTTAATGAATGGACACCGTGCGCCCAGCTCCTCGGGGGTCACACCTTGGGTGTTTCAGCCCCTTCCCCCTCCTTAACCTCCTTTCCCTCCCTCCCCAAGTCTGCCTTTAGTCTCGGGAGAGGAAGGGTTACAATTTCCGAAAGTAGCAGCCGCCCGGATTATCAGGGTTTCCTGGTTCCCAGCAGTTCCTGCCTCTCTCGCCAATGACGCGAGCCGGCGATGACCAAATATGTCCATTTCCCTTCCTCCCGCAGCTGCCTCCGCAGGCGTCCCGCTCCCGCACTGGTCCCTGATTCCAAGGTTGGCTTCTGGAGATTTAGCCTCCCGCCATCCCGGTGCCCAGGACGCGCACAAGGATTCGTCTCGGCGCTGCAGGCGCCTTCGTATCCCTAGGAAGCCTTTGCCATTTCTGCATCCTCCCGGGATTTAGATCCCTCCCTCTGACGAGATGCCCTTCAGTAAAGGTAGGCAGAGCGTCTCTTTCTAACTTGTTGCGGGGCTTGGTTTGCATCCCAGCTCGGAATACCCCTAGGCAATGGGGAGAAGGCGGAACTGACTTGGGGGTGGAGTTAGACAGACCCGCGGATTCTCTTCCACCTCCCCTTCCCACCTCTAGGTTGGTAATGAAGGAAGGAAGAGGTAATGCTGCAGTGGCTTTGCACGGGTTTGGTGAGGCAGCTGCCTGCCTGATTACCATCAGCCTAAAGTTCGTAGCTAAGATCAGACTTCGACCTGCTGCTCAGTCCCACTCTAGGGACTTTCACCTGTTTTTTCTGGCTCACTCTTTACCTAGCTTGTCCACCTCCTTCCCTACTCCAATTCCTGGAGGCGGAAGATGCTTCCAGAGGTCTAGATACTTCCTGGCCGCTGCCCATCCCTGCCTCTACAATTGGGACAAATCTATGTCCTTTCGGTTGTCTTAGGAATCTGAAGGTGCGGCTCTGAGCTCAGAGTGTAATTCCTGCCAATCTTGGGGAATTTCAAGGATGCAGATAAAAGAGGGGATACGGAATCATTCAGGGCTTTTCACTGAGCTGAAGTGTTCAATATAACCTTGTAAAGAGTGGGATGGTATTGGGAGCCTTGCATAGATTGAGATTTGAGTGCTTCGTTAAGGTACACTTCCTCTGAAAGAGCTGTGTGCATAAAGCATATCATAGGGCTAGCCAGGTCTGGGTGACCCTGACTTAGCAAAGTAGCATGCAGCAACCCCAGTTTTCAATCTGAGCAGGCTCTCAGCAGTAAAAGAGACGTTTCTGACCCATTTTCATCCTGTCCCTTTTTTCTTCCCTATGTTATGCCTTCGAGGGTCTCCTTCCCCCACTACCATCCCTCCCTTCCTCCTTAGGATGAAGGTAAGACACTTCCACGTGGGGAACCATTTTGCATGTGGGAAAGGCAAGAAGCCAGCCTAGCAGGGGAAGAGACTGAACAAAATCATTAGCAGAAACAAAACTGGGACTGGCACACAGAAAGTCTCTTCTGCCTCAGACAGACTGCTCAGGGTGGACCCGAAATGCAGGCTGCTGCAGAAGCTGTGGTGGCAGTGGCTGTAGGCAAACCCCAGGAGCTGTGGGGAGACTTGCTTTGGTTTTGGTTTGGGGAGAGTTTGCAACTGAAATAGAAAACTTGTGCTCTAGCTAGCCAGTTCTTTTTGTGATTGGGAATGCCTTGGGCTCTTGTGAATGATGATTACTAAAGAATTAATCTAGCTTCTCTGGCCAAAACTCTCCCATGCGATATAAATATTGTGTACATCCTGGCTATTTGTGTCCTAATTCTTTAATTGCTGAGCATCAGTAATGAAATTAGAAGGAATGGACTGGCTCACAGTTTCTAGACTTATCTGTATTCCATGGATCACGTTCTTGCTTTCAATTCACAGTGGTTGCTAAGCCTTCCAAGTTACATTGTGGAGTCTGTTGGCTCTTACCCATTATATTTATTTCCATGGGCTTTTATGAGCTCAACAACCAGTCAGACGAGAATGGTTTCTCCTGCTTTTCTCTGAAATCAAGCCACCTCTGGAAGAGACAGACAGTTATTTACTACTTCGTGTTTCAGAGTGGAAGGGAAGATAAGAGTGTTCACTGGTGAGTAGGAGTGGGAACAGAAAGGCAGGGCCAGGGTCTAACTCATCTAATCATTGCCCTCTGTTATCCTGTATGTATCACTGATGACAATTTGGGGTCAATTATCCCTTCCAGCACATCATTCATTGTCTCATTTGGAGCTGCTTCACTTGTTCGAATGGATGAAGGCTTTTGACATGTGGCAGCATCATTGCTGTCTGCCTGAAGTTGCAGACTCCAAAAGGCCAAGGGCCATCTCTGTTCAGCTTTGCTTGTTACAGCTTTCAGTTTAGTAAAATGTCCAGGAGAATGTCAAATGTTCATTTTGAAAACTATTATTATTTGAGTTCCATATGTCATAGTGTAGTGTCTCTGTAGTATCCTATAGCATCATCAGTAATAATAGTAGTTAGTGCTATTATTATTATTTTTGAAAGGGCCATGCAGAGTGGCAACAAAGAATTACCAAAAGGAGAAGTATCATGAAGGAAATCAGGGATATAATATTTTTAGACTGGAAAAAGAGCTAGACCATCATGTTATATGAAAGAAGGTTAACAGGTAATCCATTGGCATCCATGCAACATCAAGAAGTCTAGAGCAGAAATTCTGTCTAAACCTTTTTGTTTTTTTCATGGGCCCCTTTGGAAATCCAGTGAAGCCTATAGACCCTTTCTTGAGAAATATTTTTAAATGCATAAAATAAAAGGTATGGCATTACAAAGGAGACTGATTGTATTGAACTAGTTATTAAAGAACCGCTAGGTGGAGCAATAGATAGAGCACAGGGCTAGAATCAGGAACAGCTGAGTTCAAATCCAGCCTCAGACACTCTGTGTGACCTTGGTCAAGTCACTTAAACCTGTTTGCCTCAGTTTCCTCAGCTGTAAAATGAGCTGAAGAAGGAAATGGCAAATCACTCTAGTATCTTTGCCAAGAAAACCCCAAATGGGATCACAAAGAGTCACAACTCAACAACAGTTATTAAAATATTAAGGAAACAAGTTGATGAAATCAAAGTTAATAACTCCAGGCAGAGCAAGTCTCTCAGCATATTGTATTTCACAGCATAACTCACTGTGGAGGAATTATGGGAGGACATCAAGCAATGAACAGGGGTCAGTGAATCAATGAAATAAAGGTCTACTAAGAGTCAGGTACTGGGCTAAGGACTGGGGATACAAAAGACAAAAAACAGGACAGTCCTTGACTTCAAGGGACATGAGCAAGAGATGCTTGGGATGAAGAGGCATGGATTTTACTCTGCACCCCTACAGAGAGTACTCACCTTGATGTGATCTCTAATGCTCCAAAGTAACCATTGAAATACCAAAGTAGGAGGCAATTTGGTGGTGCAGTGAATAGAGCACCGGAGTTAGAGTCAGGAGGACCTTGAGTTCAAATCTGGCCTCAGACACTTAATACTTACTAGCCTGGTAACCTTGGGCAAGTCACTTAACCCCAATTTCCCTGCCTTCCCCCCTCTAAAAAAAAAACCAAATACCAAAGTAATAATAAATTAACATTATTCATATACTATATAAATATATACATGTATTCAGTAATTCTGGGTCACTTGCATGCTACTCTGACGATGAGATGCATATGCTCTGGTCCTGATGATCAGCTGAGCCATGTGCGGAGAGGTTCAGCAGCAGATTGGCCTCTTGGGGATGAATTTCTCAGGCTCAGCAGCTCCTGCTGCAACAGTGATTACTGTCTCCTGTCTCCTGAGGTTTCATGGGAGTTGTCATCTATTTTACGAGAACTGACAAAACCACAGATCCTTGTAAGTGTTGAAGTATAGCTCTTGTTCATTCTTCATGTTTTCAGAGAGGATCAGTGACATCATGGAGTGATATCTTGGCCTGTGAGTGAATTGGATTTAAGTGAGACAAGAGTTGCACAAAGTTGTCGGCCTCGCTCTCTCTTCCAGAGTCACTGAAGTCCAGTGGCAGGACAAGTCAGGACGACTGTCAGTGGTCCCAGATGCAGGTGCCCAATTTTTTTTGAGCTTTGTAGTTTACGAAGTGCTTCTGTATATCTTATCTCACTGGATCCTTACAACCCCCCTGTGAGGTAGGTAGAGTAGGTATTATTTATCTCCATTTCAGGGGTTGTTTTGTTTTGTTTTTTGCTTTTTGGAGTGGGAAGGCAGGGCAATTGGGGTTAAGTGACTTGCCCAAGGTCACCAGGCTAGTCAGTATTAAGTGTCTGAGGCTGGATTTGAACTCAGGTCCTCCTGACTCCAGGGCTGGTGCTCAATTCACTGTGCCACCTAGCCACCCCATTTTTGTTTTGTTTTGTTTTGTTTGTATTTATCTCCATTTCACAGAAGCAGGATTGAGTCTTAAGGAGACTGGGAAAGTCTTGAGGAGACTAAAAAGTAATGGGTCTGGGATTGAAACACAAGTCTTCTGATTTCAAGTCTGATATTCAATGCTCTTCACACCACCCCATGCTACTGACAACAGGGACCATCTTTTGCCCCTTCTTGCCCAGTTATTAGCACACCATCTGGCACGTGTTAGGCACTTAATAAATACTTTTTGACTGACTTCTGTCTCTGATCACAGCCTCTTTGTGTGTACCAGAAATGCAAGACACACAGCAAGTTCTTTGAGCTGGAAACTGACTACCAGCATAGCAGGACTATTGGTCTGGAGCAGCCCCTCTGAGAGCCCTGTGCGGATATGGAGGGAACGGCCTGCATTCTTGTCATTGCTGGTGACTTGCTCCGAAACTCGGGACAAGTGATTTTGGCCTCTGGTGTTCTCAGCTTCCACACATAGAGTAGAGGTCATCCCTACCATAATGCCAAGCACCAGTATCTTTCGGCACATATAACCCAGTACCTTTGTACTGATACCAACTCAGAGAAATGTGTGCATCACAAACTTAATGTTTGATCCGTGCATGCCAACCAAAGATGGTGGTGGTTGTCATCGTTGTTGAGTTGTTTCAGTCATGTTCAACTCTTTGTGACCTCATTTGGGTTTCTTTTTGGCAGAGATATTAGAGGGACTTGCAGTTTTCTTCTTCAGCTCATTTTACAGATGAGAAAACTGAGGCAAAAAGGGTTAAGTGACTTACCCAGGGTCACACAGCTAGGAAGTGTTTGAGGTCTGATTTGAACTCAGGAAGATAATCCTTCCTGACTCCAGGTCTGGCACTCTATTATCCACTGCCCCACCTGTCTACTCCCAACCAAAGGTACTTGTGTTTTATTTTTCAGATACCTCCAAGTTTATGATGAGGTACTGATTTCTTTCTATATTTTATTTTACTTTATTTAATTTCAAAATTTAAAAATCAATTTAATTTTATGTTTAGTTCCAAATATCTTCCCCTCCTTCCCAACCTCTCTCCCCTCCCAAAAAAAACAAGAAAAAGAAAGAGGAAAAAATATGCTTCAGTTCAGGGGCGGAGAACTAGCAGCCTCTAGGCCACATGTGACCCTCTAGGTCCTCAGGTGTGGCCTTTTAACGGAGTCCCAAGTTTTTACAGAACAAATCCTTTTATTAAAGGGATTTGTTCTGTGAAATTCAAGCAGCAAAAAGAATTCTCAACATATGAAACCTTTGCTTTATAAAGACTTTGTTCCTGTAATAAAATTTGCCAGGATCACCAAGGGATTCAAGCTCTCCAAGGAAGCAGGTATTCGAAAAGTAGCTTCTCAAAGGGTTTCCCGATTCAATTCCTCTTTTCTCTAAAACTCTACCAAAAAATGAATTCCAAATCAAAGAAAATTATCACATGGTGTAGATTTTCTCTATAGGCTTTTAAGCCCAGCTTATAGATCTTTGTATCTGTCATTTGTAAAGAAGTCAGCACTGGGTACTGTTCCACCCTTATAAAATTCTAGGAATGGGAATTAATTCTAGGAGTTGATTAATTCATTAGCGACTGTTTGGTTGTTAATGAATTTACATTGATAAGAGTGATCACAAAGTAAATACATTTGGTAATCTTTTCTTAATGATAACTTAATGAATTAGTTTGCTTAGGTGCTTATGAAGAAACTATTTGCAATCATTGGCGTTTTATTAATAGTAAATTTTATTTCTAAATTATTTTAATTAACAAAATATATATAAATTTTGTTTCTAAATAGAAACAATGTTTAATCTAGTTAATATATTTATTATCTGCTATAATGTATTTTATCAAAGTTATTAATTTAACAATACATTTAATTAATGACCTAATTGTTAATTAAAAGTTAAATTAATTAAAGTTAATTTAAAGCCATTAGCTTTTTTTTTTAAGAGGGCAGCATGCCATGGGAGACAGAATTGGACCGAGCATCTGAAGTCCTGCTTTTGACACATAAGATTTATGGGACTCCATGTAAATCCCTTGATCTCTCAGTACTCTAGGCCAGGGCTTCTTAATCTCTTTAGTATTTGGGTGTATTCATTGGCAATGCATGACCTGAGGGCATGTGTGGTGCAAAGTGCACATGCTTTGTGTTCAGAACCAAGGCTGCAATGAAGTTGCAAGATGCCTCACAGGCTAACCCTCCCAGAAGCACTTCAAATTCTTTATGGGCTTGATTTTGAATTAATTTTTGATCATTGCATATTCAGAAACCTTTTACTGTTGCCAAACTTTTCGGGGTTGTGATCCATGGTTTAAGAAGCACTGCCTAGGTGAGTCTTGAAAACTGAATTGGAGCATAATCTGCATTGACAGAAAGAGTTTCCTCACAAGAATTTCCTTACACCATTAATAATCCTATTTTGCGTTAGGACTACATCTGGAATATTATATCAAGTTCAGGAGGATGACCAGTGTGGCAAAGAGACTCACGATGAATAAAGGGACATTAACTGTCTTCAAATATTTGAATGCTGTTATATTACAGAAGATTTCTAGTCAGAAGACATGTCTCAATTGGACATGTCACTTAACATGTCTATGTCATAGACATACCCAAACCTATTCTACTCCTGATCTTTGTTTTTATGTATATGCACATCTCTTGTTTCTTATCCCTCCTACCTCCTCTACTTTACTTTTTACTCACCACCTTGCCCTCCTGTGACTTGCCTACCCCCCTCCAAGGATCCCTCCTCTGTCCTTCCATTCCCATAAATCTAAACACCCTTTTATACCCCTATTTACCTATTCTCTCACCCTCCCCTCTAAAGTTCCCTCCTTTGTCCTCTCCCCCCTCCCTATGCCCCTACCATTTTATTTCTTCTGAATTTAAAAGACTTCTATCCTCTTTTAAATATATATGTATTATTCCCTCTTAGACCCATTCCCGATGAAAGTAGATTACCAGAACTACCAACCCTCCTCCCCCATCTAATTCCTATGCATCATTTCTTCCTCTTGTACCTCATTTGTATAAATTAATTACTCTTTTTAGCTGTTCCTAAATGGTTTTACTTTTAAAATTCATATCATGCCCAGGTTTTCCCCAATCTTCTTAACTACCCTATTATTAATAAGAATCTTAGACATAAATTTTACATTTTATGTATATAAAAAGTAAACAGTCTGTCCTTACGAATCCCTTATAATCAGTCTTTGTTATGTGCTTTATATTTATATCAGTTCTTGTATGTCAATCATCTGTTAAATTCAGTTTTTTTTTAACAAAGTCTTGTGTAATTCTAATTGTAGCACCATCACATTTAAATTGTTTTAATCTTGATGCTTTTAATAGTTTTCCTTTGAGCTGGGGATTTTGGAATTTGACTATGATATTCCTATGAGTTTTCCTCATGGGAGGATACTTTCTAGTTGTGTGACCTTGGGCAAGGTCATTTCATATTTCTTCTTTCCTCCCTTGTTCTAATGCTTCAGGACAATTTTCTTTAATTATTTCTTGTAGTTTTGTATCAAGATTTTTTTTATCATAACTTTCAGTTAGTTCAATTTTTTTTTATGTTTTCTTGATCTGTTCTCTAAATCTGTTGTTTTTCTTATGAGATGTTTTACTTTCTCTCTTTTTTCATTATTCATAGTTTGTTTAATCATTTCTTGATCTCTTATAATTTGACTGGCTTCACTTTGCCCTATTCTAATTTTCAAGGTGTAATTTTCTTCCTTAAGATTCTGGATCTTGGGGTGGCTAGGTGGCACAGTGAATAGAGCACTGGCCCTGAAATCAGGAGAACCTGAGTTCAAATCCATCCTCAGACACTTAACATTTACTAGCTATATGACCTTAGGCAAGTCACTTAACCCCAATTGGACTGCCTTGCCCCCTCCAAACCCATCCCCCCCAGCCAAAAGATTCTGAATCTCCTTTTTTAGAAAAGTTGGTTGACTTTTCTGTCATACCCTTCTTCTTTTTCTTGGGTTGTTCTTATTTTCTTTTTCAGTTTTTCCTCCATCTCTGTCATTTGATTTTTAAAGTCTTTTTTAAGGTCCTCCATAGATTCTTTTGGCATAGGTGACCATTTGACGTTACTCTTGGGGGGTTTCCTTACTTCAGTTTCCTCCTCTGAAGAGGAATCTCTATTCCCGTAATAGGTCCCTATATTTGGATTCTTTCTCCTTTGCCTGTGCATTTTATTTTGTGGTGATAGCCTAGCATTTGTAGTTACCTCCAGCCCTGGGGTATGGGAAATGTTGAGGGTCACCATAAAATGTTGAGGTTTAGGGGTGCTCAAGACCCCAAAATACCAACACACCAGGTCCTGCCAAATGAATTCAACTCAAGCCTTCTCTTAGCCAAGGAAAAGCAAAGTTTATTAGAGATTCACCATATTGGGTAGACTCTTAAGGAGCCTCGGTGTCTATGAGTCTGCACTAGATAATCCTCTGGCACTCTCACACTTCATGGAGGCAAGATGGGGTCTTATATATAGAAAGGTTGTAGGAGGAATACAGGGGTGGTCTAGGGGAGGGGTTTGGGGAGGGTCTTAAGGAGGAGTCAAATGAGGTCAGACTCCAATGATGAGAAATTAAGGGTGGAAGCTAGCTGGACAAAGGAGGGTTAGGCTAGTAACAGATTTGGGCCTAGCTATAATGAAAGGCTTATGGACTCAGGCAAATGCTTCATCAAATGGGAAGATTAGGTCAGAGTTCAAGGAGGTTCCCAGAGCCTGTACCACATCAGGAAATGGTGCCTCTTGCCCCAGATCTTTAGCTCTCCCCTCTGACCTGAAACCAAAGCCAGACCTCCAGCCTCCCATAAGTACCCACAGTGAGGGGCTTTCTGCCCCACTGCTTCTGCACTCACCAAGTGTGTGCTGGTTTGTTCTGGTCCCTGCTCCTCTTCTGACTTCCCTCCATCTTCCCAGGCTCAGATGCTCTACTGCCCTCACTATCCCAGGGGTAAAAGTTCTGGTGGGTGGGCGGAGGCAGCCTCTCAAACTAACTAACCCCAGGGCTTGCTGCTAGCTGTTAAAATGGAACCTAGCCTGGAGGTGTTTACTCTTCACAGGGACCAAAACTCTTCCTAAGGATTTTTCTTCTGATCTTCTCAAATTGTCCTAGGAGCACCCCAGTAATGCCCCTATTCTTATTCATCTCCACCCACACTTTGTTCACCCTAAGGTGCTATTTTAACTCTTTTATAGGGGATGATCTTGAGAACTTGGAATTTTCTGACCTATTCTGCCATCTTCCCAGAATCCTAGGTGGTCCACCTAGGCATTCTCCTGAAACCTATAGACCAGATGTGGAGAATCTGCTGCCTCTGGGCCATATGTGACCTTCTAAATCCTTGGGTGTAGCCTTTTGACTGAGTCAAAGTTTTACAGAACAAATCCTTTTATTAAGGGGATTTGTTCTGTGAAGTCAAAGGGCCACACTTGAGGACATAGAGGACCACATGTGGCCTTGAGGCTGCAGGTTCCCCACCCCTGCTATAGACACTTTCTCAAAATAATGTTAAGTGTACAAAACAAAATACACAAGAAACCAACTATAATGAAATAGTTATCAAAATATATTTTGAAAAAGATCATAGATCCTAGGTTATGAACTCCTGGTCACTACAGTAGTGTAAATGGAAAAGAACATTAAATGAAGCCAAACTCTGAGTAGTTATAATAGTTTAGACTTAGTTCTGGAGAAAAGATGAGGTAGAACCCTCTTCCTTTTGGTTGGAAAATAGAGGACTACCAGTATAGAATGGTTCAGTCAGATTTGGTCACTGTATCAGTTGGTTTTACTTAACTATTTTTATTTGTTATAGGAGAGGGCTAATGTACAGGGGCATATATTTGGAATTGACTGATATAAAAACAAAAGGCATCAATAAAACATTTTAAATGAAAAAGGGATAGAGCAGTTAACAGTAATATGGATAAATAATCTTAGAGGAGAAGTCGTAGAACTATGGGGAGGAATTCAGAGAAATGTGAAAGAGTTGTGTGGACTTGAGGAGAGCAAAGGACGCAGAGCCAGAGAAATAATCACAAGAGCTGTACTAATGTAAATAAAACAATAGAGAATCCAAGCCAAGCTCAGATTAAATGCAGTGGCTACTACTGATTCCAGAGGACTGAGGAGGAAACATACCTCCTTCTGCCCTGGAGGAAAGAAGGATCTATGGATACTCATTGTTGTACATGCTGTCACCTAGTTTTGCTTGAATATTTTTTTAAACTTTTGGAAGGGGGATAAATTAGGTCTTTGGTATAAAAAAACAAACACTGAGGCATCAGAATTTTTCTTAAAGAATGAAAAATGTATTTGAACAGTAATTGTATAGTTACAATTCAGTTCAACATGTATTCCTTTGTTAAGTGCCTGCTGGTCTTAGATCTCCTCCTCTCCTACTTTTTCTGTCTTGTGCTTACAGAAACTTGGCTCTTTCCAGATCACACTCTGTCTTCTAGGCGCCCTTCTAGTACAGGTAGCCCCTTTTCTTGTGCCTGAAATGCCCAGGGCCAAGAAGAGGAATCTGCCTCCTTCTTGCTCCTTTTTACCATTTCCAGATCTTCTTGCTCACCATCATTATGAAATCTCTTATCCTCTGAGATTCACTCCATACACATATACCTCCTTAAGATTTTTGTTGCTATAATACTATATTATAATAGGAACATAAATTTTTCTTGGTGCTAACTTCTTCTTTATCCCTGCTTTGTACTCATATTGTAGTCTAGGGGTGCTGGGAACCCTGAAATGCAAGGGTATAGGGTGGGGGTCCACCTTGAAAGAATTTGACCACTGAAACCTTTCAATCCAAGTAGCGAGTTTATTAAGACACTAGTGGGGTGGATGAGATTCCTAGTGAGTCTGTGGTATTTGTGACACCAGTACAAAAGGACCAGATCCTTAAAGAATCTTCACATTTGATGAGGATAAGATTGATATTTTTATATAGAAAGACTGGAAAAATCTGGATGGGATCAAGGAGTGGCATGAGATTAAGGAATGTCAAGTAAACTAATTAAGTAATCAAGGTGGGCTGCGCTGGGCCAGATGCCCTGGGCAGAGACACCAGTGATCTGGGCTACTGAAATTTGTGGGAAAGTTCAGGGCCTTTTAGGGGTCCATCATTAGTGCCCCATCATTCAGATGTACTAATATTCCCTTTTGAACTCTAGTCTTTCATTTCATTAATCCTTTTCAACTCCCATGACCTATATTTTATTGCACCTCAATCATCAATTAACCAATAAAAAAAAACAGAAAAGAAACAGTTCCTGCCCTCAGGGAGTTTATTATCTGTGAGGGGGTATGGGGGAAGAATATATCCCTAAATAAACGTATGCAAGATAAGCTGGGAGGGTTACCCATATCACCCATATCAGTTGCCACCTCTATGACCTTGAACTCTGAATTTGCCTTTTCTGACCATAATCTCCTGTTCTTAAATATAATCGTTCTTTGGCTTCATTATCCCTTAAAATGTATTCTTTGTTTTCTCTATGACCTTTAGTTTCTCTCTGTCTCCCAGATCTTCCAATTTGTTCAGCCATACCATAGAGTGCCATTGATGATATCATGGATCCTTTGAAATACTGAAATTGAAATACTGTCATTAAGAATCATTCTGATTCATCCTCCCTTCAACTACCAAAGTGATTTTCCTAGACTTGTCACTACCATACTCAGCAAACTCCAGTGGCTCCCTCTTGCCTTCATTATCAAACATCAACTCTCCTGACACTGGAAACCCTTTACAGCCTTCCTCCTTCCTAACCCTGTCTCCTTCCATTTTACTTCCCTTCCTCATAATCTGCATCCAGCAACACTGGCCTTTTTGCTGTTCCTTGAATAAGACACTCCATCTCCCAAATTCATGCCTTTTTACTGGCTGTCCCTCACACCTAGAAGGTTCTCTCTCTTCTACTCTACCCTCAGCTTTCCCTGGCTTCCTTCGAGACTTGACTCAATTCTCACCTTCTGTAGGACATCTTTTTAGGTCCTTTCCCTTCTACTCTTCCCTTTTCACTCTGAGATAAATTCCCATCAGATCTTTGATATTTTCTATCTGTGCAGTTAGTTGTGTGTTTTCTCCACTAAAATGTGAGCTTTTTGAGGGCAGGGACTACATTTTTGCCCTTTTTTGTACCCCTAGCTATTAGCACAGTTCCTGGCACATGACCAAGGTTCTTAATTGGGGGATCTGTTAACTTGTGTTTAAAAAACAACAGTAAATAACATTGACAGCTACATTTCAGTATAATTGGTTTCCTTTGTAATCCTGCATATTTTATTTTAAGTATTTAAAAACATTATTCAGAAAAGGGGTTCATAGGTTTTGCCAGACTGCCAAAAGGCTAAAGATCCCTGTAATAGGTGCTTATTGAAACTTATTGACTAAGTTTATATCAGTGAATAATTAGGTCCCTCAGGACACAACTCCTCTAACTAAAAGAGGCTGATAGATTGCATACTTGTTAGTCAAGCATGAAGCATCACAGGCTTCTCCTTCTCAAGATGTAATGGGAAGGGCAGCTAGGTGGCATGGTGGATTGAACCCCAGCTCTGGAGTCAGGAGGGTCTGAATTCAAATCTGGCCTCTGACACTATCTGTGTGACCCTGGGTAAATCACTTCTATCCCAATTGCCTCAAAAGGCATTTTTCTGGCTCATTATGACAGCTTAAACTCTCCTTAGGGGGAAAGCTAAGGGAAATTAGCATCATGCTAAGTTTGGTGTCCTGGCCCAACACTCTCTTGGGTGTTGTTACCTCTTAAGAGCATGAGTTCCAGGGTGCCTTTAGATCTCTGTAGTTTGGGGGAAATGACTAACCTCTCAGCCTGTAGGCAGAAAAATAAGCCAAACATCTTTCTTCCATTGGTCTGTGAATATCAGAAAGAGTTACTTGTCTTTGGTTCACTTCAAAATTAACATTTCCTAGTGAGGATGAATCATAAATTACTAGAGCTAGAAACAGAAGCCTAGAGATTTGCCCCAGGTCACATAGATTGTACCTCTGCTTCTCCTTCTGTTTGGCTCCCCTCTACCAGGCTGGAGCGGCTTGGTTAGATTTATATTGATGACTCCTTAACCCTTAGGGGAAATTATGCCTCTCATTTTTATCCTGTGATTAAGACATTTTGTTATTATAAAGGTGGGATTCTCCTTGGGTGGAGCCCTGGGGCTCCTGAATGCTGAGTCATCAGAAGGAATTTGGGTAGTCTGAAAAGGGAATCCCAGAGGTGTGGATCACTCTTTGGGATCATTGTGTATCGGTCTTCTCTGTTCCTGAAAGTGAACTGAAAAAAGGGAACCATCTCTTAAGCAGGAAGCAGTGAATAGATAGCCCAAAAGGGAAGGAAATGACAGGATATCTGGTTTTGGCCTTTTGAAAGAGCTGATAGGATGAGTGCAGGTTTCAGGGGAAAAAAAATAACTACTGTATGAGGCTCCTTTAACAGTCTACCCATGGGGGCAGCTAGGTGACACAGTAAATAGAGCACCGGCTCTGGAGTCAGGAGAACCTGAGTTCAAATCCGGCCTCAGACACTTGACACAAAAACTAACTGTGTGACCTTGGGCTAGTCACTTAACCCCAATTGCCCTCCAAAAAGCAAAAAAAAAAAAAAAGAGTCTACCCATTATGGCAAATCTTTAATAAACTTTGCTTTTCTTTGGCTGAGAGAAGACTTGAGTCGAGTTCATTCAGCAGGACCCGGTATCTTGGTATTTTGGGGTCTTGAGCACCCCTAACCCTGTACCTCATAATTTTATGGGTTGTTAGTGGGAATAGGCCCAGATGCTGGGGTTCATTTGATAGCACCAAATAATAAAATCAGTCTTGACCCACTACTGACTATGCCTCAGCCAGTTACAATATAGCACACAGAGCCCAGGACTTTGAGTTGGGAGATCTGAGCTCCTGTCCTAGTTCTTCTACTTGCCAGCTGTGTGAATATGGGCAAAAGAACTACCTTCTCCGAGTCTCAATTTTCTTATCTTTAAAATGGGGATAATCATATTCTCATTACATACCTAACAGAAAGTTGTCAGGAATTACTGAATAAGCTTCAAAGTTCTTTATAAATGTGAATTGTTGTAAACAGGTCAAAGGGATATGGGTCAGAGGTCAGGGTAGAACTTCTTTGAAAGATATCCAAAAGAGGATTGAAGACATCACCAGATCTACTGGGGATAATCTGAAGGTCTGGAGAAATCTTGGAGGGATTAGATAGGTAATGTTTTTCTTGTTTAGAGGATAATGGAAATGGAAATGCAGTGCATCATAAGATTAGAAAGAGAAAGCCTTTTCCATCTTCTTCCTCTCCTCTTCCCTCCCATGCATGGACTGGCACAGAGATATGTCTGGGAAGCAGCTTCCAAGAGAGAGGTGCTTGGGGTGGCTAGGTGGCACAGTGAATAGAGCACCGGCCCTGGAGTCAGGAGGACCTGAGTTCAAATGTGGTCTCATTTAACACTTACTATTTGTGTGATCTAGGGAAAAAGCAAAAAAAAAGAGAGGAGTTCTTCTTGACTTTTATGTGTATCCCGAACCCCTTTGGCAGTCAAATGAGAGTCCATTAAGGGAGAATAAGACCAGAAGGGTTGGTAGGGTCCATTGGTTGGTTGTTGTCCTTTGTTCTCGAAGAGGACCAAAATGACATCACTATGCTAAAGTTAAGTTTCAGTGTCTACAGCTGTGGCTGATCAGACTAACATGAGTTTGGAATGCTCTATCACAGGTCATGCACAAATAGTCCGTGGTGATGTCTTTTGATTCGTGTGTAAATTGGATTTAAGTGAGGCAGAGTTGCACAGAGTTGTTGGCCTCATTCTGTCCTCCAGAGTCATCACAGTCCAGTGGTAGGACAGAATCAAGACTATTGGGGATGGCCCCGGATGCAGTGGATGACTTTGGTGTCTTTGATGTCTAACCAAGATCTAAGCGCTCCTGCTTCAGCTGCCTTCATGGCCATTGGAACAAATTGTTCTCATCCGCCCATTCTACCAGAGGAAGTCTTCACATGCTTGGGGGTAGACACCCCCCTATCTCAACAATGGGTTTGAGACCCCTTGATTACCCTCAGTCTGGTTTAGCTTGTCTGCTGAAATGGTTTACCTGGGTGTCGCTGCTGCGCATGCTGCAGCTTTTTGGAGCCACAGGTGAGAGTTGGGTAGAACAATGGACACCAAAAGGTGGAAAGCAGCCCTGAAAAGGTCTTGGCAGCTGTCACATCAGAGGTACCAGTCCTCCCTGAACACTCCCTACACCCTGTTAAAGACTGGGCTTTTAACCCCAGGCTGGAAGCAATAGGAAACCACTAGAGATTTCCAATAAGGGATGTGAGGTAGTCAGATGAGTTGTTTTTGTAACATCAGTTTGGCAACTGTTGGAAGGATGGATTGTGAAGTGGGGTTTAACCTTAGAGGGCAAAACTAAGAGTCATCTGTGGAAGTGGCCAAAAGTCTAAGTATGGCAGAACTAACTAACAACTGGTGTGAATGGGCTGCCTCAAACTGAATGAGCCCCTGCCATGTTAGAGAAGTTAGACTAGATGGGCTTTGATTTGAAGTCCCAACTCTGAAAGTATATAAATTACATAATTCTGTAATGGACTCATCAGTCATTCAAGCTGTTTCTGTTTACATCTCCTCCCAACATCCCCTTTCCTCCACCTCTATTCCAAGGAACCTAAGCTGATAGAGCATTGGTCTTGGAAACATTATTTTGAAAAGGAGTCTGTAGGTTTTACTGGAATGTCTAGGTGGTCTGTGATAGGAAAAAAAAAAAAGGTTGTCTAGGTGGTGCTATGGATAGTGCACAGAATGCCTGGCCTGACTCATCTTCCTGAGTTCAGATGTGGCCTCAGACACATACTAGCTGTGTGACCCTGGGCAAGTCACTTAACTTTGTTTACCTCAGTTTCTTCATCTGTCAAATGAGCTGGAGAGGGAAATGGGAAACCATTCCAGTATCTTTGCCGAGAAAACCCCAAATGGGATCACAAAAAGTTGGGCATGACTGAAAATGACAACAAGCTTGTCTTAAGGCATTAAATTATTATTTATCACAGAATTTTTGAAAATTGTTGGTTAAATCGTATAACATGTAAAAAGCTTTGCAGACCTTGAAAT
Source organism: Pseudochirops corinnae (assembly GCA_028646515.1). Taxonomy (NCBI): domain Eukaryota; kingdom Metazoa; phylum Chordata; class Mammalia; order Diprotodontia; family Pseudocheiridae; genus Pseudochirops; species Pseudochirops corinnae. The sequence goes on along the minus strand of CM053585.1, from coordinate 419,925,885 downwards.
GCAATATAAATGTAAGCTGTTATTATTACTTAAATAATTATTGACATCTACTCTTGTGAAACCTAAACTGCATTAAATATAAGATAGGCCAAAGGTACTCCTTTGGGAAAAGTTATGCACTGAAGTGGAAGAGAGAGTGAAATCCTTATCAGTCAAACTACCTTTGCCCTAGAACGATCTGATATAGGTAAAATTTATATAACAGCTTCTAGAGACAAAGGATGAAACTGTTCTCATAGGTCAGTGTTGGACCTCTTTTCCATTTTAAGGTCAGAGAACCAGAGGGGGAAAAACAACTAAGAGCTACATGAAGGGAAGGAGCAGCTAGCTTTGAGTCATGAAGATCAGAGTTCACATCTGTGTGTGACTCTGGGAAAGTCAGTTAACCCTATTTGCCTCAGTTTCTTCATTTGTCAAATAAGCTGGAGAAGGGAATGGCAAATCACTACAGTACCTTTGCCAAGAAAACCCCAGATGGGGTCACAAAGAATCAGACATAACTGAAACATCCAAATGACAAAAACAAACATCAAAGGAATAGTTTCATGGGCAAAGAGGGCTTCTTATAGAAAGAAATGGAAAATATTGAGCACACCTGCTTTTAAAATGAAGCACTTCAGTATAGCAATGGCTCTATGAAGTCACTGATGTAGGGACTTCCTCCTGTACTACAGATTGCAACCCATCCATGACTTCTCATTTCACTCAAGTTTTAGCCCTATCCTCCAATTAATTGTAAGTGTACCTGGGATACTAGAAGGTTTCCTTTGAATATTCTTGGGCCCTAGGGCAGCATTAACACTGTAGTATGGGACAAACTTTAAGTACTACATATGTTAAAAAGGACACTCTGGTTCCATATCATACACTGCTGGGGGTTGTGAAGAGAAGGGGAAAGAGGGGGAGGCAGAGAAAGACCAAATGTGGTGAGGAGAGGGGGGGAGGAAGGGAGGGAGAGATGGAGAGAGAGAGACAGAGACAGACAGAGAGAGAGAGAGAGAGACAGAGAGAAAGAGAAAGAGAGAGAGAGACAGAGAGAGAAAGAGAGACAGAGAGAGAGAGGTAGAAAGAGAGGGAGAGAGACAGAGACAGAGGGAGGGAGAGGCAGGAAGAGAGAGAGGGAGAGAGAGAGAGAGAGAGTAGGTAATAGGTCTTTGTAAACTTGAAGTCACACTCAGTAATTCACTGGGGCCTTCATTCATTATCTATAATAATTTTATATTTTGATCCATTAGGCTTCTGGGTGGAAAATACAGCCAGTCCTGGATTCAGTCAGGAAGACCAGAGTTCAAATGTAGCCACAGATACTACTAGATTTGTGACCCTTGGCAAGTCACTTAATCTCCCTCTGCCTTAGTTTCCTCATCTCTCAAAGGGAAATAATAATAACATCTACTTTCCAGAGTTATTGTAAGAATAAAATAAGATAATATTTCTAAAGTGCTTTGCAAACTTTAAATAGTTAGATGAATGCTAGCTGTTATTGGTAGTAATTTTATTAATGTATATTCTTCTGTCAGTGGAGATCACAAACCATCCACATCTTCTTGTCCTCTTTTTTTCTTGTCCATATCTTTCCATAAGTAATCTATGGAGGGTCTAGTCAGTGTACCAAGGCCTTCTTCTAAGTCTTTTGACATTTCTGATGTAGCAGTGCTACCCCCAGTCTGGCTAAGTTAACCATCTCTCACTTTTGAGTATGTGACTGACCCACTTCCTTTTCCATTTATAGGATGTCTTGATTTTATATTTTTTTAAATTCTACTTATGTCTCTTACTTCCACACTAGTCACCATTAATAATAGAGTGTGTTTTAAGGTCCTTAAAAGTACACAAAGACTTCTGGGACACCTTGTATATCATTATCTATTTATGTCCAACCTTTCGGTTATCCCTTGGGCTGCCTGTAATTCTGATTCTTTAGAGATCATGGTATTCTATGATTCTTAATCCTATAGCAATACCAAGAGAATTATTGGTATTATGAAAATAGGTTTTTGTGTCAAAGAGCATGTTGGGATTTTTGGAAGCTCTGCACAATTTCCCAAATGCAATCTACTCCACTGTTCTCCTTTAGTTAATCAACAGTGCCTTCCCATCATCAGAGTGATGGCCATTCAACTGAATTGTCACCATTTGGGCAATATATCTTCTTCATCCACTTCCTAGAAGCCCAGAATTTTAGAGTTGGAAAGATCCTCAATGACTTTGTATTCTGACTCAGAAAGAATTCCCACTATAATATACCCAACTAATGGTAAATCTAGCCTTTGAAAAAATGTCCTGAGGCTACTGTAATGGGAATGGGAATTTGAAGGTCTTCCCTGCCCCTTAATAGACCTAGGGGGCAGTTTGAAGACCTCCTCTGCTTTGAAAGTAAACTCTGCCCCCTGATAGGCTATATGTAGTCACATGGAGCCTCTGGTGGGAGGAGTTTGCTGAAGGGAAGCAGAGCCCACAGGAAGCTGGTTCAGAGCTAGCCAGATGGTGGGGAAGAGAGGATGCTCATTAAGGAGATAGAGAGGTTTGTGAGTAAATATTGATCTTGTATTGGTTTGTGGGAAGGCTAAAGGATGCTGTGGCTCTTAGTGTTATTATGGCTTCTGAATATCTTTGGTACTATGATGGAATTGGTTTACTGGTTTTGGGATTCAGTTTTCTGGTGTCTAAATGCTTCAGTTCTACCCTTTGCCTGGAGAATCTGGTATATTTTGCAATCGAATGTCATGCGATACTTATCGTCACAGTCTTTATCATGATCATGGGAGCTATAAATATTGCATTGGCACTACAGCTACCCATTATCCTGTCAGACAGCTCTAATTCTTAGGATGCTTTGCCTTAGATCAAGCCTAGATTGATCCTTTTGCAGTTTATCCCTGTTATTCCTGGTGCTCCTTCCTGGGGTCAAAAGGAATAAGTTTAATCTCTGTATAGAATGATTTTACATATACATATGTATTTGTGTCTAAATGGTTGCCATCTCTAGGGTGGAGATTGGGGGGGAGAGAAGAGAAAAAAAGGAGGGAAAAAGAAATTTACATGATAAATTTATTATATATTGAAAAGGAATAGGGGTGGCTGGGTGGCACAGTAAATAGAGCACCAGCCCTGGAGTCTTTCAAATCCAATCTCAGACACTTAACACAAAACTAGCCTGTGATCTTGGGCAAGTCACTTAATCCCAATTGCCCCTCCAAAAAAAAAAAAGGAATAGCAAACTACATAACATAATAAGATTTGCATTTTCATGTACATCATCTTTTTATATTCTATTATGTTATAGAAGTGCTTGTTTTATTTCATAAATTAAAAATAAAAAAATTTTTAAAAAATAGAGGTGACATTAAAAAAAAATAACCTTTCAAATACTTGAAAGCAACTGAGTCTTCCCTTCTTCAGGCTAAACATTCCCAGGTCCTTCAATGGAGCCTCATAAGGCTTAGTTGTAAGCCTTTGATTATCCTGGTTGCCCGTCTTTCAGATGCTTTCCAGCTTAACCAGGTCTTTCCTAGACTGTGATGCCCTGAACTGAACCCAATACTCCTGGTGTAGCCTGACCAGGACAGAATACATAGGGCCCATCTTATTTCTGGCTACTGTGCCCCCTCTTAAGGTGACCCAAGATCTCATTCACTTTTCTGGCAGCCACATCATATGACTTAACTCCTCCTGAGCTTGTGGTCTGTTGGTTTAGACAGCCTCTGTCTAAACATTTCTCTCCATTTTATTCTTGTGAATTTGATTTTTTTTTGCAAGTCAATAAGCATTTATTAAAACTTCCTATTTGCCCGTCACTGTGCTAATAAATGAATAAAAGAATAAATTATTTAAAACTTTCTTTTGAAAGCTTCTGAGTAATATTTTCCCTATTATTCAGACCAGTAAATTTTCTAAGAGAGGTTAGTTGACACAACTAAGTTTTGAATTTGATTTTTTGAACCCCAAAATAGGTGGAATGGACTTCCCTCAAAAGTAGTGGGTTCTTCCATCACAAGAAGTTTTCAAGTCAAAGACAACATGACAAAGACCACATTGTAGTGGGGGATTCTCATTTAGGTCTAGGTAGGACAAGATGACCTAATAGGCACATTGCAAATCTCAGATTCTGTGACTCTCTGGCCACTGTCTTTGTATGGCATCTTTATCATCTTTTATACATAGAACTTAGCACCTTTTAGGGCTGTTGGGAGTCATGCGGAAGTGGTATGGCTGGGGCTTTTAATGACATGGTAGTTCCAAACAAGGCAATAATCATTGGGTTGACCTCAGTGCCTTCTACATATAATATTTGTAAAGTGCTTTGCAAACCTTAAATAGCCATGTAAATTCTAGCTGTTATTAGTAGGAATTTCACCAGTGCATTCTCTCTGTCAGTGGAGATCACAACATTTTCTTGTCCATATCTTCCCATAAGTCATATGTGGAGAGTGTACTCAGTGTACAAAAGGCCTTCCTCTAGATCAGTGGTTCTCAACCTGTGGGTTATGTTCAATTTGTAACAATGAAAATATATCCTGCATATCAGATAGATTCATAACAATAGCAAAATTACAGTTATGAAGTACCAATGAAAATAATTTTGTTTTTGGGGGTCACCACAACATGAGGAACTGTATTAAAGGGTTGCGGCATTAGGAAGGTTGAGAGCCACTGCTCTAGATCTTTTAACATTTATGAGTGTTGTCCTACTCTGGGAAGGGAGGCAGCTAGTGGCACAAGCTGGGCCTCAAGTCACTGGCAGCTGGGTGGCTTAGTGGGTAGAGCCCTGGGCCCTGAGTCAGAAGACATGAGTTCCAATGTAGCCTCAGACACTTGATAGCTTTGGGACTTTGGGCAAGTCACTTAACCTTCAGTTTCCTCAACTATAAAATGGGAATCATAATAGCACCTACTCCCAGGATTCTTGTCAGGATCAAATGAGAAAATATTTATAGGTACATAGTAGGCACTATAAATTTTTTTTAATATTTATTTTTAGTTTTCAGCATTCAGTCCCCACAAGATTTTGAGTTCCACATTTTCTCCCCATCTCTCTCCTACCCCCCACCCCAAGATGGCAAGCATACTGAATACCCCGTCCCCCAGTCTTCTCTCTCTTATATCCCCAGTCACTCTTTACTTTACTAGGGCCAGATGGATTTCTATACCCCATTGTGTGTAAATTTTATTTCCCTGTTGCATTCCAGATTCTCTCCCTTCTTCCCTCCTCACCCACCCCCACTGGGAAGACAAGCAATTCCATATGGGTTATACATGTGTAATTATGTAAAACATTTCAATAGTAGTCATGTTGTGAAAGGCTAACTATATTTCCCTCCTTCCTATTCTGCCCCCCATTTATTCTGTTTTCTCCTTTGACCCCGTGCCTTTTCAGAAGTGTTTGCTTCTGACTACCCCTTCCCCCAACAGGCACCGTAAATTGTTCTCATTGGTGTTCAGTCATATCCAGCTCTTCGTGACTCCATTTGGGGCCTTCTTGGCAAAGATATTGGAATGGTTTGCTATTTCCTTCTTCAACTCATTTTTCAGATGAGGAAACTGAGGCAAATTGGGTTAAATGACTTGGGGTCACAGCTAGTAAGTGTCTGAAGCTGGATTTGAACTCAGGAAGATGAGTCTTTCTGATTCCAAGTCCCTTGCTTTATCCTCTGTGCCACCTAGCTCCCCTACTTATAGAAGTTCTAATTATTATTATTATTGTTAATAATAAATTCTTCAGTCCAAGTTTACTCATCTTTACAATATCAGATTAGTTAGAAGTTCCCTTCCAGACCCAAATATGTGAACCTATGAGTTAGTACAGGTCATGGGTAGATAGCTACACCTTTCTAGGTTAGAACCACGGTCTCCTGTCTTTCTCCAGACACCGTCTGAGTAAGTGTATTCTTCTAGCTTTTCCATATCTGTCTGCTTTTTAATTCAGGGTGTTCCAAAAGTCTTAGTGTCGTTTTAAGCTATTAAATAAGCTATTAAAGTTTATTGTTATTGTTAAACCAGAGGATTAGTACTATAAATAGGCCACACTGCTGGGGCGCTTTGACTCCTCTCTTTTCTTTCTTTCTTTTTTTTTTAAACTGTCAGTCATCCAGCCTTGATGGATCTTCTGTTGTTTCTTAAATCTTTCCCCTCCTTTCCCCAAGCAACTACCCCAATTCGTTCCATCATTTTTTCCCACCTGAACTGCTGCAATAATCCCCCAGCTGGCCTCCCTCTTTCCAGTGTCTCCCCCTTGGTGATGCATCTGTCTGTGGTTGCCATGGAGAACAATGAGGTCTGTGGGGTTGTGAGCTCCCCAGCTGAACAGACAGCATGGAAAGTTGGAGTGCAGGGCCAGCTGGCTAAGCAGATGAGCACATAGATGCCATGGGCAAAATGAGTATGCCAAGGTGACTTTTCATCTAGCTTAGTCATCTGAACACACTAATTGAATGTGGTCAGGGTGAATATCCATTCTAAGAGATTGTGTGCTTTATTCATTAATAAACCTTTACAGCCTAAATCCCTAACCCTTGCCTCTCATTAGCTCTTCTCTCTAATTTTGTGATTCCTAGTACACATTACAGAATCTAAGAATAACAGAATTTGAGAGCCTGCAGCCATCTGGTCCAACTTATTTTATTGTAGTTGTTCAATCATTTCAATTGTACCTGACTCTTCATGACTCCATTTGGAGTTTTCTTGGCAGAGATACTGGAGTGGTTTGCCATTACCTTCTCCAGCTCATTTTACAGATGAGGAACTGAGGCAAACAGGGTTAAGTGACTTGCTTAGGATCACATTACTAGTAAGTGTCTGAGGTCGGATTTGAACTCAGGACTATGAATCTTTCTGACTCCAGGCCCTGTACTCTATCTGCTGCCCCACCTAGATGAAATCTACTTTGTAGCCTACCCAACAAGTGATGGTACATCCTCTGCTTGAAGAGCTCCAAGAAGCAGAGGAGCCTCTCACCTCTGGAGGCCCATCATTTCATTCTTGGACAGCTTTAATTCTTAGAAATTATTCTACTGACATCAAGCCTAAATTGGCCTATTTGCAACTTCTGGTTTTTGCTCCTGGTTTGGCCCTATGGGGCCAAACAGAATAAGGAATCCCTCCTCCATAAGATAAGTCTTAAAGGGCAGCTAGGTGGTGATGTGGATAGAGCACCTCTTGGAGCCAGGAGGACCAGAATTCAAATCTGACCTCAGACAGTTACTAGCCTTATGACCCTGGGCAAGTCACTTAACCCTGATTGCCTCAAAACCCCACCCCCACCCCCCCAAAAACAACCCAACCTCTCCAAAACAATCATACAAGCTGCCAAGAAGAAACAATTTGAATACTGTGGAAACACAATTAGGATAACCCAGGATCTAGCAGCTTCTGCATTAAGAGACTGAAGGGCCTAGAATATGATATTCAGGAGATCAAGGGAGCTAGGATTAAAACCAAGAATCACCTACCCAGCAAAACTGAGTATCCTGTTCCAGGGGAAAATATGGTCATTCAGTGAGGTGGATGACTTTCAAACATTCTTGCTGAAAAAACCAGAACTGAAAAGAAAGTTTGACACTCAAATACAAGAAGCATGAGAAGGTAAACATGGAGAAGAAATCATAAGGAACTTATCAAAGTTGAACTATTTACATGCCAATATGGAAAAGTGATAATTGTAACTTCTGAAACTTTTCTCAGTATGAGGATAGGTGAAGGGAATAC
>CM053585.1:419890732-419917681 GCA_028646515.1 Pseudochirops corinnae | reverse complement strand
ATAGAAGAGGCAAAGGATAACTGTTACAATGGAGGGGAAGAACAGGAAGGCAAAAGGGAAAGGGTCAACCTTACTTTTATTGAATTTGGCTTAGGGAAGGAATGACATAAACTCTAAACTGGGTATCTTGCCACATAGGAGAGTAGGGGGGATAGGGATGAGAAGTGGGATGACAGAGGGGAGGGCAGGGTTGGGGGGAGGGTTGATGGAAGTACACACTTATATAAAGGGACAGGGACGCGGTAGAGAATAGAGCAAGGGGGGGTGGGGGCAGGATAGGAAGGAGAGACATATAATCAGTCTCTCATAATATGCCCACTGTGGAGAGGTTCTACGTAATTATACATGTACAGCCTGTATTTAATTGCTTGTCCTTCCATTCGGGGTGGGTGACAAGGGAGGAAGGGAAAGAATCTAGAATTTAGTTTTGTGATCAAATGTTAAAAAAATATATATATATATAATTACGATTATTATTAACTACATCCAGTAGTTGTGGAATTAAGATACACAGGCACTGTGGTAGGGAGATCCATCCTGCCCTACTGGAAAGTCAGAGGGGAGATGGGGGAGGACATAGGAGAGAGCAGATTGGGGGAGGGGTTATACAGTGGGATGGTTGTTTTGAGGTGTCTAGTAGGGGAAAGATGGGGAGAAAATTTGTAACTCAAAGTCTCGTGGAAATGAATGATGTAAACAAGAAAATAAATAAATTAATTTATTAAAAAAAAGAAAAAACAAACAAAAAAAGACAAACCTTCAGATTCTTGAAGACAGTTGGCATGTCCCTCACCTTGGATACTGATCCTGTTTCTGCTTTAGATGCCATCTCTTGTGTCTGACCCTTTCAACTTCTTAACTCATCCATCTGCAATGTTCTGATGTTGGCTTGATCAAGGTTCTGACCCTCAATCATGTAGGAACTTCTGTTTCACCTCACCCTCACCCAAGACAACCCCAAACTGAAGAGGGCTTAATTACTACGAAGAATCCCATTCTATCTTAATCTTTGATGGGCTCTGCCTTACCTTGATCAAGCTGAAGGGTGATAATTGTACAGCATTCTGCATCTGGTCCTAAAGTATTACATGTGGGACTCAATTAGTAGTTCAGCTAGATTAGAGGTTCTTAGCTTGGGATCCATGAACTTGTTAAAAAGTATTTCAACAACCATATTTCTAAATAACTTGTTTCCTTTATAATCTTATATATTTTATTTTACACACTTCAAAACATTATTCTGAGGAGTCAGTAGATTTCATCAGACTGCCAAAGGAGTCTGTGACACACCCTTCCCCAAGATTAAGAACCTCCTGGACTAGATTATACTTAAATTCTATTCTAAGTCTAAATCCTATGATTCTGTGATATTTTAGTGGCTTTTATATCCTTTGAAGTCTAAACTTGACCTGGCATTCAAAACCCTTAGAAATATGACTTCAGTCTACTTTTGCACCTTTATCTCATATAGTCCCTTATATATACACTTCATTGGAATTAAATCAGTCTACCCACTGTCCCTTCTATACACCTTCCCACCATTTGCACTGATTTTACCTAATAAAACTATTAATTATCCCATAGTTTAATAGGCCTTGGTTCAGATCTCAATCCAATTTGATTTGGGGAGAGTTAGGCACTGCCTTCCTCCACATAATCTTTCTTAAGCAATAAAATGAAAGATATAAGTGATTCGGAAGGGTCCAATGTATGAGGAAGAAAATCGATTGGTTTTGTTAGGAAAAAATACTTAATAAATTTATTCTTAAGATATCCAAATCCATCAATTTGCCCATCAAAGACATCCTTAATGAAGGTATAAGAAGTGAACAGGCAATTTTTTATGAACAATATTCTACAGCAGAGCATGTTTTAATAGTTATACCTATAGTAAGGTTTAGTTATAGAACACCCTGGTTATGTGTTCTAGGATCATACATTAGATTTAGATCTCTAAGGAAGCTTAGAGGTCATCATGTCTAATTCTCTCATTTTCCAGATGAGGAAAAGATCAGAAAGGTTAAATGATTTTCCCAGGGTTACAGAGCTAGTAAATTTGAATCCAACTCTACTCCATGCTGTTTCTGCTAGCTGGATCTAATTGTTATAAACCAGACCAAAACCTTCACCCCTCAGCCGGCTACTTGATTCATTGCCTTATTAATTCCCATCCTGGATTCTGTGTCAAGAGATATGTTCTGATATTTCTTCACATATTAATAGAAATGCATAATTTCTTTTATGAATTAGCAATTAGTCCATTAGATCTGGGGTTTGACTCTAGTTTACAGAACAGACTGGAGAAATCTTTTTTTCCTCTTAAGTTTTTTTCACCTATTTCAGTCATTATCAACCCCTCTATTTAGTCTTATATGCTAAAATAAAATTGGTATTAGTGGCCATGTAATTTGTAACCAGTTTAACAAACAATACTTCAGCACTTTCACTTCTAACCATTAAGTGCAACTGCTTATTTCTCTTCAGGGCTGAAAATTCAGTTCTACTGTTCAGCTCTCTCAGGGTGGCAAAGTCTCTCAAGAATTCTCTTTGTAAAATATATATAGTGTAGGTAAAATAAGAGTTACACTCAGTTCTGTCATGAAATCTTTTTTTTCACATATTGTTGCTATTGTTAAGTTGTTTCAGTCAGGGTCTAACTCTGTGACCCCATTTGGGATTTTCTAGGCAAAAGTACTAGAGTGATTTTCCGTTTCCTTCTCCAGCTCATTTTACAAATGAGGAAACTTAAGCAAACAGGATTAAGTGACTTAGCCAAGGTCACACAGCTAGTAAGTATCTGATACTATATTTGAACTCGGGAGTGTTCCTGTGCCAGTGTCTCCCATGTCACACAATCAGTTCCAAAGTTCTTAAGAGAGACTTTGTGAGTGTCCTTGTATTGCTTCTTCTGACTACCATGTGAATGCTTGCCCTGTATGAGTTCTCCATAAAATAGTCTTTTTGGCAAGTGTACCTTTTGCATTTGAACAACATGGTCAGCCTAGAGTTGCGCTGTGTGATGCAGAGTTTGAATGCTTTGCAGTTTAGTTGGAGTGTGACATGAGAGACACTGGCACAGGATGGCTTAGCCTTGGCATGCCCATATCAGAGAAGGTGCTATGCTCTGTGAGTAAACCAGAATTGAAATAGCTAAAAAAAAAAAAAATATGCAAGATGCCCACACTTAGAGAATCCATGCCAAATGTTCACGGGGACTATTTGTGGTCAAACTGTGATAGAACATTCTGGGCTTATATTGTTCAGATCAGCCACAGTCAGACACACTGAAACTTGACTCTAGCATAGTGATGTCATTTTGGTCCTCTTTAAGAACAAAGGACAACAACCAGAACCTGAACTCAGGAAGATGAGTCTTCCAGACTTTAGTGAGGGCACTCTATCCACGGTACTACCTAACTGCCCATGGAGGGAATGATGCTTTGCTGTGCCCTCCCATACCCTTTTAAAAGAGATCCCACCCTCCCAGACTTATATTCCAGCCCCTGTCCTTGCCTCCCTTCCTGAGTAGGACCCCCTTGCCAGGGCTATACTGAGGGGTCATCAAGGACCATATACTCACCTGCTAATAGGGTTGAAGAACCAGTGTCCTGAGCCTCAGTGGGCTTCTGGCCCCAGGCATCCAGTGTCTGGCCTCCCCCAACCCTTTTCCTCCCCTGTGCCCTGGGCAGCAGAATGGGTCGCCGAGGAGTTGGGGGCCACCTGGGCTGTGCCAGGGACCTTCAGTAGTACCTTCCCAATAGTAGGGGTAAACCCCCTTGTGCCAGATTTCCAAGAAAACACAAACAGGGATTTCAAATGATAGGCTAGCATGGATGGGTCACAATTTGCATCACTGGAGGGAACAGTCACATCTATGAGAATACAGATACATTATAGTATCAGAGTAACTTGAAGATATTTGATTCTCCATCATCCTTTGACTTGTATACAAAGTCCTAAAGCTCAAGCTATTAAAGCTCAAAACTGCACAAAGACTTTCAGGACAACCTGGATGGGCTTTTTGAAAAACAATTCTTGTGTTAATTCATCACAACAGACCCTCCACATTCCTTGTTCAGCACTTTTGTTCACATTTCTTTCATTTGCTTACTGTTTGTTTTCAAATTATATTTATTTGTGTAGGACAGGCATGAAGTTTCTGTAGAGCCACTAAAATTTGTTGAACTAAACAAATTAGTTGAGTTTGGTGACACCCTTTCCTTCCCTCCCCTCCCCCCCCCCCCCCCCCGTTTCTGAGGAGGAAATAGTAGCACAAAGAAGGTAAGGGACTCCTCCAAGGTCACACAGATAGCTTGCAGCTGAGTGACTGGATCTTTGAGTTTCTAGTCTTTTTCTGAATCTCCAAATCTCTGACTTTTTTTCGCCTCTTTGTTATTTTCCTCCTTCTGCCCCTCACTTTTCCCAAGGACTTTCCCATCTGTTTCACAGACTACTTTATGCCCTTCTTTCTCTTACAATTTCATATTCTGTCCTTCCCATTGTTGATTGTAAATGTCAGTACCCTCCCATTATAGCTGTTCTTTTTTTTTTTTAAATATTTTTTAATGAACAAAAGTTTATTTTCTTTTCCATTCTCCTGTCCCCATTAAAAAAGGAAAAAGAAAACGCTTTCTAACATTAACGCATAGGTAAGCAAAGCAAATTCTCGAATTGGCCGTGTTGAAAAAATGCCTCATTCTGCACCCAGAGTCCCTGACCTTTCTGTCAGGGGTTGGGTAGCATGCTTCAACATCAGTCCTCTGGACTGGCTGGTCAGTCTTGCAGCTGTTTTCATCTACCACATTTTCCTTTCCCTTTTATCTTCCTTTCTCTGTTTTTTTCCTTCTCTCTTTTTTCTTCCTTTTTTTAAAAACTCTTCTTTCCTCCTCCTCACCCACTTTTGTGGTTGATCCAAGTTAAGACACAGACAAACAAAAGAATCTTTTTCCCCAGTTACAAGTTAGACCAGATATGGCATTCCTTGGTTCCCCCTACTGCTACTGAAAACTCCTGAGGCTGATTTTGCTTTCAAGGACTGGAGAAGCTCTGAAAGGGATCAATTACTGTGACTCTCTTTGACAGCTCCTATAGGGTTGTTATGGATCCTGAAGGGATGATAAAGGCTCAGACACAGTGGGGATGACCTAAGAGGTCACCTAGACCTCCCTGTCTCCCTCTTGTGAGTTGGTCAAGACACAGTTGGACCTCTTTCGTTCCTTTTGAGCGAGTTGGGCTTGGGTCAAGAAAAAAACTGTTTCTCAACCATAGAGCAGACAGAAACAACGGCCAGCCCTCTCACAAATGCCAGCCATTGGTCACCTGGGGACTAAGTGAGAGGCTCTGGACAAAGCTGCTGTCCTAAACGGTTAAAAACTACTTCTAAACACATACTTTCTGGTAGATATGTCAGTAAGCATTGTCAGACTCTACAGTACAGCTTAGTACATATGTATTTTAAAAATATTTTAGTCTTTACATATAATTGGAAAAAATAAAATACTGTCTAAAAATAAAAAAATAAAAACCACATTCAAATTTTTTTTTTTCAGTTTGAACATAATCATTGACAGACTTGAACATTTCACTGTTCAGGGAGAGAACAAAAAGAGAGCCACATGTGAAAACATGAATTTCTGTTTCATATGGTAATTCATATATATATATATATATATATATATATATATACACATATATATAAAATCATAATAGGAAAAGTTTACTCTGCTTTGCTTATACTTAAACTCTCTTGGGCACAGGAAAACATTCCTTTCTGGTTTTGTTTTTGTTTTAACATTAGAGATGGCCTTGAAGAAGCTTGGTAGGAAATGACCCTTAATAAGATTGCCCAAGGCTAGTTATCTCTTTTAGCCTTTGACCTTCAGGTTAAATTTAGCCTTGCTCTATCTGATTAAGGGTTGTTCTCTATCAAGGGTCCTCAAGGCCCTTTCTAGAACCAAAAAGGAACTGTTTCCAATGCCCATTAGACTGACTCTTAAGAAATTACCTTCCCATAGAGCAACAGCCCTGGAGTCAGGAAGACCTGAGTTCAAATCTAGCCTCAGACACTTAACACTTACTAGCCATGTGACCTTGGGCAAGTCACTTAGCCCCAATTGCCCTGCCTTCCCCCTTCCAAAAAGCAAAAAAATAAAAGTTACCTTCCAGTGTGTGACAGTAATTGTTTGATGGCATTCAGAGCCATACCTAAGGGTTATTTCACTTATTATTGCTGCTTCCCACCTAGCAAGGGGATATAAACCCTTGACCCCAGTTATGGAGAATCACAGAACACAAGAGCTAGAAGGAACCTCAGGTGGTCCTTCTGACTCAGCCTAGGTCTCTGTAAGGAACAAGAACCCATCAGATTCCCCTTTGAAATCCTTCTTGAGCTTCTCCATGGTCTACAACCAGTTCATGTTTTTCATGGGGCTTTTGATTGCAGGCGTTTTGACTTTGGTGTCTTCTTCTGGTTCTATGTCTTGATTGTTTTTGTCCCCAAAAAACAATTCTATAATCTGATTGCACTTCCTCTGCTTGCTCATATTGCCAGCCAATTACTTGACTTTTAAGCTCTTTGCCCACGTAGGACTCTGCTTCCAGAGTGGAGAGTGCTGTGTCCCAAATTTCTGGGATTTTGTGCATCTGTTGTCAGAGCTTATTCTGGGCACCTGCCTCAGAACTGTGAGGAGGACTTCCTCTCTACAGCCTTGACAAGCTCTGCCATGCTAGCATTCCTCACTCCAGGACCACCACCCAAGACTGGGACCCAGATCCAAGCAGGTCAAAGCAAGAGCAATTACCCTCTAAATGGTCACTTGGTCCCCCAAGACCTGTAGTCTGGGAGCTCAGAAGGCAGCCTCTCCGTAGCAGCTGCATCCCCAGCCACCTCGCTGCCCTGTGGGCAGGGGCCAGACCTTCCGCTTCTCTCACCCAGTTCCAACAGAGTTGTCCACTGACCTTTTACTTTCTCTTTGGTGTTTATGGATTGAGAAGTCTGGAAACCACCATAGCTGCCAGTGATTCACTCTAGGGTCTGTGCCACTAGTGTGGGTCAGCACAGCTCACAAGGGACAGCACTCTTCTTCCAGCCCAGTGGATAGAACCTTCCTGTTGGCTTGCCAGGCTGCCTTCAGTGGGAGATTTGTTTCTCTCTGTCACTTTGTGGGTTCTGTAGCTCTAAAATTTTGTTTAGAATCATTTGTTTTTGCTTTTTTTTTTTGGAGGGGGGAACACAGAGAAATTGGGGTTAAGTGACTTGCCCAAGGTCACACAGCTAGTAAAGTATTCAGTGTCTGAGGCCAGATTTGAACTCAGGTCCTCCTGACCCCAGAGCTGGTGCTCTATTCACTGTACCACCTAGCCACCCTGTAGAGTCATTTTTTTTTTTTTTACAGTTTTTTGAGGTGGTTGGAGCAGGAACTCAAGCAAGTTCCTGCTTTTACTCTGCCATCTTTGCTCCCCGTTCCCCTCTGAGAGAGAGCTCTAATTGTCAGAAAAATATTTTGGGGTGATTATTGATAATTTGACTCATACTGACATTGTAGACCACTAAGAATCTTCCTCACCAAAAAATGTAGTCTTGCTGATCCTTCTGTATCTTGTACTTGTGAAGTTGATTTTTTGAACCCAACTATAGGATTTTATATTGACCCTTATTAAATTTCTACTTATTAGATTTGATCCATTGTCATAGCTATCAAAATATTTTAGAATCCTATCATCCAGTTTGATTGCTACCTCCACCCTCTCCTTCCCCTTTTGCCATTTGCAAATTTAATAAGCATTCTCCAGATGTCTTCATGTTCCCAGATGACAAAAAAAAAGTTGAAAACAACAAAAAAAAGTTACCTATTCCTAGCTCCCATAGCAAATTTGACCAAAGGGTGGTATATAGAATTCACAAGATTCAGCTTCTTCCTCTGATACTGTCTGTAGCTCTTAACACAGTGCCTGGAATACTTAATAAACACCTGGAACAGTGCTTAATAAATGTTGGTTTGTTGATTTATTGGCTCTTCTTGTCAAAATCATGTCCAGATTGCAGCCTAGAACTGATGTGATCTCCCCAAGGATCTGAAGAGTCAAGAACCTTTGGCTTCCTTTTTGGGGCCAGTCACTTTGGCAAAAACAAGAGAATCACTTGATCCAGAAGCCAGACTCCCTCACCCTGCCTGAATATCTATACAAAGGTAGCTTATCGGGCACTGCTAACAATTCCTGGTGAGAGGGCATATAAGGAGTTAGTACACAATTCTGTGTGTAATGAAAAGAGCGCTTGACTGGCTTGTCCAAGGATTTGTATTCAAGTCGGGGCTTCTACTTGTGCTTCACTGTGTGACTTTAGGTAAATCACTTAAACCCTCTGGGCCTCAGTTTCCTCAGGAAGATCATAGGATTATAGCTGTGGATCGAGAAGTGACTTAGAGGTTATTGAGTCCAACCCCCCTGATTTTTTAGATGAGGAAACTGAAGCTTGGAACAGTCAAGTAACTTGTTCAGTCATACAGGTATTAAGGGAAGATGGGATTAAGCATTGATTAAGTGCTTCCTGTGTGCCAAGAACTATGCTCAGTGCTTTAGAAGGGGGGAAGGAATTAGAACCCAGGACCTAGAACTTCAAATCTAGTGTTCTTTCCATTCTACAATTCAAGAGGAGAGGACAAGATGACTTTTAACGTTCCTTACAGCTCTAAATCTATTATCCTTCCTCTCCTCTGCCTACAGACCTTCCTGGCTTCCTTTATGTCCCAACTAAAATCCCACCTGCTACTGGAAGGCTTCCCTAACTCCTTCCCTTTGTTAATTATTTTTTATTTATCCTGTATTTAGTTAGCTTTGTATATATTGGTTTGGATGTTATCTCCCCTATTAGATTGAACAACTCCTCCTTCCCTCAGTACATGTGGTCCCACTTTCCACTTGGGGCACCATATCCTTGAATTTGGGTGTTAAGTCCACAGGACTGTAATTCTTGGTCGATTATATTTTGTAAGATATTTTGGGGCTTGAGGGCTAGATTTTTAAAAATTATTTTTAATTTTCATCTGTTTTGTTCACTTATTTTTATTTTTCAAGAAGCTGGGACAATGTACTTTTTGTCTTTTACAGTTTTCATTTATGATTTCTTGAAATATAGCTCAGAAAAAACAAGCTTCAAAAAAGCCCATTGTGTTTCAAATGAAGCTACTTGACTGTGCCTTTAAATCCAAATCAATCTGGCTCTCATTGATATGGCAAAGCTTTGGTCCTAGTCCAGGCCTTTGTGACTTTTTGTTTAGCTTTTGATGGCTCGGAATGCCTGATGGCAATTGTTTTCTGTTCTGGCCAGAAACTCTGAGCTTCCCTTCCTAGACTAATAGTATTGTGATGGTAAATTAGGCCACCTTTTGTCTCAATTCCTATTGAGTTTTTAGTCATTGAATAGGTTTAGCCTCAGATATGGGAAAGATCTTAATTTAGAAAGGCCAAGGTCACTCTGCATCTTGACTTTTGTCCTGCCCCTGGACTTGGTGACTCTGTAGGACTGAGGTGAGGCTGATGACTGTTCAGCTCTGCCTCACTTCGATTCATATGCAAGTCAAGACATTATCAACCTCATCATTGGTCCTCTTGGCGAATGAACAATGAACAATGAGCTCCTTTAGAGCAGGGACTATCTTTTGCCTCTCTCTGTATCCCCATAATAAATTTAGCAGTGGTTGGCACATAGTGGGCACTTAATAAAGGTTGACTGATTA
The DNA here is from genome assembly GCA_028646515.1 of Pseudochirops corinnae. NCBI lineage: Eukaryota > Metazoa > Chordata > Mammalia > Diprotodontia > Pseudocheiridae > Pseudochirops > Pseudochirops corinnae. Next base: position 419,907,944 of record CM053585.1, on the reverse strand, counting down.
ATGTGGTCTTTGATGACTGAGTTCATATGTTCATTCCTCCCAAGGGAGGCAGCCCTGGTTTGGCCTCTTTTCAAAGGAATATATGTTCTCCAAGACTCCTTTGGCAAATTAGTTGGGAAAGGAAATCTGTTGCCTGTTCGCTTTCCCGGCTCCAGTATCAGTCATAGAAAGGGAAAATGGGAAATGGTCACTCCATGGCTTGACCAGCAACCTAGCAACTCTTGGTGGATGCAGCTACCGCACTGTAGTCACATGGAGTTCTCTGGGGGTCTAATCTAGCAAATTCTTGTTGCAGGCACATTTGCTTTGGGGTTGGCATGATTCAACCATCTTCTCAGAATTCTAGGACCCATTCTCTTGAATGCTCAAAAGTAGGGCATGTAATCAGCTCCTATTCAAGGTGAGCCCTTCCCCCTTTCATAATGTGCCAGTGGACCTGGGTATCTCCTGTGGTCCTGTTGAGGTTGGAGGTCTTAGGGGTGCTTGAGACCCCAAAATACCAACATACCAGGTCTTGCCAAATGAATTCTACTCAAGCCTTCTTTCAACTAAAGAAAAACAAAGTTTATCAAAGATTCGCCATAATGGTTAGACTCTTAAGGAGCCTAAATTTTTGTGACACTTATATTGGACAAGTGGGCCAGAATAATTTGACAAAGTGAATCTGTGCTAGATTAATCTCAGCCCCTTCATGGAGACAAGATGTATCTTATATACAGAAAGATTGTGGGTAGGATCTAGGGGTAATCTAGGAGGGGTTTGGGGAGAGTCTTGAGGAGTCTAAGGAGGTTCTTGGTGGGATTGAGGTCAGACTCTAGGAATGGGATTAAGGTTGGGAGCTGAAGGCTACCTGGAGATGACAGACAATAAAGGGAAGGGTTAGGCTAGTTTCAGGGTTAACAGATTTGGGTATAGATATGTTGATAGGATCAAGGGTAGGAAGTAGCTGGACAATGGAGGACTAGGCTAGGTTAAGAGTAAAAGAGATTTGGGCCTAGCTATAATGAAAGGTTTATGGCCTCAGGCAAATGCCTCATTAAGTGGGAAGATTCAATCAGAATTTAAGGGGTTTCCCAGAGCCTGTACCCCGTCAGTCCCATGATGGCTCTCTTCATGCCTGTGTCTTTGGCAGTAAGAGCCACTTATACCCAAATAGTTCAGTCTTTTTTTTTTTTATTTCTTTCTGTTAAAATATAACATTTTGTGACACTTTTAGCTCTAGGTGCCTTCTTCTCATCTGTCTATTTTTGCCCTGGGTTAGATGTCAGGATCATGGAAAGAAATGTTAATAGGCTGTTCTGCTCTCATAGCTATGGCAGAAAGAATAAAAATTTTGATTTAAGCCCCATTCAATCCTTGGATGTAGCTGTCTGTCTATTTTAAACCATGAATTCACTTAAAAAACCTTGGAAACCAAAATGTAGGTTTGGAGAAGGAAAGCCTAGATTCATGAACCAGATTTGTTGGGTAAAATCACTTCTCCTTGCTTTTTAGTTTTTCCTTAGGAAAGTTTCTAATCTCTTACATCAGTCTTTGACCCTTAAAGATTATCTGAGGTGGGGAGGAATAGTAGTGTCTTTGATGTTTCTGGAGGTAGAAGAGTCTCCCTTTGACCCTGACCTCAATCTGCTGAAATCCTCTAGCCTTTCTGCAGTACACTATTAATAGCATAACAATTAGGTGAGGAAATTGAATTAACAAAAGGCAATAAGGTGTAGTGCATAGAGTGTAGAAGGTCAAGTCCAGAATGCCTGAGTTCAAATCCCACTCACTTTTTAACTTGTATCACTTTGAGCTGGTTGGCATCCTCTTTTCAACTATAATATGAGGATTGGATTAGGTGGATTCTGAAGTCCTTTTCCCCTCTAAATCTATGACCCCTGAAGTCAGGTTCCAATCCTGCCTTTAGCAATTAGTAGCTGTGATGGGGTTTAGGCTCTGGGAACCCCCTTGAATCTTCCCACTTGATTAGGCATTTGCCTGAGGCCATAAATCTTTCATTATGTCTTGGTCCAAATCTATTTTACTCTTAAACTTGCCTAACCCTCCATTGTTCAGCTGCTTCCTACCCTTGATCCTATCAAAATATCTATACCCAAATCTGTTTACCTTTAAACTAGTCTAGTCCTCCCTTAGTGCTCATCTCCCAGTAGCCTCCAGCTATTTCCCACCCTTAATCCCATTCCTGGAGTCTGACTTCAAATTCCCATCAAAGATCTTCCTTAGACTCCTTCTCAAGACCCTGCCCAAAACCCTCTCCCAGACCAACGCTAGATCTCTCCCACTATTGAGGTTTCCACTCAAGCCTTCTCTCAGCCAAAGTAAAATAAAGTTTATTAAAGATTTGCCATAATGGGTGAGTATTTGTGATGCTTGTATTGGACAAGTGGGCCAGAATAATCTGACAGAGTGAGTCTGTGCTAGATTAAATCTCAGCCCCTTCATGGAGGTAAGAAACTGTGGGAGGGATCTAGGGGTAGTCTAGAGGAGGAGTTTGGGGAGAATCTTGAGGAGTCTAAGGAAGATCTTTGAAGAAACTGAGGTCAGACTCAAGGAATGGGATTAAGGGTGAGAAAAAGTTGAAGGCTACCTAGAGATGACAGACAATGGAGGGCTAGGCTAGTTTAAGTGTAACAGATTTGGGTACAGATATTTTGATAGGATCAAGGGCGGGAAGTATTGGGACAGTGGAGAGCTGGGCTAGGTTAAGAGTAAAAGAGATTTGGGCCTAGCTATAATGAAAGGTTTATGGCCTCAGGCGAATGCCTCATCAAGTGAGAAGATTCAAGCTGGTTCCTAGAGCCTAAACTCTACTGAAGTGGTTACCCATAAAATATAGAGGGTCAGGGGTGCTCAAAAACCCAAAATACCAACACCTCGGGTTCTCCCAAATGAATTCAACTGAAGTCTTCTCTCAGCCAAGGAAAAGTAAAGTTTATTAAAAGTTTGCCTGTATTAGACACAGAACAAGTCTGTGCTAGGTCATTCTATGGTGCTCTCACACACATGGGGGCAAGATGGGGTCTTATATACAAAAAAGTTGTGGGAGGAATCAAGAGGAGGAGTTTGGGGAGGGTCTTCAGGAGGAGTCAGATGGACTCCAGTAAATAGTTTGGGGAGGGTCTTCAGGGGGAGTTAATGAGGTCATGTAACAGTTGGGTATAGATATTTTGATAGGCTCATGGGTGGGAAGTAGATGGACAATGGAGGGCCAAGCTAGCAACAAAGGTTTGGGTAGAGCCACAATGAAAAGCTTATGGCCTCATGCAAATGTCTCATCAAGTGGGAAGACTTAATCGGAGTTCAAGGGGGATCCCAGAGCCTGTACATATATATGGAATCAAAAGAACTTTTTGTTTTTTTCCTGTCTGACTTTTCATGACCACATTTGGGTTTTTTTTGGCAGAGATACTGGAGTGTTTAGTCATTTCCTTCTCCAGCTCACTTTACAGATGAGGAAACTAAAGCAACAGGGTTAAGTGACTTGCCCAGGACCATACTACTAGTAAGTATCTGAGGCCAGATTTGAGGTCTTCCTGACTCCAGGCTCTTTATCCACTGTGCCACCTAGCTGTCCATCATATGATAGTAAACCCTTGAGAGCTGTTGAGGCCACCAAATGAGAAAGGAGAGAAGAGGGTCCAGGACCGAGCTCTGGAGAAGACACATAGTTACAGGCATGATTTGGATGATGAATCAGCAAAGGAGAATGAAATAGTTAAGAGGCAAACCTAGAAAACCCATAGAGGAAAGACTAGTTATTCAAAATTGGACAAAACTAACAACACAGTGGAAATGATCGATTCATTTGGCCTCAGAAATTGCGCAACGTTCACAGAAAAAATAAAATAACTATATAGCTCTGCCAGGAAAATATGCAAACAGGGAGAGGTAAATAAAGCCTCTGGTGGGGTTGGAGGCAGCTGAGGTGGTACCATGGATAGCACCTTTGGCTGGAGCCAGGAAGACCCAAGTTCAAATATGGCCTCAGATAGTTACTAACTGTGTGGCTGTGGACCATGTGACTTAACCTCTGTCTGCTTTAATTTCCTCAAATGTAAAATGGGTGTGATGATAATAGCTCCTACTTCACAAGATTGTTGTGAGGAGCAAGTGAGAAAATATTTGTAAAGTACTTAGCACACAGGAAGAAATTAAGTGCTTTGTTTTGTTTTGGTTTTTTTTTTTTTCCTAATGAGCCATTTAACCCAATTGAGGTTCCCCCCATGATTGGGCAACAGTACAGAAGGTTGCTTGCTGGCATTCATCATGTCAGCAGATTTTTACTGTAAGGAATTTAGGTAGGGTAAGGGGACAAAGCTTAAAAGCAAAGATGAAGGCTAGCTTCAAAACTCTAGGGTTTGAAGAAGATGGGCAGTCAGTGAGCCTGGGAATAATTCAAAGGGTAGCCTTCTTCCCCAATACTGACTGGTAAATAGAGGTGCTCTGTAAAGCAGACTAACTGCTTGAGGTTCCTGAATTATAAAGTTGCCCCTGGCAGACGGGGCCACAGCCACTCCCCCCAAGGCAGTCCTAGAGCTGCACCCTACCACAGGGGGTTAAGAGCAGGTGGAAGGGGAGCTTAGCTCTTTCTGTGGTTTGTTGTTGTTCAATTGTTTTCAGTCATGTCTGGGGTTTCTTGGCAGAGATACTGGAGTTGTTCACCATTTCCTTCTCCAGCTGATTTCACAGATAAGGAAACTGAGGCAAACAGGGTTAAGTGACTTGCCCAGGGTCACACAGCTAATAAGTGTCACAGGCCAGATTTGAACACTTTAAGATGAGTCTTCCTGAGTCCAGGTAGTTCCCCTAAATATTGGTAATAATAACCTCTTCCTCAAAGATATTCATTGTACCATATGGTTATAGGCTTTTATTTCACCTGCTACAGAAAACACATAGCTATGAACAAATCCAGGAAACACAGAACACTCAGCCTTATATTCTGGGAAGGAAAACACACTATGAGATTAAATAAGTATTTCCTCCTTACCTGAGACCAGCATATAAACACGCGGGACTAAAGAAGTTGGTGCCTTGGATACAGAACTGGCCAGTCAAATTTGCCCTGCCATAGTTACTAGCTGTGCGATCCTGGTTCATTGACTTAACTTTTCTCGGCCTGAATTTCCTTATTTGTGAAATGGGAATAATAATATCTATTACCTAGGGTTGATGTGAGGAACAAATAAGATGACATATGAATGAGTATGACCTTCATTTAAGCGCCTACTACGTGCAGACACACTTGTCATCGGATGGAAGGGCAAGATTGTCTGCCCCCAAGAAGCGGGCATTCTAGTAGTTATCAAAGCACTCTGTTGATGCCAGCTGCGGTGGTGTTTTGGTGGTGGCGGCGGGGGACGTTTGTTTTCATCTTTTGGGCTGGATGAGTATGATTTGTTTTCTTAGAGCTCTTTATTTAGCCTGGGGTGCTGCCCCTCCGCGGTTCTCGTGACCGTGTTTATCTCGAAGGAAGGACGGCAGAGTGTTTTCCTGGAGGGGGTCACGGAGGGGAAAGGCAGGCGGAGGCTAGGGGACGCGCAGCCGGACAGTCAGGCTCGAAGCTTTGGGATTGGTCTCTCGGTGCGCAGCACGAGCTCCAGCCACGTTCCAGCCACTGCCCACAGCCTGGCCACGCACCGTTCACGTGGGGCTGGGTGGAGCCGCGCAGCGGCAGCCGCAGCAGCCGCCTGGGTTCCAGTCCACGCCGCCCCACCCTCCTCCTCCAGCCAGTGCGAGCCGTCTCCTTCCTTCTGCACGTGGAAGGGGCGTGGGCTGGCTGCCGCTGCGGGGACCAAAATCTCCTACTGTGCTTTGCAGAACGGGAGAGGGGGGCATGTTTTTCTTTCTATCTCCAGATTCTTTTCGAGAAGTCCTAGGAGTGGCCGAGCTTGTAAACAGCTGCGAAAGTAGTTGAGACAGGTTGTTGGGTGGAGATGTTTAGGTATGTGGTGTAGGGGTGTGGGGAGGAGGGGAGGAAAGAAAGAAGGGAGGGGAAGGAAGGAGGAGAAAAAGAGGCCCGAGGAGGGGCATCGCAGTTTGTTTCTAAGTTTGGGGTTCCTGAGGAGAAAAAAAGTGCAGCATTTTCTGAGGAAGATCTGATACCTAAAATGGGTAGGTAATTGATACAGATAGTCATGAGAAAAGTCATTCTGCAATAGTTAAGTGATCAAAGGAACCTGCAGTTTTTCAAAATACATGAAAATTCTTTTGACTGCTCTATGAAAGAATGCGCAAAATTACTAAGAGAAATGCGAATGAAAACAATCTCACACTGGCAAAGATAAGAAAGGCTGAGGTAGGGGAAGGGCTGTAGGAAAGGATAATGTTCTGTTGGTGGAACTGTGAATTGGCCACATCATACGAGAAACAATTTGGAATTATCCGACATTTATATAGTTCTCTGCATATATTGTCCCACTGGTCCTCACAACAGCCCTGTGAGGTAGGTACCATTATTATCCTTATTTCACAGATGAGGAGATGAAGGCAGGCTTTTAAAGTGACTTGCCCACAGTTACTCGGCTCACAGGAGTCTGATGCAGTATTTGAATTCAGATCTTCCGGACTCTAAATCCACTGTAGGTACCATCTAGTTGACTGTAATTATGTTGAAGTTTATGATTTAGATTAGGGATGTTCCACACAATGCTGCCGAATTTTCGACTCAAGTCTTCTCTCAGTCAAAGAAATGGAAAGGTTATTAAAGAATCGCCCTAATGGGTTGACTTTAAGGAGCCTAAGTATATGTCAATATATATATTGACAAGCCAGGCCAGAATACTCTGACACAGGGTGAGTCTGCACTAGTTTACTCTCAGCCCCATCCTGGAGCCAAGGTGGATCTTATATACAGAAAGATTGTGGGAGGCTTTAAGGGTGATCTAGAGGAGGAGTTTGGGGAGGGTATTTAGGAGAAGTCCAAGGAGGATCTTGAGGGGACTGAGGTCAGACTCCAGTAATGGGATTAAGGGTGGGAAATAGTTAAAGGCTACCTGGAGATGACAGACAGTAAAGGGCTAGGCTAGTTTAAGGGTAACAAAGATTTGGACCTAGCTATAATGAAAGATTTATGGCCTCAGGCAAAAATGCCTCTTGGAGTGGGAAGTTTCAGTCAGATTTCAAGGGGTTTCCCAGAGCCTGTACCCCACATGACTGATGTTGAAAATATGCCTCCTTTACCTTTGAAGAGAGGAGGTAAGATGATAGATTGAAAGTGAGGCAGACTTTCTAAAATGTGGCCTGTACTCATTTTTAACAAGGTTTTTTTTTAATGAGAGATATACTGAGGTAAGTGATAGTGATGGTTTTTAAGTCATCAATAAAACATTTAAAAACAAAAAATGCAGTAATAATAATAGTTAGAATTTACATAACACTTTAGAGTTTGCAAAGCACTTTAAAAATACCTAATTTTATCTTTACAACATCCCTGGGTTATAGTGAAGAAGTTTGGGTTAGGGTTGCTCTGGAGACTCCAAAATACCAATGCACTGCGTCCTGCTGAATGAATTGACTCTAGTCTTCTCTCAGCCAAAGAAAAGTAAAGTTTATTAAAAGTTCACCTGTATGGGACACAGAGCAAGTCAGTGCTAGAAAATTCTATGGAGTTCTCACACAGGGAGGCAAGATGGGGTCTTATATACAGAAAGGTTGTGGGAAGGAATCTAGGGGTGGTCTACAGGAGGAGTTTGGGGAGGGTATTCAGGAGGAGTTAATGAGGTCAGGTAACAGTTGATTTGGGTATAGATATTTTGATGGGCTCATGGGTGGGAAGTAGATGGACCATGGAGAGGTAAGCTAATAAAAAAGGTTTGGGCAGAGCCACAATGAAAATCTTATGGCCTCATGCAAATGCCTCATCAAATGGGAAGATTCAATCAGCTTGAAGGGGGATTCCAGAGCCTGTACCTCTGCAGTAGGTGCTACTATTGCCTTCATTCTACAGATGAGGAAGCTGAGGCAAATGAGGATTAAATAAGTGACTTGCCTAGGGTAACCCAGATAGTTAAGTATCTAAGGCCAGATTTCATCTCCAGCGCTTTATGTCCCCAGGACTCTTTTACTTGAAGGCCTCCGCTGGCTGCTTTTGCTGCAAGAGAATACCAAATCTATTAGAAAGTATCTTTCCTTCAGATCCTTCTGCCCCCCCTTTACCTTTTTTTTTTTTTTTTGCTTTTTTGGAGGGGGAAGGCAGGGCAATTGGGGTTAAGTGACTTGCCCAAGGTCACACTGGCTAGTGTTAAGTGTCTGAGGCTAGCTTTGAACTCAGGTCCTCCTGACTCCAGAATCGGGTGCGCTATTCACTGTGCCACCTAGCCACCCCCCTTTACCCTTTTCATTCATGGAACTTGACTGTAAGCAAAGATATGTTTGGTGCAGACATAATATAGCATATGTGTAAACACTCTTAAAAAGAATTTTAAGAGGGGCCCTTAAATTTTCACTACCGAGGACAGCACTTGAGGCTATTGTGGGACAGTAGAAAAGAATGCTGAATTTGGAATCAGAGGACTGAGTTTGAATTCCAGCTCTATATGCATTATGTGACCTTGGGCAAAACATGTGACTTCTCTGGGCTTGAGTTTCCTTATCTGGGAAGCCCAGGTGGCCTAGAAGATCTCTAAAATTCTTTCTGTCACTAAATGTATGTTGCTCTGGGGTGATTACCCTGCAAACTTCAGCCCAAGAGTAAGTGAATTGGTAAGGTCTTGGGTATCTGGGCTGAATGGGAGACCTAGTTCTGCCCTGGCCTGGATCCACTGTCTTGTTTGGAGGCACGAAACAAACTGGAGTTCAGAAGATGGTGACAAAGAAAATGACTTTATAAACCATATCATTTGAGGACTGGGGGGAAGAAGAGGGGGTGGAGGGAGAGGGCTGGTGTTCAGCATGGAAAATTTAGGGGAGGCATACAGCCCTATCAATATCTAAAGGTCTGTGTTTATGTACACTTAAACACATATGCTTATGTTCTCTCACCTAGAGTAGCATAGGTGTATAGAGTGGTGGGTCTAGAATCAGGAAGGGCTCAGATACTTACTGTGTGACTGGTCACCAGCAAGGCACTTAGCCTTAATCAGCTTCAGTTTCCTCCACAGTAAAATGGTTGTTGTGCTAATTAAATGAGGCAATAATTGTAAAGCACTTAGCACAGTGCTTGGCACATAGTAGGTACTGAATGAATGCTTTTTCCCTCTCCTTCCTCCCCCTAAAAATTTAGCACAGGACGTTAGAGCTAGAAAGGGCGATCAAGATATCTAGATGTAACAGAGACAATTCTTCCCTACATTGGACAGGGCTCTAAAATGAATAATCTCAAATATGCCTTTTATTTCCAAGATTCTATAGCCTCAGAAATACCCTAATTTCTAAGGTAATAAAAATGCTAATCTTGACCCATCCAGGCTAGACCAGTTATGGCTTCTTGAGGACATCATTTACCTACCTCCTTGGCCCTTTAAGTGCAAACTTGAGTTTCCAGAGCAATGGGGTTGCAGAGCAGGGGCCCTGACCTGAATTAGTAGAGGGAATTTCCTCATAAAGACTTCCCTATATCAATTAAATCACAGACCCAGTCCCTAGCCTTACCCTAAAAACTTTGGAGACATTAAGCTTTGTGACCCTGCCCAAGATAGCAAGGCAGCAAGCACTTATTCAGTACTTATGTATGTCAGACAGTGCTAGGTTCTGGGAGTACAAATAGAAACCCCCCCCAAAATACAGTTCCTGTCTGCAAGAAACTTGTAATGGGGAAAGGGAGCTGAAAAGGACCTTTCCCCAGAGAGGCTGGCACAGGAGAGGAATGTTCCAAGGTGAGGAGAGCTAAGGCACTGAGGAAAGTTCCAGGGTGAAATTGTAGCTGTTGTAGCTGTGGCATCCTCATAGTGTTAAAATCCTCATAGAGGCACAGCTGGGAGGCAGATGAAGGTTGACCAGCCTGGACCTTTCACCCAAATGATATTTCTTAATCTATCAACCAGTGATAAATTTCTTTCAAATAATGCCAAGCCCTGGGGAGGCCCATACCTGCCTCCAAATAATTTCATTCACAGTGGGGAATAAATAACTGATAACAGATTAAATGCCGAGCGACATTCTACATTTTCCTAGGACTAAAGCCTTAGATTAAAGGGATAAAATTCTGTTGTTAGAATTTATCACAGAACCAATCTCTTTTCCTGCTTCTCACCTACTTAGTATTATTGTAAGCCTGGATCCAGTGATACTACATATCTGTCTATCTGCCTGTGTAAGTGTATCAGTGTAAAAATTTATGCATACATAATATGTATTGTATATATGCATGTGATTGTGCATGTCGTTTTACACGCACACATATTTTCTGCCCTCAAAATTTTTACACTGATAATATTAAGTTAAAAGGAATATCAAGTAGTACCATATTGTCAAAGTTAAGAGAAATACTCCTTTTCAAGCAGTAATCAATTAATAAACATTTATTAAACACCTACTATGTGTCAAGCACTGGGGGAAATTTAAAAAAAAAAGAGGTAAAAGACAGTTCCTGCCCTCAATCTTACACTCTAATGGGAGAGACAGCATGCAAACATATATACAAGAAATCTATATATAGGATAAAGAAGAAATAATTAGCTTGTGGAAGGCCCTAGAATTAAGAGGGGATGAGGGGGGCTTCCAGTAAAAGATGGAATTTTGGTTGGTACTTAAAGGAATCCAGGTAGGTTAGTAGTCAAAGCAGAGGAGGAAAAGTGTTCTAGGCATTGGGGACAATGAGAGAAAATGTCCAGAGTCAGGAGATGGAGTGTCTTTGTGGTTTTGTACCTCCTTTACCAAACTGTTAATCCTCTTTTCATAATTTTCTTGCAAAACTCTCATTTCTTTTCCCATTTTCTTCCTTTACCACTCTTATTTGAGGAGAAGGTACAGTGAACACTAGGAGTCTTCATGTGAAGACTGGATGACCACTTTTTAGGGGTGGCAGTATTCAGTAGGGGGGCAGCTAGATGGTTCAGTGGATACAGCACTGAGCCTGGAATCAGCAGGACCTGAGTTAAAATCCAGGCTCAGACATTTACTAACTGTGTGACCCTGGGCAAGTCACTAAAACCTTTATTAGTCTTATCTACTAGAGAAGGAAACGGCAAACCACTCCAGTATCCTTGCCAAGAAAATTCCATGGTCTACAGAGTCACGCAGAGTCAGACACAATAGAACAACAAGTATTCAGGAGTGTAAAGAGTGCTGGATCTGGAGTCAGAATATCTTGTCAAATCCCGGGTCTGCTGTTTTCCCCCTGTGTGACCTTGGGTGAGTCCCTAAATCCCCTTGGGCCTCAGTTTCCTCACCTGTTGGACTAGATGACCTTTAGGGTCTGTTCAAACTCTAAATCTATGATACTATGATGTTGTATACAATATTCATAATTGAAAAGGCCCTGGATTTGGAACCATAGGTCCTGACTTGAAATCATAGCAGTGTCACCTGTGTGGCCTTGGGCAAATTACTTAACCTGTCTAGTTGGAAAGTTTTATCTTTTGGACTATCTGTGTTACAGCACATGACTTTTCAGGTCTCTTTCAGCTCCAGATCTTATAATTCTATGATTTGAGATGAATTTGGACTAATGGTCCCTTTCTACGTGGAGATTGTATCATTTCTTCCCCTGGTAAACTGCCTTTTCTCTAACCACGCTTTCAGCAGATGACTGCTAAGTGATGTCTATCTGCTTCAGCCAGAACAGTTAGGCAGATGGAGAAGACTGGCAGTGGATAGGAGAAGGAAATCCTTTAAAAAAAAAAAAAAGCCTATTTAAACTATAGTCTTTCTATATCTTTCTCTGAGTTTAGATATCTCCTTCCATCCTGAGGCTTGTAGAGTTGTCTTTAGCTGTGCATTGTTGAGGATAGTTCAGTTTATCGAGGTTGGTCATCATATGTATGATGTGTCTGTGATTGTGTACAAGTTTTTCCTGGTTCTGCTCTTCTCACTTAGCATCAATTTGTATAAGCCTCTCCAGGTAATTATGAAGTCCATCTCCTTCCCATTTCTTATAGCACAATAGTATTCCATTACATTCATATACCATAGCTTGTTTAGCCATTCCCCAATTGATGGGCATCCCCTATATTTCCAGTTTTTTGCAACCACAAAGAGATATATTTTTTTATATTTTTAATTATATTTTTAAATATTTTTGTACATATGGGACCTTTTCCCACTTCTTTGATCTCTTTGGGATGTAATCCCAATAGTGGTATTGCTGGGTCAAAGGGTAGTTTAAATGGAGACTGAAGCAAAACACGCTATCGTTCTCTTTCATGTCTGGTTTTGCTTTTTTCCCCAGTGATCACTCATTGGTTACAACCCTTCTATATAACCAAACTATTGTACAATGTGAAAATATTTGCAGGTCCTATATATGATTGCACGCCACTATGGAGGTGGGGGAAGGGAGGGGAGAAAAAAATCTGAAACTCAAGTGATTGTGGAACTGAATCTTGTAAACTAAAATTAAATAAACAAGTCATTCAAAAAAAAAAAGCCTACATGGGCTTCTAATGGAATTCTGCAAGTAATCTGTTATTATGACTAATGAAAAAGATTTCTTTAGGTGTATAAATCCTGCCCATTAGGAGATACTATAGCTACAGGATAGTAAGGTGTACATAATTACCAGTACTGACAAAAGTATCTAATAGAAATCTGTGAGAGTTTCTTGTTATCCATTTTTAACAACACTTTTTATTTCATCATCTAAAAGGTTTAGGTCAGTTAAAAAAATCTTATGTAATATTATGCAATTAATGTTGCAGATGGGGAAGTGGAGACAGAGGATGAATGGTTTGGTGGAAGGTGAACCCACAAGATGTTAATAGAACATAGAACAAGGCCTGGGCACCAATGTCTCTAGAATAATGGAATCTCTATTTTAGGGAAAGGAATAGGTAGCTGTGATTGACCTAAGAGTCAACAGAGTGTGCTAATGTGAGGGAACCCAAATTAATTGAATAGTATACTCCTCCACAATTTGCCCTCTGGTCCAAGAGTTCATGTAAGGAATATAGGAAGTCCATTATGTAGGAAATGAGAGCAGTGTTGGGGGAGTGTGACCCAAGTCACACAATGTATCCCTCTGTTCTTAGGACTGCTCAGCAGAAAAGCAGACTGATCTTGGCTAAAGTTTGGTATGTAATGTGCAAGAATGACTTTGATGCTCTCTGAGCACATTGAAAAATGTATCCTCATTTTCCATATGGAAAAAGTGAAGTCAACAGAGAAATTCAGGGACATGCAGGAGCAACTATCAGGCCTAGATTCTTCCAACTAGTTCCAATTATAAATATGTAATTGATTGACCTTGATTAAACATTTCTCCAAAAAATATTTACTAAAAAATATACTTCTTGTAACTAGCAAAACTAAATTCTTATAATTTAAATTTTTCTTTGAGTGACTAACCTCTTATCATTGTTCTGAGTTAATGAAAAGTCTTATTATGCGGATAATTTTAATTGGCAAAATTCATTACTTGTTAAAGAAGTTTTGAGAGAGTTGAGGCTTCATTTTGGGGAGTTCTCAAGTAGCAAATTAGAAAGGAAATTTTCTTTGTGATAAGACTGTGTTGGTTTCCACAATAGGGTCAGCTATGTTCTTAGGTCAGCAACAGCCTGTAGAAAGCACAAGATTCAAAGAACTAGTACTTGGATTTTGAATTCTGGTTCTACTACTTACTAGCAATGTGATCAAACCATTTGAAATAATAATAATAACAACAACAACTCAACAGTATTTACAAAGCACTTACTATGTTCTGGGTACTGTGCTAAGTACATTACAAATATCATCTCATTTGATCCTAACAATAATCCTGCTATTATTATCCCCTTTTTACAGTTGTGAAAACTGAGGCAAACAGAGGTTAAGTGACTTGCCCAGAGTCAGAGAACTAGCAGGTATCCGAGGTAGGATTTGAATTTTCACCTTCCTGACTCCAGGTCCAGCATTCTATCTACTAGCTTTTTGTATGGGATTCGTGCTTTGGGTGGTGATTGAATTTAATAACTTCTTTTTACATTAATTTTTTATTCAAAGCTTTCGTTTTTATATCTCTTTTATTTCTGAATATATTCCCTATATGACCCCAGTGAGCCATTTCTTATAACAATAAAATTTTTTAAAGGAGAAAAAAAAACCTTAGTTCTCTGATTCTAAGACTTTCTGTGAATTTTCTCATCTGACTGGGAAATATAGTAACAGGCTCTGACCCATTCTAAGTTTTCAGAGAAGCTAAGGCCCTAGGCTCAGCCAGAGAAGGTACTTTTTTTTGTTAAAAAATCATCTTAAGGATCATCTAATGCTCATTTTATGGATGAGGTCACATATGGTAAATAGCAGACCTAGGATACTTAAGATTCAGTCACTAGAAGTAGATGCCCATGAATTTTAGGTAATGGCAGCTAGGTGGCACAGTGGATAGAGTGTTGGACTTAGAATCAGGAAGTCTCATCTCTGTTTAAATCAGGTCTCAGACACTACCTGTGTGACCCTGGGGTCACTTAACCCTGTTTGCCTCAGTTTCCTCATCTGTAAAATGAGCTAGAGAAGGAAATGGCAAGCCACTCCAATATCTTTGCCAAGAAAACACCAAGTGGGGTAACAAAGAGTTGGACATGACTGAAAAACAACAACAAACAAGTTGTGGTACGAGAATATAATGAAATATTATTGTACTCTAAGAAATACTGAATAAGAAAAGAATGGAAAGACTTACATGATCTGATACAAAGTAAAGTGAACAGAACCAGGTTAACAATATAGATAATGACTACAAAAACTCAAATGGATATAACAACAAGAAAGCAATAAAAATTTAATGTTTTAAAATTACAATGACCATGCTTGGCCCAAAAGAAGAGATATGAGAAGGCATCTCCCTTATATCTTTGTAGAGGTGGAAGACCATGGGTGAGGACACTACATAGAATACTGGATTTCTTCTTTTGATATTTTTAAAACTTTGCTAAACTTTTTTCTTCTCTCTTAAATTTTTTCCTTTTTTTTTCTTTTAGTTATAAGGACAGCTTTATAGGAGTGGGAGGAATGAGGGATAACATTGGGAAAATAAAACAGAACTGTAAAATGTAAGGATAATGGACAGATATAGTTAGGAATTCCCTGTCTCCAGATTAGTCATTCTTCTGCACCATGATTGATCATAAGATAAGGCAAAGTCATTGTGATTTTCCTCCCTTTTTTGTCTCTGGATTCCATTCAGAGGCTTAGTCATAAGAGGGAAAAATAGAATACCAACAGGGTGATGAGAAAAGATGTGGGATGTAGGATTTCTGGGAATACCCTAGCATTACCCTGGTGTGGGCTCATCAGAGAAGATGCCAGAGTTTCTTCCTACTCGATAATGTCATGTGCATCTTACACACGCTTCTTGGTCCAAATGGCTTCCCAAGCTTTCATCAGAGAGGCTGACTGAGCCAGCCAGGGGGAGCAAATGTTGTAATGCCTGCAGAGGAACTTCAAGAAAAAGCATTTTCCTTGTATTGTTTATTGGTGTCTTAGACCAGGAGGAGGCTTAGTCCTGAAGGGAAGTAGTCTGGTGGGAGAGAGAAGATCTGAGCCTGGTCTCTAGCATTGCTGGAGACCTGCTATTGTGATGTTGGGCAGATCACTTCGGCCTTCCATGTCTAAAATAGATAATCTGACAATCCTTCGCTTTCTTCAAAGCTCAGCTGAAGTACCACCTGTTATATGAGGCCTTTCTCTTCCTTGAAGTTAGTGGCCTAGGGGTTAGTGTGCTGGGCTGGAATCTAGAAGACCCAGGTTCAATTCCCAGCTCCCACACTTCCTATTACTGACCATGGACAAATAAATCACAGCTGCTTGGAGGTTTCTAAGGCTATACAAATGGCCCACTGTGACCTATAATCTGCAGTGTGGGAACTGGGAATTCCCACAAGGATAGGAGCATAGTTTCATATTTACATATTCCATTAAGTCCTTGCAGCATTTGTAACTTTGGGGTCCATGAAATTTTTTGAAAAATATTTTAATAACTATTTTAATATAATTGGTTTCTTATTTTATGTTTTATTCTAAGAAGGGTTTCATTGGCTTCACCAAATGGCTGAAGGAGCAATGACAAAAAAGGCCAAGATCAACCATATATTATTATCTGCCTATGTTTTGAAGAAAATGGCTTGTAAAGTGTTATAAAAATATATATTCTTTAAAAAATGATTTTAAATGACAGATTGTTTGTTAATAATCCTTAGATACACAAGGACCTGAGAGTTCTTTCTCTCACCTCAGGTTCCCCACCTTCTTCACTGGAAAAAGAAAAAAAGTTATACTTCTAGACTGCTCCATGTATGTGGGATAGTGCTGAGTGACCATACAGGGTTGCACTTCACCCAGTGGAGCATGGAAACTCCAGTGACAGACAGGATTTTGTGGCATTGATGTTTGTAGGGATTGTAAGTTGCTTAGCCCGTCTGTTGGCCACAAAACATAGATAGCACCTGGGGGTACCAGCCTCCCAGAGAAAAGTCACCATGGTTGAAGGTACTCTGTGGAATGGCATGGTAGGCAATTGGTCTAAATTTGTGATGTGCCACGCTATAGGAGAGAGGGGTGAGAGTAAGTGTGAGGAAAGGCTAGAGCTGTGCTCTTGGTTCCCACTCTGAATTCCAGAAAGAGAAGGCTTCTCCATAGGTTGCTGGATGTGTGTTTGAATATCCTCTGGTGGAGTCTAGTTTTGTTTGTAGGTCCCATCATATAGCAGATCTTTAATTTCATCGGTTAGACTACTGGAATTTTAATGAGACCCAAGTGAGTCATACAGGAGAAAACTTAGTCCTTATAGAACAGGTAGCAAAAAGGTACCATTTGTGGTTTTTTTGTTGTTTTTGTTTTTGTTGGTTTTTTTGCTTTTTGGAGGGGGGAGGGCAGGCTGTTGGGGTTAAGTGACTTGCCCAAAGTCACATGGCCAGTAAGTGTTAAGTGTCTGAGGCGGGATTTGTACTCAGGTCGTCCTGACTCCAGAGTCGATGCTCTATTCCAGCAGTTCTCAACCTGTGGGTTGCAACCCCTTTGGGAGTTGAACGACCCTTTTACAGGGGTCACAGGGGTCACCTAAGAGCATCAGAAAACACATATTTCTGATGGTCTTAGGAACCAAGACACCGCTTCTCTGTCTCTAGGCAGGTCTGTT
>CM053585.1:419869830-419882349 GCA_028646515.1 Pseudochirops corinnae | reverse complement strand
TTTTCTTCTTTTGTCATCTTTACCAGTCTGGTGAGTGGGAGGTAAAATTGTTTAAATTTTAATTCCTCCTTTTATTTGTGATTTGGAATATTCTTTCTTTTAGTTGCTAAGAGCTTGCATTTCTTCTTTTGAAAATTGCCTGTTCATATCCTTTGACCGCTTGTCTACTAGGGAGTGTCTAGAGTGGCTCATGTTTTTATATTTGTACCAATTCCCTATATATCTAGGCTTCTGAACATTTGTCAGAGATATTTGCTGCAAAGGTTTTCCCCAGTTAACTCTTTCTCTTCATAGTCAAGCTGCCGTTGATTTGTTCGTGCATAAGCTTTTCAGTTTTATGTAATTAAAATTGTCTATTTTGTCTTCTGCGATTACGTCTATATCTTGTTTAGCTAAGAACACCTCCCTTTCCATAGCTGTCAAAGGTATTTCCTTCATTCTCTAATTTTTTTTAGGATGTGACTTTTTATATATAGATCACGTATTCAATTGTAGGTTATTCCATATATTGTAAATGATGATCTAAACCTAATTTCTGCTACATACTATTCCAATTTTTTTTCTAACATTTTTCATTGAATAGACAATCCTTACCCCAGTAATTGTTATGCTTGGGTTTATCTAATATAGTGATTCTCAATCTTCCTAATTCCACCACCCTTTAATACTCATATGTGGGTGTATCTGCATGTGGGCGGACCCACCTGGAGACGGATAGAGTGGTGTCTCAGTTCCTAAGACCATGGGAAATATGTGTTTTCCTATGGTCTTAGGTGATCCCTGTGAAAGGGTCCTTCGTGACCCACAGGTTGAGAGCGGCTGATCTAATACTAGGCCTCTGTGTTCATTTGCTTCTGAGTCTTACTTACCTACTGGTGCTGAAGAGGGATAAGGATAGGTGTTTCAGGACCCCAATGACCAGAGTCCCTTGGTGGGAAGTCTGGAATGAATTCACCGGCTCATGCATTCTGAGTCAAGTTGGTAAGAGTTTATTGTTACGCTTTACAGCAGGCAAGAATTCTTAGGGAACCTGCAACCTTAAAGGAGTCATAGGTATATTTTTATAGAATAATCCGTAGTATAACCTGTGCCAATTATCCTAACTAGGTGAGTAAGGGTGGGATCGGGGAGGAGTTAAAGAGTAGTCAGTGCTTAAAGGGACATGTACTTTTAACATCTACTGCGCAGGCATATTGCCCATAATTCACTGGGAAATAGCCCAAGGAGGGGCTGCATGGAGGTGTGTTTTTAGGCTTGAAACGTCACTAAGCCAACTAGCAGTCAGAGCTGACTGAGAAGTGCCCAGTCTGTTACCTATCAAAGTCCTGTTTGACAAGATGGATGTTGGGAGTGGGCATGTGTCCCAAAGCTAACACGGTATCCAGGATGTATATAATGAGCTAAGGAGTATACACATGACTGAGTCTACAGTATATGTGATAGATACTCATACACAGCTGCTTCAGCCAGTACACAGTTGAGTCAAATTACTAAATTCTATAGGTGCAGCTGACCACTGTAACAAGAAGAGAGATAATTATTTTGTTGGGACATGCTGCCCTTGAGCTAGGGAGAAACTGCCTGAGACAGTGTTTTGGGGCTAGGGAGACTTAAGGCTAGAGAGAAATGTGATTTTGCAAACTGATGTGGTTTTACAAACTGTGGTTCAAGCACAGGCACCCAAGCACCCCATCAGTGCCATTTATGAACTTTTCTGCTTTTGAACTGGTACTAAATAACTTTGATGATCACCTCCTTGAAGTGTTGTTTGAAATCTTGTAATGCTAAGCCCTTTTATTAAATATGAAGAGTTTCTGATCTGGGTTAGGAACAGCTCATTCTTTGGGGGCATGGGGATGTGTTTAGGACCTGTGATTTCATCCATATGGGAAGCGCTTGCATTGGAAACCACTTCTACCAATGCAGAATGGCTATTCATTTGTCCTTTGGCCTACGGTACTGAGAAGTTAAGTGGCTTGCCTCATGTCCCACACCTCTTGCATGTCTGAGGAAGGACTTGATCCTTGCTCTTGTTTTGAGGCCAGCTCTACACTGCTCCATGCATACTTGGCTAAAATGCCATACGCATCCTTTCATAGCTTGCGAACTGTTATATAGCAATGCCTAAATTAATAAATCCTACCCGAAGAAGAGCTTGAGGATTGCAAACTCAAAGGGGCTAGCCAGTCATCTAATCCAGTTCTTTTTCTTTTATAAATGAGAAAAACCAAGACTCACAGAGGAGTGAGTTACACAAAGTCGCACAGATAGTCAGTGGCCAGCTGGGGTATTAGCCCAGATCTCCTTATCCCAAATAAGAAGTGACATTTAATTCACTTACACATCACTTTATAGACATGTTCTCTCTTGATCCTCGTGACAGATCATAGGAATCATTATCTCTAAGTCATGTGAGGACATTGACGCTTCAGATAGGTTGGAAATTGCTCCTGTTTTTACAGGTCATATTAGAAGTGGAATTCAAAACCACATCTCTCCTGACTCCAGTACTGGTACACTTTTCACTGGACCACATTGCTCATCAAATGAGATAATATTTGTAAAGCACTTAGCACAACGTCTGATATACTGTTGACATTTAATAAATATGTATTCCTTCCTTGCATCACTTTGCTACTTTCATCAGAGTGTTTATTGCTTCTCATCTTGGGTAATTCTTGTTTCTTTCTGGAAGTCCTCCACAAAGGATCCACTCATGTAAACTGTTATGATGAGGAGGATGCAAAAAGTTTTGTAAACTATACAATTTTATATGTTCTATCATCATTATAATATTTAGCATTTACATAGCAGTTTTGAGGTTTGCAAAATAGCTAACAAATATCTAATTTGTTCCTCACAACAAGGGGTCTGGAAGGAGAAGGTGCTGTTATGATCTCATTCTGCAGATGAAGAAACTGAGGCAGATGGTGATTAAGTGACTTGCCCAGGGTCACCCAATATTTGAGACTGGATTTGAACACAGATCTTCCTGGCTTATATTATTACTATTATTCTTAATGCTTTGTACCTATAGAGGCATCATGGCTACCCTTGGAGGTATATTTCCCATATAGATCCTGGATTGAATATTTTGTGGATATCCATGCAAGAGTACAGGATGTCAGCCACCCATCCCAAACTTTACTCTGATAATGAGCTTAAAATTTCCAGACTCTCTCCATGTTTTCCTTAGCGTCAGCTTCTCCTTGTCCCACCTCCCTTTTCAGGTGCTGTTGACCCCTTGCTCTTCTTCCCAATAGCCTCCTCCCTCCTCCCCATCAAAACCACAAAAGGGAGCAATACCTATCTTTTCATTTGTTGAAGGAGTGATTATATTTTAGTGCAGATTACTCGGAGCTTATTTTCTTCTTCTAGCTTTCGTTTTCTAAGCCTTTTGTTTCTAATTGTGGAATGAAAGGTTTTATTTTTTGTTAAAAGAATTTCAGAGTTCTGCAGGCAGGTGACTGGAGCTGAAATCCCTGAGGGTAAATCAGATTTGCTCCTTGGAAGGACCTGTGTGCAGTGGGGAGGCAGGGCATGGGGGACGTCTGAAAAGTCTCTTTCATTTTGTTGTTGTGGTGGTTCAGTCGTTTCATATCTGACCCTTCTTGACCCCATTTGGGTTCGGGAGTTTTCTGGGCAAAGATACTAGAGTGGTTTGCCATTTCCTTCTCCAGCTCACTTTATAGATGAGGAAACTGAAGGATGTTAAATAGAACTGGATTTGCTGTGGCTGCTGTAGGTCCTGTTCTTGAGAACCAATGGAGGAATAGGAGCCAGTGTCCTTTATCATTGGCTTCTGGTATGTAGTCAACAAGCATTTATTATGTCCTTACTATGTGCTTAGCCCTGGAGATACAAAGAAAGGCAAAGACCTCTTCTCTCAAGGGGTTCACATTCTTACAGAGGAGATGACAAAAGTTATGATTTGAGCCGAGTTTTGAAGAAAGTCAAGGAAGTTGAGGCAAGGGGTTGAGAGAAGCATAATATTTCAGGCACGGAGACATTCTGCCAGTATCAGTTCAGGGAATCTGGGTGACTGGGAGGATGGTGATACCTCACCAGTAATAAGAAAGTTTAGAAGGAGGGAAGATTTTTGGAAAAAGAAAATGAGTTCTGTTTTGAATATATTGAATGTATATAACTATGGGACATTCAGTTTGGGATGTCCAATAAAATGGGATTGTAGCTTGCACAGCTAAGGTTGGAGACATAGGCCTGGAAATAATCTCCAGTGAGATGATAATTGAACCCAAGGAGCTGATGAGATCACCAAATGAGGTAATATGGAGTGAAAAGAGGAGAAGTCATGATAGACTCTTTGGTGACTCCTGTTGCTAGTGGGCATTACACAGATCAAGAGAGGCTGAGAATGAATGGTGGGACAAGTGGAAGGACCAGCAGAGAGAAATGCCATGAAAACTTCAAGAGGGCAGAGTATCCAGGAAGAGGTGATCAGTATTATGAAATGCTTTAGAAAGGTCAAGAAGAGTGGGGATTGAGAAAAGGCCATTAGATTTGGCAATTAAGAGATCATTACTAACTTTGGAGACGTCAGTTTCTGTTGAATCATGACGTTGGAAACCAGATTATGTCCCGTAGATGGCTTTCTCAAGAAGTGGAGGAGAGACAGAGGATTATTAGTGGGATTGGTAGGTTTTTTAAGTGTGGGGACACACGCATTTTGTAGGAAGTAGAGAAGAGGCCAGCAGATAGATGACCTTCGATGACCTTTTCAGTTCTGGGATTATGTAATTCTGTAAAATGAAGCCCAGAGAAATTAAATTATTTGACCAAGGTCACCCAATATTCTATAATAGAATCACAGAATAGTGGCAGATCTGAGATTCTAATTCAAGTTTCCATAGAATCTTAGAGTTGGTAGAAAGTCTTCTTTACCAGCTATCTAGTCTGAAGTAGCAATTACCTCTGCAGTACATCCAACAGTTAGACTTTCAGCTTCTGCCTGAATAATTCAGTGATGTAGCTTACTACCACTGCAATGGATAGGGCCGTGGACTAGAACAGGGGTTTTATTTCCTTGATACCCTTAATTTGCTTGTTGACCATTGATATCATCATAGGATTTTAGGGTTGAAAAGACCTTAAAAAAATCACCTATTCCAATTCCCTTGTTTTATATATGAGGTGATAAAAAAAATGGTGCAAGAATTTTTGGTAGGTATTTGCCCCTCCTACTTAATTAACATTTAACAACTGGTTTATTATGTATTTAAAGCATAGACCCATGATATATAAAAACCAGGGGGCTCAGAGCATCAGTTTCCAGAAATATAGGTCTTAGTTACATAGGCAGGATGGGAAGAATGAAGTTTGACAGATTGCGGAAGGGGAAGGCAAAGATTTACACATCAAAGAATCAATAGAAAAAGGGGAAGATCTCCATCAGGTAAAATAAACTGTCCAGTAAACACTAGGTTTATCCCATAGCTGGAATTTACAGACTAACCATTAACACCAGAGCTGTACTTAGTTACTTGACATGGCTCGTTTTAAGTAAATATAAGTAATAAAAATGAGACAGAAATTCTTTTATCACTAACCATTTACTCAGTGGTGCTAAAGTTTGATGGCTCAGCTACATTCTGCCATGTTCCACTTAGGGAGGTGATGCTGTCTCTAACAAGTGGTTGCAATAGAGGCAAACTAGAAAAAATTATTTTATGACTTTGAACCTCACGAGATAAAATTACCCCAAGCTAAGGTTTAAGCCTAGATGTTTTGATTTTCATTTTAATGCTCTTTCCTACTACCCCACTGTGCCTCTCTGGTCTTCAGTGTCCTTATCTGTAAAATGAGGGGGTTGGCCTGACCCCTAAGGCCCCTTCCAGTTCTAGCCTCTGTGACTTCCTGTCTATTGTTAGACAGCACCAATGATCGCAGCTTCAGTTGGCTGCTGTGTGTCTTCCACTCCTTTGTCCCATCTCTGCCTTCTGGAGTAATTTGATTCAACAAATATTTATTGGGTTCCTGCCTAGGCCCTTCAAGGGACACAAAGATGAGTAGACATAGTGTCTGTCCTCAGAGTTTCAACACTCTAGTAGGAGGAATGAGGCAAGTGTACACATAACTATAATATATTTGTTGTGTTATGTAGTATATTAATGCCGTAACAGAGACATGCAATTCTGAGGGGGTTCAGAGGAACAGAGGAATCCCATCTGGTTGGAGGGATTAGCAAAGGCTTCAGTGAGGATGTGGTTGAGGTGGTTTTGAAGTGGGACAGGAAGTTCTGGGGAGCACTGTTGGGAGGAAGGCCAGGCAAGGCAGCTTATGTAGAGGGAACAGCCAGAGGAAAGGCATAGAGTGAACATACATTTTCAGGAAACAGAAAACTTAAACTCTCTTTTCCACCTAGTATCCTCAGCTTCCTAAAGTTCCTCTTATGATGTGTTTTCCATACTGTCCTGACTATTCCCTCTTCCAGAAGAACTCTAACTGATCAGAATTCATCTTAAAATTGTGTTCCATATAGACTCTGACCAGCATGGAGAATGGGAGGGCTTTCATTTCCCATAGTTTGAACACTAATACTTCTTTTAATGAAGAGCCTGAGACTGCATCAGTTTTTTTTTAAAAGCAATCACATTACACCATTCAAATGTTTTGTTAGTTTTTTTTTAAGTAAGGATAATACTGTTATCTGTCAGAGCCTTCCCCAAAAAGAAAGAGTCCTGCCTTCGTTTTGATTTTTTGCTGTTCACACACACACACACACACACACACACACACACACACACACACACACACACACACACACACACACGTGTAGTGGTAGAAAAGGAATAAATGAAGAGGTATGTGCCAGTTCTTAGTAGTTCATCAGAGAGTTACACCACTGAATGTTGGATTCTGTCTCATAATCAAGACTTGCAACATAGGGCCTGTTCCCCACTTTCTCAATAGGCCTTTTCTTCTATTTAGTAGGAGCTATCATTCTGAACTCAAAAAACCCAGATCTGGTTAGCATTTCCCTGTTGTCACCATAGCCTTGACTCAAAAATTTCCCAACACTTCCGAGGTCTTATTTGTTCCTGCATGTTGTAGTCTTCTTGGGTAAGAAAACTAAGATACAAAATAGCCTGGGTTGTAGGAAATCAACAGAGATAAGTGTTTCTCAACTGCAACTTTCTGTCCCAGACCCTTCTGTCACTGGTTCATTTAGAACAGCGGTTCTCAACCTGTGGGTTATGTTCGATTTGTAACAATGAAAATACATCCTGCATATCAGATATTTACATTACGATTCATAACAGTAGCAAAATTACAGTTATGAAGTAGCAATAAAAATAATTTTATGGTTGGGGGTCACCACAACATGAGGAACTGTATTAAAAAGTCATGGCATTAGGAAGGTTGAGAACCACTGATTTAGAACCTTTAAAAACCTAGTCCAGTACCGGTAAACTCTGAGGATAGATTGAAGCCAACTTTATTTTTCTTAGAGACAGAGAGAGTGTGTATGTGTGTGTATTTTCTTTTGCAGCATGACTAATGTGAAAACATGTTTTTGCATGACTTCACACAATCAATATCATATTGCTTTGCCTTCTCAAGGGGTGGAGGAGGGGTTGGAACTCAAAATTAAGAAAAAAATGTTAAAATTTTTATGCATGTAATTGGGAATTACCTAATAAAATAAATAAAAATATATTTAAAAAATAAAGTAGTCTAATAGTCTAGACCTTTGACAACCATGACTAGGGGTTGAATTTTTTTTTTTTTTTTGCTTTTATTTTTGGGGGGGGGAAGGTAGGGCAATTAGGGTTAAGTGACTTGCCCAAGGTCACACAGCTAGTAACTGTTAAGTGTCTGAGGTCAGATTTGAACTCAGGTCCTGTAGACTCCAGGGCCTGTACTCTATTCACTGTGTCACCTAGCTGCCCCTAGGGGTTGAATGCTTAACCAAACAAAGATCATATAATCATAGATTTAGAGAGAGGCAACTATATTGTTGATGTAGTTGGATGATTAGAGATGGAAGGGACCTTAGAGGTTAATGAGTCAAATCCCCCATCTTTTACACATGAGAAAACTGAGGCTGAAAGACACTAAGTAACTTAGTGTCTGAGACAGGACTTTAAGTCAAGCCTTCTTGACTCGGAGCCTGACACTCCACTGAACCACTGATCGGGGAGAGAGGTCATTAAGGAGGAGAAAATGGATCATTTTGATGGTAAGAAATTAAAAAGCTTTTACATGACCACAGTGTGAATAGGATATGAAAAGAAGCAGTGGACTGGGAAAGTCATTGTATCAAATGTCTATGACGATAGTCTGATATACAAGATATATAGGCAACTAACAAATATATAAGAGCAAAACCCATTCCTCAGTAGTTAAGGGGTCAAAGGAGAGGACAAACAGTTCTCAAAAGAATTGCCAATTATTTATAATAAAGAATGCTCCAAATCACTAATGACAAGAAAGATACAAATTAAGACAACCTTAAGGGTGCATCACATCCCGAAAATTGACAAAAGGTGACAAAAGATGGGAATAGTCAATTCTACAGGGATTGTAGAAAGACAGACACACCAACGCATTATTGGTGGAATGGTGAATTGATCCAACTACTCTAGGAGGCATTTTAAAGCGATTTGGGCAGCTAGGAGGCACAGTGGAGATAGAATGCCAGACCTGGAATCAAGAGAATTCATCTTCCTCAGTTCAAATCTGGCCTCAAATAACTTACTAGTTATGTGACCCAGGACAAGTCACTTAGCCTTGTTTGCCTCAGTTTCCTCATCTGTAGAATGAGCTGGAGAAGGAAATGGAAAACCATTCTAGTATCTTTGCCAAGAAAATCCTAAATGGAGTCACGAAGAGTTGGATACAGCTGAAAAAAAACAGTAACAAAAAACCCCCAAATAACTAAAATATCCATTTTCTTTGACTCAGATTCCATGAAGTATACCACAACCAGATCAATGACAAGGAGAGAGACTCCCATATATACCCAAATGTTTTTAGTAGCATTTTTTATAGTAGAAAAAAACCCTGGAAACAATGTGGTTGTTCACTGATTGGGTAATGACTGAGTGGGGTACACTCTCTGCACCTCTGTGAAGACTCCTTAGAATGAGAAGGGAGAGAAGCCATCTGGAAACCAGAGATAGAAATTATACAACGGAGGACCCTTCTGCCCTTCCCTTGCTGTCAATCAGCCTTAAGCCCTTCAGAAATTTTAGCTCTTAGCCCCTCCCCCTTCAAGTTGGGGTTTGCCAGATAAGGACATGAACTGGTTTGCTGTTTTCCTGTCCCACCTCCCACCCAATGGGAGAAGAGACAACTGGGGGGCAGGGGGTGTGTATGGTGGCGCTTGACTTTGTTAGGGTATAAATTCTTGTTCTGCCTTTTGTAACATGCCTCCTCTCCTTGATCCCCACCATGGAGAGGACCCTTCTCTTCCTGCCGTGGAAGAGAATAAAATTTCCTGTTCCTTCCTCAAGATACCTCTGGCTTTTGATTTTTCTTGGGTAGGGGATTTTTGGGGTCCATGTACCCTACACATGACTAAAAAAATCATGGTACATAAATTTAATGAAATATTACTGTTCAATGGTAAATAATAAATATGATGAAGACAGAGAAGCATAAGGAAGATTTACATGAAACTGTTATAAAGTGAAATATGCATAACTAGGAAAACAGTACATAAAATGATTACAGTGATGTGATGAGGTTTACCCAAAAAGGGTTAGGGTTGCCTGAGACCCCAAAATACCAACATTCCAGGTCCTGCCGAAAGAATTCAACTCAAGTCCTTTCCGCCAAAGAAAAGCA
This sequence comes from Pseudochirops corinnae, assembly GCA_028646515.1. Lineage (NCBI taxonomy): Eukaryota > Metazoa > Chordata > Mammalia > Diprotodontia > Pseudocheiridae > Pseudochirops > Pseudochirops corinnae. The sequence continues at coordinate 419,872,539 of CM053585.1, read as the reverse complement.
AAGTTTATTAGAAGTTCACCTGTATTGGACACAGAGCGAGTCTGTGCTAGAAAACTCTATGGTGCTCTCACACAGCAAGTCTGTACTAAGCTATTCTATGGCACTCTCAGACCACATGGAGGGAAGATGGGGTCTTACATACAGAGGAATCTAGGGGTGGTCTAGAGGAGGAGTTTGGGGAGGGTCTAAAGGAGAAGTCAATGAGGTCAGACTCCAATAATGAGTTTGGGGAGGGTCTTCAGGAGGAGTTAATGGGGTCAATGCAAGAGTGGATTGGTATTTTGATAGGCTGGAGGGTGGGAAGCAGATGGACAATGGAGGGCCAGGCTAGTAACAGAGGTTTGGGCCCAGCCACAATGAAATACTTATGGCCTCTGCAAATGACTCATCAAGTGGGAAGATTCAGTCAGACTTCAGGGGGTTCCCCTGAGCTTGTACCTCAAAGACTCAAGGAGAACTCAAGGGTGATCCCAGAGCCTGCACCTCATCAGATGGAAATGGAAAGAACAACAACTTCGTTTGAAGTTGAATGCTGAGAAATTGTAATGACCAGGTTTGGATCCAAAGGCCAGATATGAGAAGGTACCTTCTTCTGTTTCTTTGCAGCAGTGAGGGACTGTGGATTTGGAACATGATAGAAAATGCCAGATTTTTTCAACATTTTGACTAGTTTTGTTGAGCTCTCCCTGTCCCCCAGTCCCCTTCTCTCCTCCCCCTTTTAAATTTTTTGTAACATAAACTGACTCTCTGAAGGAGAAGGGGAAAAGGATTATTTATGTGAAAACAACATATATCAATAAAACTCATTTTTTAAAAGGCTCTTCCTAATAGACACAGGTTCTTGTCAGTGTCCTGGAGTGCCCTATGGGTGGCTGCATAACTGTGAAAGCAGTTGATCTAGGTCCCTTTTCATATTCATGTGCATTCAGAGAATACATACAGAGCTGGAATCACAGCAATATGATCATTACCTTACCAATGCTATTAAATGACAATTGCTTTAAAATTTTTAAGAGCTTTAATGATCCAATCAATCAACAAGTCTTTATTAAGCCCTTACTAAGTGAGAGGCCTTGTATTAATCCTTAGAGATACAAAGGGGAAAGTGAAACTCCCTGCCTTTAAGGAATTTAGATCCTAATCAGGGAGAAAATCCCATTTGAGTCTATATACAATGAAATGACTACCTCACAACAACCCTGTCTATGGTAAATGGTAGAGGTATTATTAACCCTATTTTACACATGAGGAACTGAGTTTAATTAGTTCATGGTGGTCGCTCATCTAATGTCAAGAGGCAGGATTTGAACCTGACTAAATCCAGCAGGCTGTCCAGTAGACCCTACTGCTTCACATGTCATCCTTCCCCTAGTTTTATAGATAAGATAGTTTAATTCAGAGAGGTGACTTATAAGAGGGTCACAGTTAACAGTGCCAGTGCTGGGATTACAACATGCTTTCTCCCCTGTACCACTACTCTCTCTCTCTCTCTTTTAAATACTACTGTTTTTCCCTTTTGAACTGCATGAAATCAGACAGATATAATCTATAAAGTTTTATATTCTGTATCTTAAATTGGAAATTGGTTCTAAGCCTAGGTTATCCATATCCTTACTGTAATTGGCTTTCCCTTAAATAGTCTTAGTCATACATTCCTTTGGAGAGAAGATACGGGTCCAGCAGGACTGCTGGCCTCCTTCTGCCCCTCCAGCCCTTTGCTCATGATGACTTTTGGCCTAGTGGTAGTATATTAACTCTATTTCACTGGTGATCAAAAAGAATGAGCTGTCCAAGGGATTCTAGCCAGCAAATGCCTGCCTTTTCTGTATTGCATGGTCTCTTATCAAACTTAGTTACTCCTTGGCACAGTGCTGATGTCTCCAGAATAGATGCCACAGTAAGTACAGCACTAGGTTTTCTGCTTCTGATCCCGTCTGCCAGTGTGTGGTGGGGATCTTTGCACTTCATACTGAGAGGGGGATGGGAACTCCTCAAACCTGAATGAGTTTTTAGTCAGTTTATACCCGTGGACAACTATTTCTTTGCGCTTGCAGGTTTATCTACATTTGGTACTTTTCTCTACTCATTTTGTGTGGATGTCTGTGAAAAATTACAGCGGACACACTTTTTTTAAAAAAAAAATTTGATTTATTTCTTTTTTTGTTTACATCATTCATTTCCATGAGATTTTGAGTTACAAATTTTCTCCCCATCTTTCCCCTACCCAACACCTCAAAACAGCCATCCCACTGTATAACCTCTCCTCCAATCTGCTCTCTCCTATGTCCTCCCCCAAGGCCCTCTGACTTTCCTGTAGGGCAGGGTGGATCTCCCTACCCCAGCGACACACTTTTCTATCACGGGATGGGGATAGCAGTTCAACCTGCTTCTCTTTACTAATTTTTCAAAGTTTTCAAGAGCAAAGCTTATAGTTGTCTATCAAGAAATCAAATTTTCACCCTGTCTTATTTTTATTACCCTCTTTTAGTTTTGTATGGGCAAGTAATATACCAAAGGACCTCTAATCCCCTCAGTCTGTGTAATTACTTCACTGCTTTAGATTGCTATCCATATATGCCTTCCTATTCTTGCCTTTCCTTAAGTCCTCTCTATATAGTCTACCTAACACACTAGAGGCCTTCTTCTGATTTTATATATATATATATATATATATATATATATATATATATATATATATATATATATATA
>CM053585.1:419848476-419861437 GCA_028646515.1 Pseudochirops corinnae | reverse complement strand
CTTCCAGAAACTGTGTTGCCCAGGTGTCTTTGCTGTAGTTGCAAAGTGACTCATTGAAAGCCCAGTAAGGCTTGTTGCTGTACAGGATAAGGCAGTTACACAGGATCACATCCAATTATGTAAAAATCAAGGCAACTGAGCAATTCCATATCTGTTCCCTATTCAGGTCCCTGTCATCTTCCTTCTTGCTTCTGAAACTGATGGAGAGTAAGTTGCTCTTCAGATCTAAATACTATAATTCTCAGTATTCCCAGTTTTGTAAAATTCTAGGGGGAAGATTTGAATATAGCACAGAAATATTTTTATTTTATAGCCAGCATAGAAATACTTTTCCTGATGTAAGTTTGTATGTAGGTAATAGCTGAAAAAGGTTCAGCCCAGACCTGGCACATTCTCGGGGGCTGTAGAACCATTGTGGAAAGAGGCATTGACTTTCCAAAGACTCCAGAATATCTCACCTATATCTGCTGCATTCATTGCCAAGGCACCTTGAAAATCTTTTAATCTATTCCATATATGTACCTTGTAGAAATAATCGCATATGTGGGTTTTCATCATCTTTCGGGAATACCATTTTCTCTTTAAAAAAATGTACTGGCTTTTCCAGCCAGGTATTAATAGACATAGACACTTGATCTCCTCTCTCTCCCACTGGTGAAGTGGAATGGGTGTGTTTTGGTCTGTCTTTGTTTCAGTGGTGCTGGTGCTGAGGTGATGCTTACACAGGAACACATGCTGAGGCTTTATCTTACGTGAGACTCACCCACCAGTGGCCCTTCCAGGGTAGAAACACTCCATAAAGGAATCCAGGAATCCTGAGAGAATTGATGTCATATCATGTGCTTGTATACACATACATGGAGTTAAAAGCAGCTATGATGTTGGCAGGGTGTGGAGTCCTGGTGATTGGCATATCCACAGGCACTCCAAGTGTCCATTCTTTGCCCTCTAATAATGCCCCTTCTAATGAAGCAGAAGGGCTCCTCCCCACCAACAGGGTTTGCCATAATCTGTTACAACATAAATGCATATCTAAGCTTTACCTCAATAATTTTTTTTGCTCAAAATAATGTGGATTTTTGCCCAAACTAATATAGATATTTAACTTCAGAGAGATTTTGGTATTTACTCTTCTCTGTGGTGTATTATATAGATCTATCATTATTGTCTGTTCAAAAATGGTACCTTCATTTTGGGGTACCATTTATTTGGGGTAATATATCTCTATAAGACTTACTTCCTATTGATGTACAGCTCTAGGGAATATGACAATGGTAAGCTGAAATTGAATGTGGGCTTACGAAGGAAGGGACTGCTGGGGAGCGTTATGTAAACATTTTAGTCTGTCTCTCAGTACAGTGATACTAGCTCTAGGCTAGTACTGGAGGTCACAGGCTTAATCCAACTGTTAACATTTTCAGGCTACCCCCACCTTTTGGCTAGAAAGAATACTCTTGTTCTGCCTATAGCTGCCGGTCTGAATGACTGTTTTCCTAGTCTGTTATTAGGATTCTTATTTGTTCTGTAATTCTTCCATGTAAAAAGTGCCCATGCTTTCTCCCCCAATATAGGCTTTCAGTTTTTATCAACAGATTGTTTGCAGCTCCCCTGTCATCATTTCTGTCTCCATAAACATCTCACCCATGAAAGCCTACTCACTCTCCTTTCCTTACTTCCCTGTGATTTTCAGCACCTTCTTGTGGTCCCTTTTTGCATACTCTGTGAGGGCTGTTGATTTTTCTTTTGGGACTTAACTGTTGATTTGTTTTCCAAACCTCTAAAAAATTTGCAGGAATGACATTTTTAGGTTGTTTATGGTGTGTCTGTGCTAAGAATGGTTGTAAAAATACCTAAATAGTCTTTAAGTACATATGTGGAATATATGTTGTGAGCTATAAATAACCTGCATGGGTTAAATATTGACTTAGAAGTACAGGACATCTCCTGACCTAATTTGTCTTTCAGACTCACTGTCTAGGCACACTTTGAAATCACCACAACTGCTATTCTGACCATAATAGGTCATAGATAGAGTTGAAAGGGATTTTAGAGGCCATTTAGTATAACCCTTTAATTTTACAGATGAGGAAACTGAGAAGTGATTTTCCCAGGTTCTTACATATAGTAAGCATCAGAGGTGGGCTTTGTACCCAGATCTTCCTGATTCCAGGTCCAGGACTATGCCAGCTGTCTAATCCAACTGCTTATTTTACAGATGAGCAACTGAGAAATTTAATTAACTACCCAAAGTCACATAGTATATAGCAGAACTAGGATTGCAAACCCTGTTGATTGGACTCCAAATCCAATATTCCTTCCACTGTTTCATTCTCTTTTTTAAACAAAATTTAAGTTTCTATTCTAATTGGAAAGCTGACTTGCCAGGTCTCCTTACCAAGGAATATTCCTATCTTAAACTATCATTTTGTTTTCTAGAACAGTGGTCTCCAAAGCGTGTGTTTTGGTGAGGGGGAAGGGGTGGGGAGAGTACCACAAAATGATTCATTGGACTGAAGGAAGAAAACAGTAGAATTTCTACATGTCCCTATTTTTTATCTAAAACATAAGAAAGAAATTAAGCTTTATTAATATTTAATATGTAGATCAACCTGGTACCTCCTGTGGTCTGTGTGTCCAGGGGTTGTTCACATGTCACATGCAGTACACAAGGAATCGGAAGGGCTTATGATGGTCCTGCCATTCGTTATTTACTTCCCATGTTTTTGGTTAAGCAGGGATTATATTACCTAGTTTTAACTAGCCCTAACCCTCACAAAATGGACTAGTGTCTTAAACACGTCCTGCAAACCAACCTAGGATTGAAGGATGATGACAAGAGTATAAACCAAGAGGAAAATGTCAGAGTTGGCACTTCTGGTATGAATTCCTCGTTATCTCTTTTAGGAGATAAAAAGCCATGATGATCTCATCAGATCTGTGAAACTGTTAAGATTACTTGAAAGGTAAGAGTTGTTTTTCTTTTGTTCGGTCGTTTTTCAGTCATGTCTCATTCTCTGTGACCCCATTTGAGGTTTTCTTGGCAAAGGTACTGGAGTAGTTTGCTGTTTGATTCTCCAGCTCATTTAACAGATGAGGAAACTGAGGCAAACTGGGTTAAGTGGCTTGGCCAAGGTCACACAGCTAGTAAGTATCTTAGGCCAGGTTTGAACTCAGATGAGTCTTTCTGATTCCAAGCCCAGTGCTCTATCCACTTTACCACCTAGCTGCCATCTGTAACAAGAAGCTTCACCCTAAATGTATAATTATGCTGAATGTGACAGCCTATTAGTTAATGATGGTGCAGCTATCATGAGTAAGAAGACGTTTAAAAACTAACATTCAGCAATCTTTTGTCAGTTTCCTTATACATGCAAGGGATTGGGCAGGAAACAGAGAAGACTACAGATAAGAATAACAATATCTAGCATTTAAATAGCACTTTAAGGTTTGCAGGGTACTTTGTACATGCTATTTCCTTTGTTCCTTACAACCACTCTGGAAGGTTGATACTATTCTTATTTTTATTTTTTATTTTTATTTGGAGGGGGAAGGTGAGACAGTCAGGGTTAAGTGACTTGCCCAAGGTCACACAGCTAGTAAGTGCTAGGTGTATGAGGTCGGATTTGAACTCAGGTCCTCCTGACTCCAGGGCTGGTGCTCTATTCACTGTACCACCTAGCTACCCCTTAACCCCATTTTACAGAGGAAACTGAGGCAGAGAAAGGTTGATTAGCCCAGTATCACAGAACTAGTATCTGAGAGATTTTGAACTTGTCTTTATAGTACTTTAGCTTCTGTGTCACGTAGGTGACTGCTGTCCTAAAGCCAACAACCTAGTCAGGTATACCCACCAATAATTGTCATCTGATTTAGAACATGATAAAAACTGTAAGAGAAGCACAAAGATAATTGATTGTTGTTAATTGGCTGCAGAAGGCTTCCCAGAGGAATTGGAAATTGAGCTGAACTTTGAATAATGGACAGAATTTTTATCGGGAGAGATATAAGGAGAAGGACACTCCAAGAATCTGGAATATAGACATCATAGGCAAATTCATAGAGACAGAAAAAGGCATTAAGAAAATCCATCTAGCTAAAATAAACATAGACTTTATGAAAGTGACTAGTGTGAAATAAAGCTCACTGGAAAGGGAGGTTGGGAATATTGCTTGAATGACGTGTGTGCCCACCTGATTCTGGGCTTTGTAGTAATTAGAGCTGCAAGGGACTTTAGAGATTGGGTCAGTGATTCTCAAACTTTTGGGCTCAGGACTCCTTTATACTCTTAAATACTATAGAGGACCCCAAAGAGTTTTTGTTTATGGGTTATATCTATTAACATAAATAATAGTATTAGAAATTAAAACTGATAAGATTTCAAACATTGAAATAATTTTTTAAAACCCATTACGTGTTAATAATATAAATAACATTTTATGAAAAAATAACTTTTCCAAAATAAAACAATTAGTGAGGAGTAGCATTGTTTCACATATTTTCACAAATCCTTTTATTGTCTTGACAGTAGAAGACAGTTGGATTCTCATATCTGCTTCTACACTGAGTCTGTTTCAGTATGGTGTTTTGGTTGAAATTTATGGAGAACTTTCAACCTCTCACAGATAGGTTGTTGGAAAAAGAAAGAGGAATATTTTAATAAGCAAATAATGTCTTACTTTGAGAACCAGTGGTTTGGCTAGATGAACAATACCTTTATTTTACAGGTGAGGAAACTCATCCCAGAGCCCCAAAGAGATAAATGACTTACCCAAGATAACCTAATTGCAAATAGTGGAGCCATATGCAAACCCAGGTGCTCTGACTCCAATTCCTCGCTGGTAGTCAATAGGGAGCTATCATTGAGTTTTGAATAATGGTGCAATATGGTTTTGTCTGTGCATAAGGAAAATTAGCCCAGCACTTTTATGAAGAGTGGATTTCAGGTGAGAGAATCTTCTATTAGTAGGATGATGTTACAGTAATCCATTGAAGTCAAAGGACCTCAGTTTATATCTTGGTTCTGCAACTTAATACCTGTGAGACCTGTAAAATAAAGAAGTTGAACCAGTTGACTTCTAAGATTCCCTCAGCTGTAAACCCTATAGTCCTATAGTTTTTACTCATAGGGACCCTTCATTTGCTACTTCCCTCCTGTATATCCCTGGGCATTTAGCTTCTATATCTAAAATTCTATGATTCTGTTGTTGAGGTTTAGGGTTTAGGGGTACTCAAGGCCCCAAAATATCAACATGATGGGCCCTGCCAAATGAATTAGACTCAAGTATTGTCTCAGCAAAAGAAAAGCAAAGTTTATTAAAAGATTCACCATAATGGGTAGACTCTTAAGGAGCCTAAGTATTTGTGAGTTTATATTAGACAAGTGGGCCAGAATAATCTGACAGAGTGAGTCTGTGCTAGACTGAATTCTCAGCCCAGTCATGGAGGCAAGATGGATCTTAAATACAGAAAGAGTGTGGGAAGATTTAGAGGTGGTCTAGAAGAAGGGTTTGGGGAGGGTCTTGAGGAAGAGTCTGAGATGGATCTTGAGGGGACTGAGGTCAGACTCCTGTAATGAGATTAAGGGTAGGAAATAGCTGAAGGCTACCTAGAGATGACAGACAATGGAGGGCTAGGCTAGTTTAAGCGTAACAGATTTGGGTATAGATATTTTGATAGGGTCAAAGATGGGAAGTAACAGGACAATGGAGGGCTAGACTAAGTTAAGAGTAACAAAGATTTGGGCCTAGCTATAAATAAAGGCTTACGGTTTCAGGCAATTGCCTCATCAAGTGGGAAGATTCAATCACAGTTCAAGGGGTTTCCCAGAGCCCATACCTCATCACTATGACATACCTGAAGATGGATTATGTGTGTGTCTTTCTTCCACAACTTTCATCCAGATCTCCTTATCTTCAGGTTATACATTCTCAGCTATTTTCCAGTCATCCATGTATGTCATAATTTTAAGTTCTACCATTTCTCTTTTATTAGTGAGTATGGGGAGAAATCACTTAGATATTAAATATGGGAAAGTATTTATTTGGGATGGGGTAGGAGTTGAATTCACTACCAAGTTCCTAGATTTGCCCAAGCAGAATGTTGTGGAAAGAGAATTAGACTGGGAGTTAGGAGGCTGTAACTTTTACTAATTTACTATACAATCTTGGGCAAATCAAAGGGAGGCAATGTGGTTGAGTGGAAAGAATCCTAGCTCTGGAGTCAGGGAACCTGGGTTCAAATCCTTCCTTTTATCCTTACCACTTATGTGACCTTGGCCTATAAGACATTTAGTCAATCCGGGCCTGTTTCCTCATCTACAAAATAAGGAGGTTCCTCTAAGATTGCTTCCGGTTCTACAAATATAGCCCTCCTTCCCTTTGTGAATCTGTTTCCTCATCATACAGTGAGAAATGAACTAGATCTCAGAGATTCTTTTAAGTTCTAAAAATTATTGTCTGTGCTGATGGAGAGCACTGACATTTTATTTTCATTGAAGAAACCCTAGACAATTGTTTTACAGATAGGGAGTGGATTGGAGAATCTAGATGAATTGTCTCTCAGCCCAGGACCATTGCTTACACCTCCTCTTCCATTCTATTTTAGTTGGCAGGAGTCTCAGATCTTCATTACCGTCTTCCTGGGCTATTGCAAAAAAGTCTTCTTAGAGGTTTTTCCAATTGTATTTTCACCCTTCTCTGTTTCCATATTTCAGGCTGTGGTCAAAATATTTCTTATGCATAGACTTGGTCATATAACTCAATAATCCCCAGCAATTGCCCTTTCCCATTCACACCCCGCTTCTATATTACCTCCTAAGTAAAATTCACTTTCCTTTGACTCCTACCACATTGCCTCTATATCTGTCTTCAGGCTGGGTATAGAATCATGGATTAAGAGCTGGAAGGGGATCTTGATTCTCCCTATCCCCTCTGTACTTCCTCCAAGGAGTCTTACCTAACCTCTTTTCTGATTATAAGGACCCTCCCCCCACACATATGCATTTAATTTTTGCCAGTTTCTAATGCAGTTATCATATAATATTGAATATTATAGCGAGTTGTGTTGGTGTACCCCTCTGCTAGAAAACGGGCCAATCTGTGTGAACAGGAACTGGCAATGCCTCCTGTGCCGTTTTCTCCCCCCTTCCTCAGCACCCAACACAATGATCTGCACTTGGCACCTGTTCTTATATTTGTAGCAGTCCTGCTCGATGCTTTTTTTTTTTTTAAGGATTAAAAGAACAATAGTCCTGTTCAAGTTTGCAGGAAAGAAAGGCATAAATACTTTTATTCTATCTTTCACCTTCATGTTTAAGAAATTCAAATGAAAGAGGAATATCATTGGTTAATTTTCCATGAGACACCAGTAAATTCCATAAAGAAAGAGCAATTTCAGCATGGCTAGATTTCACACAGAATGAATTTTTAACACAGCTGCAGTAACAACAGGAACCGGAAGGAGCACTGTTTTTTGAGTCAAAAGCCTTGGGTTCTAATTCTGTTCCTGATCAATATTCCCTTCTTGATGTAGGAAGGAAGGAAATGGGCATTTATTCATTGCCTATTACGTGCCAGGAGATTTACAAATATTATCTCACTTGATACTCACAACAACCCTACTGGGTAGCCCCTGTTATTATCCTCATTTACAATGGGGGAAATTGAGGTAGATAGGTGAAGTAACATATAGCTAGCAGGTTTGGATTTAGTAGTGGTTAGACTTCAGGCGGTCTAACTACTGCGCCACCTAGCGGCTTCTTTAGGTAAATCACTTAGTCACCCTCAGGTTTCATATATGAAAAACCAGAAGATTGGACTTGACCTCTGACGTCCCTTCCAACTTTCCGGCTACGAGCCTGTGAACTTGGTTTGAGCCTGGCTCTGAAACAAGTGAGATGATGTTGGGAAAGTCACTTTACTTACCTCTGTTGGTTTATTTTCCCTTATGTAAAACAGGGGAATCATAGCATAATAGAGTTGCAGCTGAACTTCATTTTACAGATGGGGAAACTGAGGCAGAGAGGTTGAATGACTTAGGGACCCACGACTAGTAAATGCGATTTGAACCCAGGTCTTGCATACTGAGCAAGTCATTTAGTTTTAGAAAAGAATGTGTAGTTGGTCTTTGAGCAATCAAGAGCCCGAAGCATTTAAATTCCTCACTCCCAATCAATTCTCTGGCCCCCACAGGCGAATTATCTAATCGAATAAGCACAAAAGGTTGCCTTGTGTTTTACTCTCTTGCCCTTGTTTTATTCTCCGCCCTTGTACGGTCGGGCTATGTTGGAGAGGGACTTTCCTTTAGGGTCCTGGGGGTATATTCAGCAGCATTTGTTTGAAATGCATTAAAAACAAGTCCAGTGTTGGATTCAGGTTTCAGAACAGGGGCGGGCTACGCAGTCTGCCATAGAGAAGGAGTGTTAGGTATAGCGAATGGAAAAAGAGCTCGGTGGCTAGCCAGCCAGGTGGCTTTTGCTTTCCGAGATGAAGGTGGCAGCCCGGGGAGAAGAGGGTTTAAGGAAGTAAAGCGGGGCGGAGCAGAGGCTAGGGAGACATTTGGACCAACTGATGCCTCCAGCGGCGGATGGGGCGCTCGAGAGAAACTGGCAAGCCTAGGGAGGGAGAGTGACTTCCCAGTGGAGTCATGCGGGACGTGTCAGACGTGTGGAAGCAGCAGAGTATACTTTTCTGTCTGAAATTCCAGTTTCGTAAAGCAGTTTCTGTGATTCTTTACCCTCCCTGTTTGATTGATGTAAACAGTTTTGTTTTATATCAGGTTGTTTCACTTCTATCAACGTCGATATATTTTGAGATGTCTCCAATTTAACGAAAATTATTTATATAAAATTAAGAAAATTATCGATAATATTGCTATAGTCCTCATATCGATAGACTATTGTCAATACTACTTTGCATTGTTGTAGCAAAGGGACGGACATATATGGTACATGTGGTATTTTAATAAAGGCAGTAATTTTAAAATTAAATTTATTATTAACTAAGCCCTAACTGCAAGACTGTGCACTAGGTCTTCAGAATTCAAAAAGCCAGTTAGACCCTGCCCTCAAGGTATTTACATTCTACAGAAAATCTAATTGTAAAGTTTCTGAAAGGTGTATAATTGTACCGTACGGAGAATTAATTCGACTTGGGACGAAGTGCCAAAGCTATGTTCCTAAGTCTTGTTTTATTAATAAATTCCTTCGAGTGGGCTTGTCACTTTTCCTTTCTGCTCCGGAATCACTCCACTACCCACTTTGTGAGTTCTTCGCCAAGGTTCCAGTGTCATTGTGACCTGAAGGGTCGAGGAGGGTAGTTTCAAAGCGCCTAGAATCCAGGAGGCGACTGGGGTATGGAATTGGAAGATGGGGGTGGGGTGGAATTGGGGATCATGATGATTACTTCAGTCCGGTACCCTCGCTAACAAGACTTCAGGTTTGGGGCATAGTTAACATCCAGGATGAGAACCTACAAGTAGAGCCCCAGAGCTTGGTAGGAAAGTGACTAAATGGTTTCTTGGGCACCGGGTGTGTGGGGAGAGGAGTGATCGCTTTTCGTGTTCCCCTTAAATCATCGCAAACATTTAGTGTAATATAGAAAACCTTTCACTCCTTCTCAACAAAACGTGATCTGTCTCATTCTACATTCTCCCATCCATGACTCACCTTACATAGGATCAGTCTATTTAAATTGCTAAAACCTCTCCCTACCCCAGTTAGTAAGTTTGATTGCTAGGAAGTTGTATTCATTTTTACTAGGGCTAGGATGTCAGTTGCCATTTGGGGAAGGGAAGAGATGGGAATTTACAAAAAGAGGTGGCTAGATTGTGTACCTTTTTGATAGCAAGACGGGGAAGGGTGGATCTATGGGGCACCTTATTTTATTTTCCTTTTAATAAACCAGGGTGAGTGGGGGTGAAACAGGCCGGGAGAGTAACTGGGCAGCCGGGAGGGGGCAGCAGCCGAACGCTCTCCCTCCCTCCTTCATTACCCTTTTTTTCTCTCCTCCCTAGCCTGAACAGAAAGAATGTTCTCCCCGCCCAGGGGCGGTCGGTGGGCGTGGATGCCGGCCGGCGTCGTCGTCTTAGAAATAGCCTCAGTCGGGGAGGCATCAGTGCAGTACCAGAGAGAGAAACGAAAAGGAGAGACCTGGAAAGCCAACGGTCTCTGGCACTGAAAGCTCGCTTGCAAGCGTGTGTCTTCAGGCAAAAAGGTCGGGTGGGGACAGCTGGTTTTCTCACAGTCATCTGGGAGCCTCGGAAAGCTTTTGTAGCATCAGTCACCAGAGCCACGGGGCATTAAACTCAACGTTGTTCGTGCAGGAGCTCAGAGGGTGGGGACGATTTAAGCTGATATCTGGAAAGAAAGCTTAGGTTTAGAATCTTTGTCTACGCGTTGCAAGGCTCGTGTTTTGCAAGACTTTTTTTTTGTTGTTTTTAAAGGTCGTACTGTGTGGTTATATCTACCCGTACGCATCTTGCACCCCCTCTTACCGCTTTGTCTATTGAGGTCTTTTGATTCCAAATCTGCTCTGTAAGTTTAGTGAATTTGGGCAGGGGAAGGGTGGTGCCACACCGAAAGCTCGAAGTGAAGATGCCCATGGAGCTGACTCAGAGTCGGATGCAAAAGATATGGATTCCTATCGATCACCGTCCTTCGCTGCCAAGACGTAGGTACCGAGGTGCGGGAATTCTAGCCCCCAGGGGGATGGGAGGGACCTACGGCGTGGACCTACGCCTCTCCTCGAGCCTTTGTGTCTTGATTTATTTAAATGTGAACCCTTTGGAAAGAGCTATTGTGTGACTGCGGTGAGAGAAACACGCTTTTGTGTTCGAGGCGGGCTGCTGCTCCGGTGGTCCCGGGATCTGTTGCGGGTGGGGAGTTGGAGCGTGGAAGGAGGAGCCCACTGGAGGAGGGCTTTGGGGGGAGGGATTCCCTTAGTTCCAGAGCGGCAGGTGGTCACGCTCCTTTCAGACTCCGGAGCCAGGGGTAGCTATGGTCCTAGGTGTTCGGGGAGGATGGAGGAGACATGCTTGGCTAGATGGAGTGGGGGAGGCGGGGGGGGGGGGGCTCGCATGCGATGAAGCGGCTGGGGTTTGATTCGTTGCATCCGGGCAGAGCTCTGACTGCAACGGCTGCTCCTCCCCTCTCAGTGAGGGGCGGCGGAGGGGGCGGAGAGGGTTGGCGCAACCTGACACCATCCGGGCTCGCGTTCCTAGGCTGGAGCCCCTGGTCTCCGCTGCGCCAGGGTGTGTGTTGGTAGAGGGAGGGATGGAGGAGGGACATTCCAGGGGGAGGAGGGGAGAGAGCCGGGGGGGCGTAGGAGGTGGGGGTTAAAGCTAGTTTCCTCCACGTGCGCCTCCCGGGCGGGAAAGGGGGCGTCGCGGGCGTGCCCAGCCCTGCGGCTCATTTAGGAAAGCCGGGACTAGAGGAAAACCCGGAGAGTAGGATCTTTTGGAAGAGGCCGATGCCGACATTATCTCTGCCGAGGTTCTGGTGGTCTGGTGCGGGGAAGCCGGAGCGGGCTGTCCATTTCCCTCTGGTACCGCCGACTAGTAGTTTTCCCCACATCTGGGTCTGACTTAGACTGACCAGGCTTTGAACTTGATTGTACACCTGGGGCCCGAGAAAGGTCTTGTGACTTGCAGGGCTCCGGCTCCCGTCCTGCCTTCCTTTCCCCCCCCCCCCCCCCCCAGCTCAGCTGGTAGCTGATGCAAGGCGCATCACGCGAGCGCTCCGGGCCACTGGAGGAGCGGGGCCACTGAGCTGCCTGCGGAGGGCGGGCTTGCGGGAACTGAGAGAGCTAGAAAAAAACCGAAATCATCAGTCGAGGGGCGGGGGAGAGCGTCTGCTGCTTGGGACCTGCCAGCCTCGGAGTTGGGCTCTCTCCTCTCCCGTTTTTAACCCTTACTTCAAAATATACTTGCAATACCTCCTCCCCTCTGCGGTATCCTGCTCCCCTTGCAATACTCCCCTCCCGTTTGCAATATTCTCTTTTCCTTTGCAATATCCCCTCAGCTTTATATGACCCTTCTCCCCTTTCCCAGATTAGTTTGAAGAGATATACCTCTTAGAGTAAATGCAGAATGATTGAAATCAACCACTACGTATTCTCTCATTAGTTAGATCACCATCGGGATCTGTTCTTGAATTCTAAAGAAAGAAATTGACTTAAATCCACCAGACAAATAAAGCTGACTTTTATAGTCCTTTTTTCCATAAAGCAAATACTCGGACATCTTCCTCATCCACACTGTAATCGTAAATGCTTTACAGTGGCTTTTATTCTTTAATGGTGTCCAAAGCATTTCTGAGTTTGGGAGATTGATTCCTGGTTTCTTTTCCTCCTGAGATATCTCATCTCCTAAGATATCCAGGGTATCTTCTGCTGTCAGCTCGGAAAGGAAAGATAGCACTCTACCAGTTGTAAATGGTATCTGATGCTTTCTGGTCCTGCCTTCTTGTTTCATTCGTCCCACCTCCCAGTAATTCAGGTTTGTTTTCTAAGTGAGATACAGTAATTGTGAAATCGGTCCAGTTCTTTGCACTTAATAACTGGACTGCCGGACTTGGAGATGGAAACTTGGCCTTCCCTTTATTCTCACCCTTAAGGGATTTGATCCCTTGGCAATCCATTCTAGTGGGGTGGGAATGAGGGTGGGGATGGGGGGGGGGGAAGCTCACAGTTCGATAAAATACTGTTCCTTGCATTTAATCTTATCTTCCCATTCCGGCATTCAAAGCTGCAGATAATTCGATTGCTTCTGCAGGTGATGAGTCCTTTTGTTACCTGCTTGTCTCTAGAGAACTAGGTTCCTGCCTGGGAGTGGCATTTATATTCTGTAGTCAGATGATAGGGTTTAGATTGTAAATTTTGCCTCTTCTCTTTTTTGCTTAGACTCTAAAGAACCTTGGTATTAGACTGAGTGCCTAGTGTAATTGAGTGTCTGTGGAAACTTGCCA
>CM053585.1:419817472-419848376 GCA_028646515.1 Pseudochirops corinnae | reverse complement strand
TCTCTAGAGAACTAGGTTCCTGCCTGGGAGTGGCATTTATATTCTGTAGTCAGATGATAGGGTTTAGATTGTAAATTTTGCCTCTTCTCTTTTTTGCTTAGACTCTAAAGAACCTTGGTATTAGACTGAGTGCCTAGTGTAATTGAGTGTCTGTGGAAACTTGCCAATGCAATTTGGAGTGCATTTTCTCCATTTCTAATAAAGCCAAATTCTACAGCTCTGAGTTAGGCCAATTTTCTGGAATAAAATCTTATTTTTAATTTTTTTTAATTGATTCTGTGGGGCTTTTGAATAACGCAATGGCTAGAGAGGCGGATATGTTCATGTTGGAATCAGTCAGAATTCTAAGGGTCTTTCAGTACTGATAGAATAACTCCTTGAATTGTTTGACTTGGAGAGTGCGAGTCATTTTTTTCATTTGGGTCACCATTACACTTCCATGGTCCTGCACGTCTCACACGAAGAGAAAATATCTCTTAAAGCTCAGTTGCATTCTTAGGCATTCATAGCACCGGGGAAGCAAGCGTGCAGTGCCGCTGAGGAGGGGCATTTTTGAAAGCAGATGGATTGTCTTTCTCTTTTCCTTTGAAATCTTTGGGAGTGTGAAGCTTCATAAATTTGGATCTCAAATTATCTCTTGCAGCCCTTTAATTTACTTATCTTTCCTGTCACCTAGCTTAATTTCTGTTCACAGACAAAATATCAAAAGAATCTCATCTTGTTTGACAAATTAAAGGAGAAATCATTGTCATTGCAAATTGGCCTTTCACATTTGGCTTTTAAGATACTTTACAACCTGACTCCCAGCTATTTTTGAGCTCTATGGTTCAGCCAGCCTGTCCATTTTTCTCACAGATATCACCCCTACCTGTTTTGCCTGGAGCTCTCTCTCCACCTCTTGACTGCCTACCTTCCTTAGCCCTAACTAAAATCTCACCTAAAGGAATCCTTCCCCAGTCCCTCTTAATTTCCAGGGCCTTCCTTTTAAGGTTTAGATTGTAAGCTCCTTGAAAGCAGGGATTATCTTTTGCCATTTTTGTTTACCCAACACTTAGCACAGTGCCTGGCTGTGCGAAGTATACACATCCCTAAATTTTTATTGAATGTTTGAAGGATGCCAGGTTCTGAGTTTAGAGGGATGGCTCTTAAGTCTGACCTCAGAGTTTATCAGAATTGAGGAGGGTTGAAAGTCAGGGATGTGCATGAAGACCTAGAAATGTATGGGGAAAATATACACAATAATAGCTCACAGTTGTGTAGAAACATAGCTTCTCAAAGTTGGCCAGCAAGCAGTGTGCACAAAAACAGAGGAAAGTTTAATTGAGAACTGTCTGGGACAGCTAGGAGTGCCAGTCCTGGGAGTATGGAAGACTTATCTCCAGATTGAAATCTGCCTCACACACTTCTTGGCTGGGCAAGTCACTTAACCCTGTCTGCTTCAAGTTCTCTCATCTGTCAGTTCAGCTGGAGAAGATGTCAAACCATACCAGTATCTGCCTAGAAAACCCCAAATGGGGTCACAGAGTTGGACATGACAACAAGAAAGGGGGGAAGTTTAACAAAATAAGCACAATTCAATGTAAATTTGTTAATCTTTGATTTTCTGAGTCTTTATGCTTCCAGAATTGAGTTTGACTCCACTGATCCAGGGCATTCCTGCCATACCTGAACAAGAATCCCCTCTACAACATTCCCACAGAACCAGAGGTGGAATGGACTTTGGAAGCTAGCATCTTAGCCCAACCTGTAACCTGAATGGGTCAACCCACCCTTTGATGGAAGACCTTACGTGATAGGGGGAGTCCCCTGGCTTCTTGTGTAGCTCTAATTGTTTTTGATTTAAAAAAAAATTAAAATCCCCCTGTCTTGCTGACCCTGCAAGTATAGGGACTACTCACAGGCCAATCCCATTCTGTTCCATTTGCCACCTGCTTGAGTTTGCCCATTCACTCGATCACCATATTAACTTCAGACTTAGTGCTGAGCTCAAACCCAGTAGGTACTTAATAAGTGTTAACAATTGATTGAATGAATGTGACTGTTGGCCCGACTGCTTTTGGGGTGGTCAGCCTGCCATAAAAGGATCTCATTTCTGTTAGACTTGACTTCTCCCTGCTGGCATTAAAGAGTCAAGGCATTAGGAAGGTTGAGAACCACTAATCTAGATGGTTACACAGCATGTCTGTATTAGGCATTTTAGAATTTGTCCAGGAATTGACATCAACTTCACTGACCTGTGGTTTGTAGAATACACTCTTAAATTTATTTATTAAATTTAATTTATAAAAAATTTCATTTATAAAAAATAAATTAATTTATTATTTGGACACCTACCTGTGGTACCTCTTCTGTTCAGAGATCTCTGACTGTAGTTCAGCAGTCACATCCCTCAGTTCTTTCAGGACTTAAAATGTTTCATTTGTAATGGATAACTAGAACCTGAAGGGCAAATACTTTATCTTGGGTATCAATTCTCTTAGCTATTTTTGTCATGCCTTATGCAATCCAAAGATCAGTTTCCTTGGTAGGAGGAAAATAAAAGTTGCATGGTTCTACCTTTTCTTCTTTATCAGTAATCAGATCATCTACTCTAAGCATTAGTGCTCTACCTTTTCTGATCTTTTTTTTTTTTCTCCATAGCATAGAGATTGGGCCCTTATTTAATAACATTGGTTTGAGAAGTCATCTATCTATGGAAGTTGACAAAATCAACTTCTTTGCTTAACTTAAGAGTTTCAGAAAATTGTTTTGGTATCTTGAGAGGTTAAGTAACTTGCCTAGGAAATTACAAGGCAGCTTAGGTGGCAAGGTGGATAGAACATTGGGCTTAGAATCAAGAAGACTCATCTTCCTGAGTTCAAATCTGACCTCAGACACTCACGTGCTATGTAACCTTGGGCAACTCATTTCACTTTACCTCAGTTTCCTCACATATAAAAAAGCTGGAGAAAGAAATAGTAAATTGCTCTAGTATCTTTGCCAAGAAAACCCCAAAGGGGTCATGAAAAGTCAGACGTGACTGAAATCAGCAGTTTGGAATTTTCTGGATCTTGTTAGCTCCAAGCCCAGCTCTATCCATACATACTACCTAGTATACTTTCTAGTATAATTTTTAACACACTGCCCACCTACCCACCATTAAAAAAATTATCCCTAGTTTTTTCACTAGCCTCATCTGAAGGTTTTTTCTGGTGCCCTTTATATGGGATCAGGTCTTAATTTCTATCCTATTACCTTTCCTTCGACATTAAAAAAAAGTTGTTAGTGATTTCCACATTGGTTAGTGATGGGTATACATGTAAGTCTCTTTGGAGAACTCCTTTTTCCTCCTCTTTTCCCCTCTTTTGTGTCTTCCGAATTTCATTGTTAGGAACTTCCTTATCCTTCTTGGGATAGCATCTTTGGAATGTGATCCTATTTAACCTTTCTCTGAACCTTTTGAAGTCTCTTCTCAAATCTAGGGTGCATGTTAGACTATTCTCAGCTTCATCACAAATTCCATGGTGGGGAGTGGTCACTAGCTTCCAAAAGTTCCTGACATTTCAACTCTACAGTTTCTCCTTGGTGGTATCAATCAGGTCCAGAATAAATCTTTCCTTTATTTCTAGGTTTACCTTTTTTTTTTTTTTTTTTTTTTTAAGGATGAAATTATCATAAAAGTAAATCAAGAGATTATTATGTTTTCTGTTTTGGGAAAAAGGGCTCAGCAGATATCTAGGTCATTGAAGTCTCTTGCTACCAATATATGATCTCTATGTGACAGACTTGTGATCTGTTTCCTCAACACATCTATTTCTCCTTTTTGAGGATCTATAGTAGTCACTCATGACCATGGTTTTCTGGTTTTTTGCCCCTTACACCCTCTTGGTTTTCACCTAAATGTGATTCTTGATACTTGAATCCTCTCTTGATTGTAGATTTCTTTGTGTGCATATATCTTTATAATATACTGTATTAATGTATTCCCATCTCCTCATGGCTTTACTTTGCTTTTCTTTTGAATAAGGGTCTAATCATGGGTCTCCTCCCTCTGTCTCAGGCACCTGTAATTTAGAGGGCAATGTGTAGTATACTGGGTAGTGTTCAAGTCTTTAATTTTTTTTTTCAGAGAAAACAGACCGTCTAGGCACAAGGGTTTAGAGTCGATAGGATAGGTAAATCAGGGAACTATACTTGGTAACTGCTATCTTTTATGAAGACCCATACAAGGTCCAGCTCTGTTCTTTATAGACTGTAGGATCATAGGACAATACTGATGAATAATAGTGTTGGTCCTAGAATCAGGAAGGCCTAGATTCAAATGCTGTCTTCGTAGTTGTATGCCCATAAGTAAGTCACTTAACTTCTGAGCCTCAGTTTCTAACTATGTACGTAATACATAGTAGTGTATAACTAATACTGATAATAGCTCCAGTAGGGGAAAAATGAGACTAGGTGTTTTGAGATTTGGTGTTCTCTTATTATAAAGAAGGGGGGCAGGTAGGTGGTGGTGCAGTGGATAGAGTGCCCGGCCTAAAGAAGGGGCAGGTAGGTGGTGGTGCAGTGGATAGAGTGCCCGGCCTGGAGTCAGGAAGACTCATCTTTCAGATCTGGCCTGATACTAGCTCTGTGACCTTGGGCAAGTCACTTAATCCTGTTTGCCTCGGTGTCCTCATTGTAAAATGAGCCAGAGAAGAAAATGACAAACCACTCCCCAGTATCTATGCCAAGAAAACCCCCAATGGGGTCACAAAAAGTTGGACACAACTGAAACCAACTGAACAGTGACAAATATTATTGAAGCCATGTTAGCAGAATTCAAGAGGGCATTCCTAGCCTTTGAGGTCGGCATGGTGTCCTGAAGGAAAGCTACCATTAAAAATGGTATTACTCCATTTAAAGAAATGCTTTTTAAGGTTTTGAGAATGTCTTTATATGCCATTTTTCTCTTTAGATCATTTTATCAGTCCTCGGGCAAGCAAAGCAGATATTTTCACCTATTTTACAGATGAGAAAATTGAGAATCAAGAGGAAAAGTGAACTCTTGGTCCAAGGCTGCCTAACAGGTTTCAGTTTCCTTGACTGTAAAAATCAGCAGATTGGACTGGATGACCCCAGAGGTTCCCTCCAAGGTTAGACTTGTGATCTTGTGAACAGCTTATAAAGAATAGAGCTGGGCCAAAATGGAAACCCAAGCCTTCTAACTCTCCACTACACCATACTGTGTTCCCTTACAAAACCACCCCTCACTGCTGCTGTCAGAGACTGAATTCTGGGGTTGGGTGGTCCGATCCAGGGTCTTTTTATACTTAGGGATGTGATAGATACAATGAAATCTGGATGCTCAGCAGTAACCTTTTCTCCCATCACCTATCCTATTCCTACTTGACTGTTCTTACCTAGTGTTTCCTACATTCCATTCTGATGAGGGCCTAGGCAGGAGACTTATCTGTTTTCCATAGACTGCTGAGGGGGTGATTACATACCAGCAAAGTCAAGGTAGGTAGGTTTTTCACTTCAGCTTTCATATTTGCCACTCCCTAGCTTTGAACTGTTTCTCTTGGCTGCCGTGATCATGGTAGGATTAAGCAAAAGAGAAGAGGATAATCTTAAATTCAATTAGACAGTCACTTGAGTGATAGACTGCTTCTCCTGCTTGCCCTGGCTCGGGGGCCCCATGTGAACCCGGTTTTTTTGACGTTAGCATCTCGTAGAGCCATTTACCTGGAAGGAAAGGTGTTTGGTCTATTAGACTAAATGACTACCAGGCCTCAATTCTCTGTGGGAGAAGGAAAAGGAGTTGGGGGGAGGGAAGAGGAAGATAATAATAGAGGAGGGATGATTACATTTATTTTTTTGTCACAGCCTGTCATCAGTTCTGAGGTCACAGGAAATTGAGGGCTCCCTAAAGAGGGAAAGGGGGGGGATGACCAAGAGAGATACCGGAAGGGCAATTGAAGCAAGGGGGATTTTTGAGAACCCAGTTTAAATGTGCAACAAGACAGATACATCCCAAAGTTTCCCCTGTTTTTCCAGAAGTCAGACTGGGATGGGGGTTCCTAAACTTATTTTGTGTCATAAATGTCTTTGGTAGTGGATGAAGCCTAACTTCCAAACATTAAATGCATACATGTATTCTCAGAATATAACATCATTCCGCTGTATGTGCACACACACACAATATATAATTGGTTTCCTTTGAACCCCGTACATTTTATGCATTTAAATGTTTTTGGACATGTTTTATACGTTAATATTTTGTGCATTATTTGTGCATAAAACATTGGATGTTTTAAGAATTTTTAGAAACACTTAAAATAAATATAAAATAAAATAAGAAAATAAACTGCATAAAAATGTAGAGGATTACAAAAGAAGCCAATTATATGTTTAATTATCAGTATTAAAACAAGTTCATAAAGCCCAGGTTAAGAATTCCCCTGATCTAGGGAATGAAGCGGGGAGGTAGTGACAGATGCTACTTTCTTAAATGTTTGGCAAACTATTTCAACTCTTCCTATAGAGAAGAAAGCACATTTACAAGATCATACATAGGGGAATAGATTTAGAGATGGACAAGACCGCAGAGAGCTCATTGAGTGACTAGATTTTAGTCTAATAACCACTGCTCACCTCAGTTTTACAAGACAAGGGGGCCAAAATTCAGGGCCTTGTTCAGATCACACTGGAAGGATGTGTATGGATGCCGATTGGTGCCCTGACCCCAAATGCCACCATTTTTCTTGCCACCATACAACACTGTCTTATGCCCCTACCTCCCAGCGTTGTTGTGAGGACCAAATGTGAGAATAATTGTAAAGCACAGTGCCTTGGCTTATTACAGTAAGTGCTACAGAAGCATTAGTTATTATCATTTATTAAATAATATTATTCTACATAGCTTAAAAACTTCCAAAGAAGCAACAAACCTAACTCCTCTCAAATGGAAAAATGTATATTTGTGGTCATGGGAAATTGCCTTTAGCATTGGCACTGATAAGGGGATAGGGATTCATCTGGGTTTGAAATTTAGCATTCTTTCCTTCTCCTGGAAAGTTTAATTCTCCATTTCAGACAGCATTCTTTCCTTCTCTTGGAAGGTTAAATTTTCCCTTTCTGAGTGTTTGATTCCAGAGATTTATTTTTGAGATTAGTGAATAGTAGTAGAAAGTTTATGTCTCCATTTTGATCCTTCTGCCCCTGGCCTCTGCCCTTTAAGTAGGGGAGAGAGAATTCTCACAGTTGTGCATATATATATATATATATATATAGGGCATATCTTTAAATGACAGTTGATCTCCTCAGAGGATAGTTATTGCCTGGTGGCCATATCTAGTAAGGGATAATAAAGCATTGCTTTTTTGTTTGGAAAGAAGACCTGGGACTTAGTAACAACACATTTGGCCACGGACCTCAACCAACTCATTGGATGCCGGTTCTCTGGTTAATCAGTGGCCAAAACATAATAATGAGTACCTGACATTTATGTAATACTTTAAGACTTACAAAGCATTTTGAATACTATCTCATTTGATCATCACAGTAAAATAACCTTAGAGCAGAGGTCCTTTTAACCATTTTTGCATCATGAACCCCTTTAGTAGTGAAGTAAAATCTATGGTCCCCTTTTCAGAATAGTGGTTTTAAATGCATAAGATAAAATGCATGTAGAATTACAAAGGAAATCAATTATTTTGGAAGTTATAATTTTTTTTAAAGTTCAGTGACCCCAGGTTAAGAACCTAGATACTATAGTAATTCTTTGTCTCTTTTTCAGGTGGGGAAACTGAGACTTGACATAGTTGTACCACTAGTAAATGACAGAAGTGGGACTCAGTGCCAAGTCTAGTACACCATCCTTTTAGCTCTAAATTGAAGGTCCTCTGATTCTTAGATAAATGGTTTGTTAAGAGGTCTATGCTGTGTAATTCCAACAGAGATACTTACTAATCAGCTCTTTCTTTTTCCAATGACCTGGTTCCTATGCTGGCCCACTTGGTTAGCCCTTTGACCTTTTAAAAAACTAGGAAGCAAGTCTGAGAATAGCTAAGTGAGTGTTTGAAACACTTGATCTTAGCCTATTAAAACAAGCACTGCCATGTTTGGATGGAGTTGGGATGCCTAGCTAAAATGAAAGGTTGCTCCTTTCCTTGGCCCAGAAGCAAGGTGCCTGTTAGGCAGTTTGTATATCCCTTCTGACACTTAAGACACCTTAGAATTGCATATTAAAGTCCCTTTCTAAATACAAGTCCATCTGGATGGAGTAATAAAATGTAATGGTAAAATCTTGGTGAAGGGGGAGGCTAAGCAGGTCTTATAGCAGCCTGTGCATCTTGGCAACTGCCCCTTTTAACATGAATAGATTTTTCTGTAGTTGCTAAGGCATAGCTGAGAAGGTAAGACTAGGTGGCCAGTCAGTTCATTTGAGGATCAGGCCTCTCTGCCTTGGTTTGGGATCTTTCTGGCCGTTTGCCTCTGCTTCCATTGAGAGCTAGCTCATGAATATAAGAGACATGTGGAGAATCAGCCAGATGACAGGCTAAGGAAATCTGATGCCAGAGATTTGTAGATCCGTCCCTTGTGTGCATCTTTCTAAATGATAACAGCTGTCTTTTATGTACTACTTTTATATTCTCTCATAAACAGTCTTATTTTGATGGACTTGTGAAGGCCTGGGAAGATACTTTCCTGCTTTGGATTGGTGGGATTCAGATACCTCATTTGAAGCCAAGGACAAACCATAGAGCAGTCCTGGTTTCCCTGGAATCAGTGACTGGCTGGGACTTTGCTGAGGTTTAGTGGATTTAGATAGTGTATCTTCTGTCCCTTGACTTGTCATTCATTCAGCAGGTTGCTGGCAGGAACCAACACTGGATCAAGTGGGAAGAGTAGTAGAGGAGGCTCTGAGAGTAATAGAGATGGAGAAATTAGGTGTCTTACCTGTCTCCTGACCAAAGGACAGGATTAACATCTGGGTTCTAGTCTTGCTTGGAATTTTGTTTTATACACTTCCACCTATATGATAGGAAAGAGGTTGTAAAAGGTAAGGTATGTAATTGGGTCATCAGAGCTGAATTTATTACTGGTCTCTGTAACTTGGCTGAATTCGTGGTCCTACCTTTCACCCACCCATTGCCATATGTACTCTTCCTCAGTTTCTACATTCATTAGATTGTCACTGATTGGCCAACAATAGGTCCCAGCCTAAACCCTGTTTGGTCATTGTTTGGGCCCTGGTTGGCTCAGAGTGAATATAAATGGCAATTGTTTCTATTTCTGTTTTGACCAAAAACCCAGAAGGTCTTCCCAGATTTTTTTCTTTTTAACTAGGTAAAAGAAGCTATTCTCTTCCTCAAGTACTTACCTAGCCTTAATCACTGAATGGGGTGTTGCCTCAGTCAGACTGAGACCTGGGAAAGACTTTAGCTTAAAAAGGACAGGGTCTCCTACTGTACCTGGGGCCTTCTCCATTTCTTGCCACTGGACCCAGATGGCTCTGGAGGAGAAAGTGAGGCTGGCTTTGCACAGCTCTCCCTCACTTAAATCCAATTTACTTTCATGTCATGACATTGCCTCCCTGATGTCATGGTTCTCCTCTAGAAGGAAGGATAGACAAGAAACTCCTTGTAAGCCTCTTGAGGGCAGGACTGTCTTGTCTTTTTTTGTGTCCGTGTTCTATCCCTGTACCAAGATGTGGTTTGACAGAATCTAAATAGCTACCCTTAAGGCCCTAGAGGGCCACATGTGGCCCCAAGACCACAGGTTCCCCTTGCCTAGAACACTAAGCTAAGAGGTCTAGCCCTATTCTTGAGGTTTCAGATATTGGAAGTAGGTGAAACAATTTGGTGTTCTTTCAAGATATTCCAGTTTTGCTCATCCTTCAATGTCATATGCAAATGCCAACATCAAGAGAGGGAGAGGGAAAGGGAATAAGCTTTATTAAGCACCTACTATGTGTCAAAGCACTGTGCTAAACACTTTACAGATATTATTACCTCATTTGATCTTTAGAACCACTCTGGGAAGTAGGTGCTGTTATCAGCCCATTTTACATGTTGTCATTTAGCCAATCTGATAGGTGAGATGTGGTACCTCAGAGTTGTTTTGATTTGCGTTTCTATAATCAATAGTGATTTAGAGCATTTTTTCATATGCTTATAGATAGCTTTAATTTCTTACTCTGAAAACCTTGTTTATATCCTTTGATCATTTGTCAGTTGGGGAATGACTTGTGTCCTTAAAAATTTAACTCAGTTCTATGTATATTTCAGAAATGCCCTCAGACTCTTATGAGCTTTATGACCCTAGACAAGTCACTTAACCCCAATTGCCTCAGGGTGGGGGGGGGCAGGAAAGATGGGGAATATCTTTTTACCTTTTTGTATTTCTAGAGTTTTAGCTTGGTGCTTGGAATGTAGAGAATGAATGGATAAATGTTTTATCTCGTGAAGCTGAGATTAGGCAGGGAAGGTATCTGGTCCCTTAGGGTCCCAGTTATGTGTTCTGATTATAAGAAACTTCTTTGTATAGTATCTTATCTATTAATTGTTATGGACCTCATCAGTTGGTCAATAAGCATTTATTAAATGCCTTTTATATGCCAGGCACTGTATGAAGCTCAGGAGATTTAAAAGAAAAAAGTAAAAGAACAGTCCCTTTTTTCCAAGGAGTTCACAGTCTAATGGAGGAGACAACATATGGACAACTATGTACAAATATACTATATACAGGTTAAATTTAAAATAACTGGAGTGGGGGTAGGAGAAGAAATCAGAATTAATAAATCAGTTAAAACTAAATAAATTTCAGCGACTTTCCGAACTTGCTTCAAACACCCACTTTCTGGGTGTCCTTTTCTCTTGGAGACAACTTGGGGCATAGAGTTATGCCATTCAGGTGTGGCAAGGTAAATAAAAGTTATATCTGGAAGGATCTTTGAATTAAGCTGTGCACATATGTGGATCTGCAACTGTGCTGATTTGGTTATAAGATATAGGTGCAGGTTTATGGTCTTGTTCCTTATTCCAGCCTGTGGACCTCAGCTGACCAATTCCCCTACAGTGATTGTCATGGTTGGACTCCCAGCTAGAGGAAAGACTTACATGTCCAAGAAGTTGACACGCTACCTCAACTGGATTGGTGTCCCCACAAAAGGTATGGGTGGGTTCTAATGCTGGTATGGTTTAACTTGGGGGAAGGGGTCCAGCTGTTGCTGAGTAGAGACAACTTTGGGGGAGTTGGTATAGAGTTCAGAAAGGCCTGGGTCCTCACTATCCCACTTCTGATATTTACAAGTTATGTGATGTTGGGAAAATCACTTAACATTTCTGAAGTTTTCCATGCCAGTGTGAAGGCTTGTCTACTAAGCCTTATCAGCCTTAAGTACAGTCAGGGCTGACTAGATAAAATGGTTGTAGGAGTCTGGTTGGAGTGTTTCTCTTCATAGGAAGGAATGGAGATTTGGGGGGAAAACCTGTATGTTTCAGTTCAGTGTCTTCACAAATTATCTAAGTGCTTTTGGTAGAAGTGGTCCCCTATCTCTTCTGTATATGTTGGAGCCTTTCTGCTTTCTCTGATGTCTTGTCATGTTTCCTCCTTTTGTAGTTTTTAACGTTGGGGAGTACCGCCGGGAAGCCGTGAAGGCATTCAGTTCTTATAATTTCTTTCATCCTGACAATGAAGAGGCCATGAAAGTTCGGAAGTAAGTGTATTTTGTCTCCCCTCCTCCACCTGAACCGTTTTCTTCTGGGTTTCTTCTCCCTTAGGGCATCTTCTTCAGCCATCCTCCTGGGCCTTATTTTTATCATCCTTTTTAAGGGGATGGAGAGAATGTGGAATGCAGTGGCTCTTTTGGCCTGAAGTCTAAAGTGGGGGAGCAGGGACCCTGAAACCAAGATGCTACCTTTGTATGTGCCATATGGTAATGATGTCATTACTGGGTCATAACTTCAAGATTGTCCTCTGTTAATGCCCCTTAGATAATTGATGGATAGAAATTCATAACTCATGTTCGATTCGTGTTTTATATTTGGAAAAATGAATATATTTTCATTTGCAGGGGAATAAAAAACCCACAAAGAGAGGATTCTCAAAACCTGGGTTGGGATTTATATAAGAATAAATTTACATGTGGTCTTCCTTATCTTGTCTAGAGAAAGGTCAAGCATGGCTGTTCTGATTTGTGACAATCACTAATAACAGTGACCCAGAAGGAAGACATTAGCTAGGCTTCTTCAATTGATTTAGACTCTTTAGAGCTAACTTCTTATTAGTTTTAGCCCCCTTTTTTGTCAGGGTAGTCAGTCCTAGAATAAGTGCTATTAAATAAAGCATTTTGGTCTTGGGGACTTTAGAAATATACCTATGAATTTATTCTGAGCCATTCCTGTTTCTGCATATATCACTTTGCATCAGAGTCATCGTATTCAGCTCATGCCCCAGTAATATTCCATTGCATTCCTATACCATACTTTCTGTAGCTATTTCCCTTTCACTGGGTATAGCTAGGCAGTTAGGTGACAGAGCACTGAAATTGGAGTCAAGAAGACCCAATTTCAAATCTAACCTCAGACATTTACTAGTTGTGTGATCCTGGCTGTTAAGAAGATCAAATGAAATTGTATTTGTAGAGTGCTTTATAAATATTAAAAGTAATATGTAAATAGTAACTATATTTTGTTTTCATTCCTTTACTATCAGAAAAAGTATTGATAGAAATATTGTTTATGAAGTCTCTCTGCCTTTGACCTGTTGAGGTCTATGCTAGCAGTGAGATCTCTGGATCACAGAGTAGGGCCATTTTAATAATTTTTGTAGTTGTCTTGGAAAACTTTTTATTTTAAATGTTTATTTTCATGTGGAAACTCTAAAGTCCTAGGAATAGAGGCAAGGAGGAGGTGCTCAGGAATACCTGAACAAGACCTTCTTCTGATGCTGTCTTCTGTGTTTTTGTGTATTGCAGACAGTGTGCGTTAGCTGCCTTGAAAGATGTCCAGTTGTATCTGAAAGAAGAAGGTGGTCAGATTGCAGTAAGTTAAGACAGCAGTTGCCCTTCTATCTCTGATCCCATGCTTGGATGGTATTCCCTCACAGGCTTGAGTCCCAGACAGGTGTTCTGAGATTTCCCTAAGGCTAAAGCATTTTACCTTCATTTTTACCCTTTAGAGAACTAGATGGAAAGAACTGTGCAGCGTCTCAGGAAGGGTCAGCAGATCAGAGATCCCGTAGCAATACTGCTTGTTGATGGTCTGGTCAACAAGATCATAGGTATTCATATACATAGAATGATAGCCTCAGTGGATAAAAGTGCTGGCCTGCAGTCAGGAGAACCCGAGTTCAAATCTGGCCTCAAGCACTAGCTCAAGCACTTGGGCAAGTCACTTAATTTGTTTGCCTCAGTTTGCTCAACTGTAAAACGGGCTAATAACAGCACCCACTTTCCAGAGTGGTTCTAAAGATCAAATGAGATAAGATTTTTAAAGTACTTAGCACAGTGCTTTGACACATAGCAGGTACTTAATAAAGCTCATTCCCTTCTCCTATCCCTCTATTGATGTTGGCATTTGTACTTGACATTGAAGGATGAGCAAAACTGGAATATCTTGAAAGAACACCAAATTGCTTCATCTGCTTCTGATATTTGAAACCTCAAGAATAGGGTTGGATCTCTTAGCTTAATGTTGCAGGCATGGGGAACCTGTGGTCGCCTCAGCCTTTCATTCCCCAAGTATATCTGCTTTCAGAGTCTTTGTGCAGAAGAAAGAAATTACATTTCAAAGACTGAGCATAGAGAATCAGCTTGGATTCTTCCTCAGCTCAGATTCAGGTTCTCATTTGAGTGAAAATAATCTGAGTGATGAATAAAATCCAAAGAAGAGGGCTGTTTGGGGACATGAAGCTTCCTGCTGGGAGTTAGTATTAGCTTAGATTTTTGTCTAGAAAAGTTAGTCAGGAACAGATTTAGTAGAAAATAATGAAAAATTCAAAATTCCAAAAAAATGATGAAAAAATGTATTCCCTTCTCCTTCAAACATACTTAACAGGTTTTTGATGCTACCAATACCACAAAAGAAAGAAGAGACATGATCCTTGAATTTGCAAAAGAAAATGACTTTAAGGTGAGCCCAAATGACGTAGATGGGGACTTTGATCCAGAGCATGGGGGTAATATGCCTTGAGGTTCAGTTGATTGTCAGATCTAGACACAGCTCAGTTTCCCCGTGGGGCTGTTTATCAGAATGCCTTATGGAATGAACATTTCTATGGAAATGTTCACCCTCTGAGTGAGTGGGCTTTGGGAATGGGAGGGGAGAGGATGAGCCTCTTAGAATCTATAGTTTCCTTCCAAGCCTAACTCAAGTACCACCTTCTCTGTGAGGCCTTTCCTGATCCCTTCCCCCCCTAGCTTGTGCCCCCCCCCAACTTACCTTTGTTATTTACGTGCTTTTCTGTGTGCACATTGTTTCCTTATAATGCTCCAAGAAGGCAAGGGCGGTTTTGTTTCTGGTATCCCTTCCATCTAAGACATAGTACCTTGCACGAAGAAGGTACTTAATAAATTGGTTGATAGCATCCATGATTATTTACATTCATGGTTTTTTCCCCCAGGTGTTTTTCATCGAGTCTGTGTGTGATGACCCTTCTGTAGTTGCCTCCAACATTATGGTAAGAGCAGAAAGTTTGCCCCAGTGCCGAGAGGCAAGATTCCTTGACTTTCAGAACAGGGCATGTGTGGTCGGCCTGTTTCAGACAAGAATACTTTATCTAAGTGAAGCTTTCAGGAGAGTATCTTGAAGGAGCCAGATTGAGCCCTGGGGAGAGGAGTGGTTCAAATAAGCAAGTCTTGGGGGTTATAGGCTGGATTCATGCATCAGTTAAGCAATCTGTAAGCTGTGTAAAGTAGATAGAGCACTAGGCCTGGAGTCAGGAAGACCTGATTTCAAATCTGGCCTTGGACTCTTCCTAGCTGTGTGACCCTGGACAAATTAACCCTGTCTCAGTTTCCTCCTCTGTCAAATGAGCTGGAGAAGGAAATTACAAACCACTCCAGTATCTTTGCCAAGAAAACCCCAAATGGGCCACAGAGTTCCCTACTAAAAGACGTGATTGAAGCAACTGAACAACAACAAATTAACAGAATAGCCCTGAGAGAGAGTGAGAATGATCTAATGTATTTATTCACAGCTAAAATCCCAGGTAACAGAAATCTGCTCACATGTATATACATGCCATGTTTTGTAGGACTCAGAAAAATCAAAGTAGGATTCACATGAGATTATGGGACCTAGTTAAACTGTCTCCCCTCAAGTAGATCATGTGTAAAACTCTGCTTCCACACTTTCTACTTGGGGAAGAATATTATAGTAGACAAGTGGAAATGAAATTAAATGAGTAATCCACCAAACTGTATTTCAGTTTTGATATGATACTATTTGACACACTGACAGCATTAAACGAAGGAGTCACAATAGACCTGTCATCCCAAATGAAGGAGCCTACATTTGTTTTCCTCCTTATTTTCTTAGACACTAGACCCATAGGTGTTCCTAAAGTGATTAGCAGTTGCTTAGTTTTTAACCCGTGGTCTGTGAACTTAGGTTTTTTGTTTTTTTATTTTTCTGGTTGTAAAGAAGGATTGTAACCGATGGAATGAACAGTGGGAAAGAGGAAACAAAACCAAACACGGAAAAGAAAGAGAGCATGTAGTTTGTTTCAGTCTGCATTTAAATTCTCTTCTTTCTAGATCTTTCTCTGATGTAGACATCTCCTCCCATCCTGAGTCTTTTAGAGTTGTCTTATAACCTTGCGTTGCTGAGAAGAGTCCAGTTTATCAAAGTTGGTCGTCAGACATATGGGTTTTTTTAAAAAATTATTTTCATACCTGATATTCCTATACAATTGGTTTCTTTTGTGGTTGCATTTTTTAAAAAAGATTTTGTGACCACAAAGACATTATTCTGAGAAAAGGGGTCCATTCCTAAGCTATTTAATGGTCCATTCAGAGACTGCCATAACACAAAAAAAAGACTGGGAACTTCTATTGGTGAATTGTTAAAGGGAAGAATTGGAAACCTTAGCGAAATCCGTTTATGGTAGTAATTTAAATCAAGAGTTTCACTGAATTTCTTATTCTCTAAAGTTTCACCTGGGAATAAAGCAAGTTTCACTAGCTTTTAAATAATGATCTTGTCTGTAATGGTCTATAAACTCAAGATTTATTTCTCAGTGAAGTCATTCAGTCAGCTGTCAGCATTTGTTTGGGCACTCCTACCACCTTTGCAAAAGATAGGGATCAGACTTTGATTTAATGAGTTCCTGAGGGACTAGCTCCCTCAGCCTTTATAGGCCAGACCCCATTTTCTGCAACTCATTGTCTTAAGGAGTTTCCTGGAGAATATTGAGTGACTTGCCCCAGGTCACATAGCCAGAGTGTATCAAAGGCAAGACTTGAACCCATGGACAGTGCCTGGCACATTTTAGGTGCTAACTATATGCCTTTTTAATTGACTTTCTGGCTCCAAGACTATTCCTTATCTACTATGCCAGCCTGCTAAATTTAGTATTGAAACAATCGTGTAAATTAGAGATATCTATGGTGCTCTTGGGTCTCTAGGTGGTGCAGTGGATAAAGTTCTAGGCCTTGAAGTCAGGAAGATTATCTCTCTAAATTCAAATCTGGCCTTAGACCTTAGTAGCTGTGTGACCCTGGACAAGTCAATGAACTCTTTTAACCTCAATTTCCTCATCTGTCAAATGAGCTGGAGAAGGAAATGGTCAACCGCTGTAGTATCTTTGCTGAGAAAACCTCCAAAAAAGGGTCACAATGAGTCAGCTGTGACTGAAAAACAACGGCAACAAATGGTGCTCTTAATAGAAATACCACGTAGCCAAGGATGAGATATTTGGAAAATGGAAATAAGAAGAAAACTGGACCAAATTTTGAGGAGCACCTTTGACTTTCCTTTACATCCTCTGAAGTTGATGATGAAGAGAAGGCAGGATTTAAATAAACCCTTTGGCCATCCTACTCTTGTTTTAGCCATTTATTTAAAAGTTTTCACTTGGCAAGTTTTTATTAGCAGTGTAGTTGAGAAACTCAACCAGTATCACCTGGTTTCTCTTTTATCTGGCCTTGGTGAAAAACAAACGGAAGGGAGTAGGCAGATTGGGGCTCAGTGACCCACAAACATGTCAGAATAATTGAGAGTGAACACTAGGCTTTGTTTCTGGGATGGGAGGAGGAAATGGGACTCGGAGGCGGGGGTACTTCCCGAATTACCCCCTTTTAGCATCCCACTTCTTAGTTCTGGGCACATAGTAGGCACACAGTACATACTTATTAAGTTAACTGGAGGGTCAGACTGTCTGGTGACTTAGTCATTGAGTTCATAATGAAACATTAAATCATCAGACATCCATACGTGGTCATTACTGGATCTCTCTGGATGCCTTTTCCTCTCTTCAGTAAGGGTGCCCTCCAGCCATCTGTCCTTCTTCCTACCCTTGGTGCCCTCACCCTCTTTATATTCAGTTTCTGACTCTACTCAGATTTTTTTCAACACTGGGTATTAGGATAATCTTTTTTATCCCGAGGCCTTCTGTGCTTTCCCCTATTGAGAGCCCCAAATCCTGATTAATCTGAACTGAAAGCTTTTCTGTATGACTCATCAGCTGCCTTTTTGTGTTGTTGCAGGAAGTTAAACTTTCCAGCCCTGATTATAGAGATTGCAGCTCAGCAGAAGCCATGGAAGACTTCATGAAGAGAATTGATTGCTATCAAGTCAACTACCAGCCTCTTGACCCAGATAACGATGATAGGTAATTCGAAATGGCCCCATTTTGACATTCACTTCTGTGTGCCAAGGAAAGATTCTTAAGACGATCTTAAGGCGTGTTATTGTTAGCATAGTTATCATTAATTCTAAAACCTTTGAATGGTTTGTTAAAGTTGCCCTCTTTATGCTCACTGTGTTCTTGCAAGCTTCTCAAGTTAAGGCAGAATCATCAAGTCCCAAGTGATAAAGCCAAGGATGCTATTTCCCAGTCCCTTGCGCTGGGCCTAAGATTTAATTTTATTTTCCCAAAAAACAATTTGGGATTCTGATAATTGACTTTTGTGAATCATCTGACTTAAAGGATTTATGAATGGTTACTTGCTCTGACTTCTAGCATCAAATTCAATCTCTTCTATTTGGTATTTAAAACCTTCACTCTGTTTTTCCAGACTTAGTAGTCATTACTCTGTTTTGTATCCCCAGAATCTATCACAGGGTTCAGCCTATTTTTGTTCTTAGTGATGTCCTGCTCTTTGTGACCCCATTTACGGTTTTCTTGGGCAGAGATATTAGAGTGGTTTGCTGTTTCCTTCTGCAGCTCATTTGACACATGAGCAAACTGAGGCTAACAAGGTTAAGTGACTTGTCCAGGGTCACATAGCTGAGAAGTATCTTGAGGGCAGATTTGAGCCCAGATCTTCCTGACTCCAGGCCTGGCACTCTATCCATAGTACCACCTAGCTGCCTCATAGGTACTTGGCATGTAGTAAGCACTTAATGCTTATTGATTGATCTTTGCATACACTGGTTTTATGTCACACACCGAGGACATTGTCTTCTGCCTTTATGCCTTTTCCCTGGCTATGCCCCATGCCTGGAAGAAGGGACTCCTTCACATCTACCTCATAGAATCCAGTTTTCCCCAAAGCTCTACTCAGGAGCCACCTTCTCTATGAGACCTCTGCTGATCTCCCTCCAACTATTAGCATTCTCTTACTCCCACCCACTTTCATATGTTTGCTGATTGTTTGATTTACTCCTTGAAGTGAGTGGGAATAAATATATTGGGGCCATGGGCGTCATGCCTTAACTCATCTCTTCATTCCTTGATACATTGATTTTTGTCATCTTTCCCTTTTCCTCTTCCCAAGCCCTATAACCCCAGCATCTGGTGGGAGAAGTCAGTCTGTATTCTGCCTGTATTAAGCAGTTTCTTTGTTTGGATTTGGGGGCTCTGGGATTGATGTCTGCAATATGCCAGGCTCAGACCTCTTGGCTTTTGGGATTATCCCGGCCACTGTTTTAGCTAAATGAGGGTGTTAAGAGAGAAATAGTCATTATGTGGCACATTTGGGATCTGAAAAGGGGGGGACTGTGATGGATTTGTGTTCATCTCTTCAAGAGTGCATAACAAACCCTTTTCCATGCCTTTTTATCCTCCATGATTCTTGCCTATATGTTTCCATGTATCCCCCATAGAAGAGCTACCCAATGGATGGGAAGACTTCCTCTAATGTTCCATGGATAAAATACTTGGGCTGTCTGTTGATTTATATCTGTTCCATTTATATCTGTTCCTTGCTCTCACTACATCATTGTCTCACCTTGACTTTTTAGTTGTATGTGTCCTCGTGATATAAAAGTCATCACTGATCATATACTTCCTGCTATTACCCCCATCTACCCCATGAGTGGATTTTCTTTGCCTTTTAGTAACTGGCAATTGCAATTCTTCTGAGAGAAATAGTCGCATGTTTCATAGATATATAATGTCACTTTGAGAATATTCATGTCATTTTATTCCTTCTCTGAAGGAACAGGGCACATAACACTAATGTCTGTGCAAAAAAATAGGATGAATGGATTCCTTTGCTCTCAAGGAATTTGTAGCCTAATTCTTGAATTCCCTCAAAGAATTCTTGTTGAAAAGGTTAAGTGGCTTTAAATTGACTTATACTTATTTTTAGAATTTCCCTTTTTTTGTCAACACCAACATATATGAATATTTCCCTATACAAAGAGGAACAAAAAGATTGAATATGGCACCATTAATCTCTGCCAACTGCCATTCATGGGGCAGGCAAGCCAGCCAAAGTGAAGCAAGGTTCCCTTGGGGGAAACAGGGAAGCAATGTATCCAGGCAAGTCAGACTACCACCATCTCTTCTCATTCCCTGATGAGACAGCGCAGGACTCTGAACCTGAGGGCCTTGGGAACAGCAGTGTCTTCCAAAGCTGCTGCCAGCCCATTCCCCACAGCCATCACTGAGGGAAGAAATCATTGCGGAGAAGAATCGTTCCTCAGTCACCACTGGCAGTAACCACTGGCCGTAACCACTGGCCAGCTGCCACCAAGATGGATAAACATGGGAATGGCATCACCCCTACATTATTGTTCCTGCTCTTAGGCCAGCCCTCCTTGCCATCATTCTGGGCCGCTATACCGGTAGAGATATACAGGGATATATTTATACATAGCCACAGTTATTGAAGACCCAGAAAAGAAAGTTAATTGTCACCAAAGTCTTTAGCACAGTCTCAGAACTGATGTATTTGCCATTGTACCCTAACACCACAGGAACTTTACATCTGACTTGCAACTAAAATGCCCCGTACGTATTGTCCACCTTCCATTAGAGTATTAGTTCTTTGAGAGCAGAGATTGACTAGTTCTTTTTGCATATACCAAGTACTTTATTCATTGTTTATAGCTTTGGTTTTCCTACATTTTAAATTTAATGTGATTATTAATGTTATAATTAACTTTAGCGTTAATATTGAATATGATGGGATTTAAATTTGGTGTTACAATTCTAACATTGCATATGTGTTTTTCCCTTCTGAACACCCCATCTGCTTAAAAATGGTTTATGGATATGCTTTTCTTCTGTTTTTAAAGTATCACTATGATTAGCTCTCAGCTCTTGCCCTGCCATGGAGAAAAAACCCAGCTCATAACATAAGTATAGTCCCACCAAATTCACACATTGAAAGAACTTTTTACAGGAGACTGAGATGTTGATGCACAATCCTGCTTTGGTTCATTCTCCCTGTGGTTTGGGTTTCTATACAGGGATCTATCACTGATCAAGGTGCTTGATGTTGGTCGGCGATTCCTGGTAAACCGCGTCCAAGATTACATCCAGAGCAGGATCGTCTATTACCTCATGAACATCCATGTCCAACCCCGGACCATCTACTTATGTCGCCATGGGGAGAGCGAGTACAACATCCTCGGGAGGATTGGCGGAGACTCTGGCTTGTCTATCCGGGGGAAGAAGGTAAGAGCCAAGAGCAGAGTGGGTATGCTTCCTCTTCAATTAACGGAGATAATCATGTAGTCTGGTAAAGGTAGGTGGGAGGGTGAATTTTCTTACACTATGTATGAAAGACAGGGAAGCAATGAATTTCTGGGACTAAGGGGCACAAGGTGTGTGCGCTGGCAATGTGCCCGGACTCCAGGGCTCTGGTTCTTTGGTTAGCCATAATGATGAGAGGCAGCGCTGTGTGGCAGACTATGAAGGGTGATTTCTCTACTTCTCAAGAGTTTACAAAGTAGTGCCAAGCTCCAGCGTCCAAACTCCATGTTGTTCCTTGACAAATTTTAGTTCTCCGTTGCCCTGTGCAAGTTCCTTGAGGAGCAAAATTTGAAGGACCTTAAGGTATGGACCAGTCAGCTTAAAAGGACCATCCAGACAGCGGAAGCCCTGAAGCTACCTTATGAACAGTGGAAGGCCCTTAATGAAATTGATGCTGTAAGTGTATCTATTTGGCCATTGTAGTGAGAAGATCTGGGGTTGAAGGGTAGAGGAGGGTGTTTTCTTTTTCCCCCCATTATTTTTTAATTTAATTAAAATTTTTTTTATTTTAATATTTTAAATAAACTTAAATACAGAATGAGAAAAGAAAAACATTGCCATGTATATAGCAAAACATGAGAAGAATTAATATAAAGCAATAAATTTTCATTTCAAGAAGACCTCTGTAATAAATACTCCACATTATTTTCAAAGCTGTTCCTCTTTTCTTTGCTTCCTTATGTTTTCTTTTGTCCTCTGAAATGCACTTTTTTCTTTATTTTTTCCTCTTACCCCCACCCCACAAAAAGGCTACAATGAATTGTGGATATATACATACTTACATACATACATACATACATACATACATACATACATACATACACATACTCTGAAATGCATTTGTGTAAGACCACATTGTATCATTTCTAACTAGCCATTTCTCTGTAGGTGGATATATCTTTCAGGTGTTTCCATATTTTGCTAAATCTATCAGCTCATCATTTCCTATACCACAACAATATTCTGACCCAATCACATTCTCTCTGGGAGATTGTGAGAATTTTTCCCCCAAATTTTCTGCATTTGAAGGGCGTTTTCTTAATTTAGCTAGGTTAGAAAGAGGGCGAGTGAAGGGGGCACATATCCATGCAGGTAATCTTGATGTTCTAACAAGTCTTCTCAGCTTTGGCCCTGATGTTTTAACAGTGGCATCTTTTTGTGGCTGTGTATGTGACATCTGATTATTTTTCTTCAGGGAGTCTGTGAAGAGATGACCTATGAGGAGATCAAGGAGACTTATCCTGAGGAATATGCTCTTCGTGATCAGGACAAATATTATTACCGCTACCCTACTGGAGAGGTATATTTGGGGTGTGGCTTTCTCAAAAATAGCTAGGTCACCTTTTTATCTGCATTCATTCCCTCATTCACCAAATATGTATTGACTACTGTGATGCAATGGTCCTGTGTAGCTGGAGGTGCTCACTGGGCCTTGGATCGGGCTCAGAGCAAAGTTTATTTTGGGTATTTCAGTCTGTGCTTTGCATATAATAAGACAGTCAGTAGATAGGCTTATAGGAGCTTAGACCAAAGGCAAGAGTATGAAACTTAAAGGGGAGAAAGAGGTTGTTGGTTCCTAAACCTTATGTTTTCTGAATGGGCTGAAGGGAAAGTTTCCGTGGATGGTGATTCTCCCAGTTTGAGCAAAATTGATACAAAAATCCATAACTTTCACAATTTGCCTCAAGATTTTGATTTTTTTAAAAAATCTTTTCAATTTAGATTTTGTTTTTATGTTTCCAAACCTGTCAGTTTAAAAAGAGGGTTTCAGTTGAGATTATTTTGCTATGAAACTTAATAAGATACTGTCTCAATGCTAAAACGTAAAATTGTTGAAACAAATCTGTAAGACTCCTTGTAGTTTCTGGTCCGGCCAGCCTGGAATTATTATATTTAAAAAAAAAATCCCTTCTACATCACCCTGGCAAGTGTTCATTCATTCATGTTTTCTCCTCATAGGGTATGATTTAGTCCCCCAGCATTTGTAGATGCAATTGTCTTGATGTCCTTGCCTTTGATGAAACTTCTGTAAATCTCTATTCCTTTTTGTCTTGCAGTCTTATCAAGACCTAGTTCAACGCTTGGAGCCAGTGATCATGGAGTTGGAAAGACAAGAGAACGTATTAGTGATTTGCCACCAAGCTGTCATGCGTTGCCTTTTGGCCTATTTTCTAGATAAGAGTGCAGGTATTTCCTTTTGTGTGTGTGTGGGAATGGGAGGTACTGTTTTTGACACTGGCATTCAGCAGCTTCAAGACAGCGGTGTTTGTATTTTGTAATTCAGAATCCCAGTATCCCAACTCCAAGCCCTTTGTGACTCTGTTCCCTCATGATTCCTGTCTCCTTTTAGTTCCTCTCCTTTAGGAAACTCTGTTTATAAACCTTTTATGTAGTACATATTTTTTCTATGTCTTTCAGTTTAGCAAAGTTACTTTCTGTGAAAACTCTTTGGTCACACTTTAATCAAACTGACTTTAGGGAAAGAGTCTCAATATCCCGAAGCCATCTAGAGAGGTGTTAATGGAGCTTTGGCTGAATCTTCAACAGCTGGCTTCATTATGAGTTTTCTGTGACTTTTAGACTCTTCTCTGCTGTAGGGAGATGAGGTCTTTGAGATGCCTTGCTTTAAGGCCCACTATGTATGGCTCTATGATGGAGATCATGTCTGTTTTATTTTCCTTTCCTTAGATGAAATGCCGTATTTGAAATGTCCCCTCCACACAGTGTTGAAATTGACACCAGTGGCATATGGTAAGTGACTTCGCCGTGCTCAAAAGACCTTGTCCCATATACCTTAGACTTCTTTTGGGGCAGGGTGGGGCATTCCTAATTAGCTGGACCTATATTCTTTTAAACATTCTATTTCCCTATCTTTTAGGTTGCCGAGTGGAATCTATTTATTTGAATGTGGAAGCAGTAAATACACACCGGGAAAGGTCAGAGGTGAGTAGCCATCCTGATGCCTCTGGCTTCAACCCAAGAGAGTGGATTTTGAAAGCAAAGGACTTTTCTAGGGGCAGCTGTAGTGGCCTTTTATGGAGTGGGAAGGGTCTAGTGAATATTAAACATCTCTAAATAAAGTCCTCATTGTTGGTTTATGTATTCAATGCTATTGAGTCGACTCTCGTGATAACTTTTTGTTTGAAATAGGCTCAATTTTGTCCTCTCCTTTTTCTTTTTATGAATATTAGACCTATCAGGTTTTTTTCTCCCCTATCTGTGTCATGATCAGTCTTTTCACATTTTTTTTCATCTCCCTATTGATACCATCTGACCTGAGAATTCTTTAAAAAAAACAAAAACAACTTCCCATCATCTTATTTCTTCTCTTCCTTCAGATCTAGAATTTCAGTACTAGGTTTTAGATTTCATTGGTTGAATTAACATTGGTAATCACAGTTTGGACTTTGGTATAGAATGACCAGGAATAGAAAAAAAAAGGGAGATTGGAGAGAATGGAATGAGAGACTTTTCCAAAATCATTAGACCCTAAGTCTGTGTGCTCTGGGATCTGGCTGATTTCTCCTTCATAAAGATTTGAAACCAATCAGGTTGGATCTCTGACAGGAGAAATCAGGTGGGACCGACCTGAAAGTAAGTTTGTACCCACTTTTAGGTAAGTTTATCTGTGTAGAGGATAACTAAGAAGTCTTGGGTTTACCTACATCTCTTGATAAATACTGTATGTGGGATCTGAGACCAATCACTCAACTAATCTCTTAGACTCCTAAAATAACTCTCTAAATTCAGTAAGTTGCAAAGATAGAGATTTTCCCCTTGTCATTACAATTCCAGTCCCTGTCTAATATTCTTTTGCCAGGGATATGATTCAGATTCCCCCTTTCCCAGCAGGGCATCTCTAAGGAGGAATCTGGTCTTAGGACCTTATCTCAAAATATTTGCTCAGAATGCTTTCTGGTCTACAATGGGGGAATTTGACCTAGCTGGGTCTGAATAAAATTAAATAGGTACTGTGAAGGCTGGAAAAGCCATCCTACCACCTTCTTAAATGAAGATCTTGGCCTGGGCCAATGATTGGGCAGAAAGGCCCCTGTTGTGGTTTTTTTTCTAGGTATAGTTAGGTTGAAGGGCAAATTCCTGGTTTTAGGGCTAATGAATCAGTCCTGAAACTGACTCCTGACCCCTGGCCAGAATCTAAACCAGCAGCTCTCAACCTGTGGGTCGTGACCCCTTTGGGGGTCAAATGACCCTTTCACAGGGGTCGCCTAAGACTATCAAAAAAAGACACACATTTCTGATGGTCTTAGGAACCACTCCTCTATCCGTCTCCACATGCAGCATTAGGAAGGTTGAGAACCACTGATCTAAACCATCCCAAATAGAGTAGGATCTCATTCTCTTTCTTTTTTTTAGAATAGGTCTTATAGAAATTCCATCCTGTCTGTCAGGAACTTATTCATCCAGTTTAAAGGTTAACTTGTGCTCTTGGTCCTGGCTGGCTGACTTCTGCCCCTACTGACAAAATGATCAGTATCATAGTCAACCCGCTCATGAACCTGTTTCTTTCTTTCTTTTTTTTTGGGGGGGGTGAAGACAGTTGGGGTTAAGTGACTTGCCCAAGGTCACACAGCTAGTTTTTGTGTTAAGTGTCTGAAGCTGAATTTGAACTCGGGTCCTCCTGACTCCAGGGCTGGTGCTCTAGCCACCCCAGGACCTGTTTATTTCTTGTCCTAAGCCTGCAGAGGCTGTAAGTAGTCTCACTGAAAGATAGATTTGTTCTGGTGAGAAAGGCTCCTTGATGCTGGATTGAGGATACTCTGGGGAGAAGGCATGGGAAAGTAGGGGAGGGGCCCCATTTATTTCTCTCTACTTGGGAGTTGTTGACTGAATGTTTTCCTCACGAGATCATTTTCCCTTGGTGACTTGCTGTGTAATCAGCAGCTCAGTGGTAGTGGATAGAATATGGGGCCTGCAATCAGGGAGACCTGAATTCAAATCCAGCCTCAGATACGTCCTAGAATTATGACTCTGGGCAAGTCAGTTAACCTCTGTTTGCCTCAACTGTCACACGTGCATAACAACAGCACTTACCTCCTAGGTTATTGTAAGGATCAAATGAGATAATAATTGTAAAGCACATAGCACAGTGCTTGGCACAAAGTAAGTGCTTTTTATAAATTAATAAAATAGCATAATATCATAAATATTATTATTATTAATAATATGATTGATAAAAATCTAGAAACAGAACAACTTTTTTTTTCCTTCCCCACCCCTGCCCCTTTCTCCCTTCAGTTTCCCCCCATAACTGTCACCTTATCTCTTTTGTCTTGATTAGGAAGCAAAGAAGGGACCTAACCCGCTCATGAGACGTAATAGTGTTACCCCACTAGCCAGCCCTGAGCCCACCAAAAAGCCTCGCATCAACAGCCTTGAGGAGCACGTGGCTTCCACTTCTACTTCCCTGGCCAGCTGCCTGCCCCGGGAGGCGCCCACGCAAGTTAGTTCACTTCTTTTTCCTTCCGTCACTTCTGAGCCTGTTGCATAGAAAGATAAACCTATTAAGGTTCAGTTATCTTCTTTCTAATATGCCTGTGTAACCCCCTTTTAAGGGGAGAACACAGAAGTCCTTTGTGCGTGATCCTTTGGAATGGGTAATAATAGCACGGTGGCATCTTCTCACTTAGTGCCTGATAGAACTGCATAGACACCTGCTTTCCAAGCAGGTTTCCTTTACTTGGCAGAATCAGACAGAGCAAGAAGAAAGCAAGGAATTAGTGCACTTTGCACTCTTCACTCATGGAGAGGTTAGCATTACACAGTGGCCAGTTCGATAATGGACCCATGGCTGAAATATGGAACACCTTCCAGTAGGGCCTCATCTGACCAGAGGTCATTAGCCAGAAAAGTATCTTGTGCTCCACTGACTGACCAGATCCCATTTAGTGCTTATCCTATATTCTCTGTCCTGTATGTCTCTGCCTGTTGGAGGGGAAAGCCTTTGGAATCACTGACCAAAGCCACTTTTGTGGGGCAGTAGTGAGTGGTAGCAGAAGTCCCAGTTGCCAGTGAATCAGTCGTGACTGGCTTGCCAAGCTAACCCTGAAAATTGTCACTGGCATCTGATGGTTGACTATAGGGGGGGAAGGGTGATGGGGGTGAGTGCGATAACATTTAATGCGGTGGAGCCGAAAAGTTTTTTTTCTTCCCTAAAAGACAGTTTCTCAAAGCTATTTAGAAACCTGTTGTAAATCCCTCCCCATAAGTGTAGGTAGCACCAGTCTTACCAAATAGAACCACCATCCCTTTCCTTCTGAACTCCGTCCTTGCCTTTTTTCCTTCTAATCCTTGCCCTGACCCTTTGGCCCCCCCCATAAAAGTTAAGCCAGGCTTCAAAAGATTAGTGCTAAAGGTTTTCTCAATTTGTGATTGGTTTATATTGGAATGGTTTATATTGGTTTATATTGGAATGGTTTGCATTTTGAATTGAATTTTCTGCTTTGTTAGCTACAGATTACTCCCAGCATTAGCCATCGCCAAGCTCCCTAATTCTGCCCCATTGTT
The DNA here is from genome assembly GCA_028646515.1 of Pseudochirops corinnae. Taxonomy (NCBI): domain Eukaryota; kingdom Metazoa; phylum Chordata; class Mammalia; order Diprotodontia; family Pseudocheiridae; genus Pseudochirops; species Pseudochirops corinnae. The sequence goes on along the minus strand of CM053585.1, from coordinate 419,820,740 downwards.
ACGATCTCTACCTTTTTTTTTTTTAACAAAACTTTTTTTAAAATAAAGCCTGTAATGTCTGATATTTAGCATTCCTGTGAAAATGGTAGAGGATTTATAGAACTTGGGGAGAGGGAACAGGAGTGGTATCTGATGACTCTTCCACCCATCGTGTCATGCTTGGCAGTTGACCACTGATCCCTACAGTAGGCGACTATTGGCAGGTGTCCGACATATGTTATAAAGTACAGATGATGCAATGTGTACCTTCTTCCATTTTTCCCTCCAAATTTACATTTGATACTGTAGCGTCTTTGGGGAGGGGTGAGGCTGAGTCTCTCCATCTTGCTCCATTCTAGTACCAATCAGCACCAAACTTTTACCCAACCCATCCCTCCTTAGGCTGGCAGCCTGGTGGCCCTCTGGTCACGGCGGCTCACCATGCATGTCTCTGGTTTAGTGCACTTGACTGATCAGCTTTCTTTGTCCCTATTGTAGCTCAAAAATCCTGAAACTCAAGCAATCTCCCCAAAGTTGCCCTGCACCCTGGCATAGGGTCATGATGCCCAGCTACCATGTTTTTTTTTAAAGGGCATCATCTGGTTGTCTAGGCATTTGGAACTGCTAGCAATCAGCAGGGTAAACTTGAAGTCATAGCTTCTCCCCGTAGCAATAGAGTTTGCCATAACACTAATTCTGATTTCAAATGCTGTTTTTGTCTCTTCCCTTTTCCTACTGACCTTTCTCTCCACTTTTCTTCTCTCTGCAGCCTTTACTAGGGAAAGCCTGTTTGTAAGTATTTTTCTCTGAGCTATTTATAACCCCTTCCTCCAGCCTCCCATTCCCCCTGTTCTCCCTTCTTTGGGGTACTACACAGTTTGGAGTCTGGCTTGTGAGGCCTATAGGCCTGTGGGTGGGGATTTTGGGGGAGAGAAAAAAAAGATTTTTGAAAAAGTTGGACCATCTTATGATTCAAGTTGTTTTCTTTATCAATTTATGATTTTCTTTATCAGAAAGCTCTCTGTTACTGCCATTGCTTTCCCATTGGCTGCTCCTGCTGTTCTGAAAGATCTACTTGGTCTGTTGGGTTTCTGTTTGCAATTGGTGATAACGTTGAACACCACCTGGGTCTCAGATGTTGGGAAGCAATTCCCAACCTAGGCATCTGTCTCCCTTTTAGGCCACGTTGCCTCCTATCAGAACCTGATGAGCCTTAGTAGTTAAGGAATGAACTTCAGGTTTCCCATTGGTGCTGTTTCATCAAGCATATTGTGTGATTCTTTTAAAAGGCCTATTTCTATGTGAAAATAGCAAATTAACCACTTCCATGGGCTTTTAACCTTTTGTGTTAACCTCCTCTTTCTTGGCTATCAGTCAGGGAGGCTCTAGTAGCAGGCCCTGGGAAGTTCAGTATTTCAATAGTAACCTGTTGGCAGCCTGACTCTTTCCTGCCCATTTCCTTATTTAATGAGTCAGTTCACTTTGTTCAATATGCAAAATTAGAGCTTAAGATTTCTGCCTGATAAATTTAGAACAGTAGATTATTTCTTTAAAAAATGGAAATGTTCAGCCCCTCCTCCTTCTTCAGAGAAGGAGGGTCACTATAGTTTTTGTGTGATCTAGGCTCAGTTTATTTGTGCTTTGGCCACAGTATTTCCATTTTACCTCCCCTTAAACAATAATAACCTCCATGGTAGGAACTATTTTAGCTAAGCTTAGTTACAAATAGGACTTTTGCCTTGTATACCTTTTTCTAACCATTTACTTAATAGAGGGGAAGTAGGGTGTCTCACCTCTGACACTTGTTTATAATCTCTGCTGGTATTTTAAAATTTCATTACAAAAGGAAATAGACGAAAAGATCATTGTCTTCCCATTCTATTTTTCCTTCTTGTGCCCCTACTCTATATTTAAAGGACAGATTGTCTGTTGTGTGTTCTCCAAGTTTTAGACTTACTAACATTTGAATAGAGAAACATGGCTCAGTGCATCCCACTTCTCTCTTTTCCCTGGCATCCTTGAGTGGCAGCATCTTGGCTTGTGTTAGGACTAGCTGTTCCAAGGAAATGAGATGGAGCTGTTTGGGGTAGTATTGTATGGAGGGCTTCTACAACATTTCCCTCCTATCCTTCTGTCCCTTCTCTCAATGTGTTCTGTGGGAGTAAATCATGAGGGTGTGTGTGAGTGTGTGTGTGTGTGTCTGTGTCTCTGTCTGTCTGTCTGTTGGTCTATGCTTGGTGGCTCCCTGGAGTATCATTGTATATGTAATGCTTGCCATAACCCTGGTATGTTGTTTTAGAGACCTGGTTTGTGAGAGGACTATAATAGTTTTGCATGTTAAGATACAAGAGCCATCTGGACCATTCCCCTTGCCCCTCTCTCCCAAGGTGATGCTTTGGTAGTAACCAAATCTTTATGACCTTGGGAAAAATCACCTTCATCTTTCAGGACCTTAATTTCTTCATTTCCTGTGACTTTTTAGCTCTAAATGTTATGGTCCTATTAAGCCTCAGACTCTTAAGTTGGTGGCCCCAGGGATTCCTTTGCTTAGGTTACCTGAGGCTTCCCAAGACAAGCTCTAAGGCCTACACAGTCCAAGTTTGTTCTTAAGGTTGACAATCGAATCAGTTAAAAGTTACTTTGCTTCTGTGTAGGACTAGTAGATTGGAAGGTGATCCATATATGAGACTAAGAAAACATCCTTGATCTTTAGGGTTCTGTGTTGTTTGTTTGGTTTTTTTTTTTTTTTACCTCTAAGGTAGGTTCAAAGTCAGAACTGTCATAGTTATATGTCGTTTCCTCACCACCTTCTCTTACCCTTGTACACACCTTTAAAAAAAACCCCAAAACAACCTTAGTGGAAGCAGACCAGGCATCTTAGGGGGGAGTAGCCTTGTGGTTTGTTTCTTTATTTTGTTTCTGAGACCCTCTGATGGAAAAGAATTATATTAACTAGGTTAAAGTGACTCATGCCAAACAGTGGGAAAGAATCTATAGTAAGCATCTAAATTAGGAGTTCTTAACCTGGGGGCTGTGAGCTTGTTTTTAAAAAAAGTTTGATAAATATATTTGAGTATAGTTGGTTTTGTTTGTAATCCAATATATTCTATTTTGTATATTTACAAACATTCTGAGAAATGATCCATAGGTTTCACCTGTCTGTTGAAAAGGGTCCTTGATACTCAAAAGGCTAAAGACCCCTGTGGCTGGTGTTTTGTTCTTTGTTTTCGAGGTTTGTGTGTGGCAATGGTGCTTCTTGTCAAGAACACCCTAGTCAAAATTGGTATGG
>CM053585.1:419799374-419816972 GCA_028646515.1 Pseudochirops corinnae | reverse complement strand
TGTGTGTGTGTGTGTGTGTGTATTTTTTTTTTTTTTTGGGAGGGCAATTGGGGTTAAGCTACTTGCCCAAGGTCACACAGCTAGTAAGTGTGTCAACTGTATGAGGCCAAATTTGAACTCAGGTCCTCCTGCTCTATTCACTGAGCCACCTAGCCGCCCTCTCTAATATATTTTTAACTGTTTGATTTTACCCCCTAAGCTTCATGACTTTTCCTGCCTTTTCATTTTCTCTTATGGCCAGAAGAAAGGTCTTGTGTGTGTTTTCTTTTTGTTTGTTTTTAAAGCATATGTGTCCATGGGTAACTCTACTACTTTTGACTTTGGTTTTGGTAATAAATATACACTGGCTCCCTGGGATGCCCTGGCCTCTGTGGACCCACTTTGCCTACTGATGTTCTACGGGGCTATTTTTTTTCCTTTATGTGTGGGAGGGATCTCACCTGCATGAAAACGAGTCTTTTGTTTTATAGGGGCTTGAGTGGAAATAAACTAATTCTTTCTTTTCTTTTCCCCTTCAAAACAGAACCTGAATAACTCACAGAACCAACTTTGACTCTTCCTGGAAATCAGAAACAAATGAAACCAGTTGCATTCCATTGCCATTTCTGAAGCTTGGCTTGTGCTCCTCCATTTAACCTGAGGCCAGATAATCCCAGCTGCTTCTTCCATAAACTGACCAAACTGTTGGGGTGAGGGCGGGGATTATCAAATGAAAATTCAGTACTCTTGACTCTGATCATCCAGCCACGTTGTGGTGACTTAAAGGCAATATAGAGCTCTCCTGGTGTAAAGGATTCACCATTTTCCATTTTCTTTCCTATTTTTTCTCATCATCCCGTTCATTTTCAGTGGATGTCTATTTGTGGCAACCTCTCTGGAATGGCTTTGGAAGAGTGGGGATGGGAAAATTAGCTGAGAAGGAATGTCTCTGCTTCTTTTCTCCCTTTCTGCCTTGCCAGGAAATGTTTCAAAATGGCAGGTTAGAAGTTTTTAAGGTTAAAGGAAAATTCAAGATGGCTGTTCTCCTAAAGAAACCATCTACTTTTTTTGTCTTGGCCTCTGAAGACAGTACTTCATTAGGAGTGGAACCAGCAAGTAATGACTTGGAGGTGGTGCACCCAAACAAAATTTGGATTTGGAGAAATAGACCTCTTCCTCTTCAGGAATTCCTGAAGTCAGAAATCTGCCTTGACTAAAGCAAAGACATTACTCACTTTTTGTATTTTTGTGTTCTTTCTCTAAGCCAAACGTGAGGGTAGACACCCATCACTCCTTGCATAGGAGAGATATTTTTCTGAGTTTGGAAAATACCATTCTCTTTGAACTGCTTATTTGCACCTTTTGTGGAAGCAGTAGGATAAAAAATCTGTACCTTTGTTCAATGGAACTTGGACGTTGGGTCATGCATCCTAGGAGAGTGTCAGATTGTGAAAGAAGCATGATGCAGTGGGCATACCCGCAGGGTTACGAAACATCTGCAGGGTAAGGCTTGTTTCCCAAGGAGTTAATGTAGCGCTGATTTGAGACTGGCTTGGTATAAAACCAGCTGACTGTTGTCTTGTTCTAAAGTAGACCAAGCAGCATAATTAGTAGCCTGATCCTGGAAAGTTGGGGCAGGAGGAGATCCTCTGTCTAGAATTCCCTTTCAGGCTGGGCAGAAGAGCCAGCTGGAGGAAGAAGACTGCCTGGTTTTGGTTCAGTATTTGTGTGTCTAGCATTGGGCCAGGTGCTCAGGACAGAGGAGACAGGAATGGCTATGGAAGTTTGACATCATTCCTGTCATGATAGCTAGAGTACAGGGAGTAGAGAGGAAGACTTCCATAACACAGAGATGCCCTTCAAATGGCATTTCCTCTTTGTTCCACAAGTGGGAACAGAGAGAGGAACTTTTATGGGGAATGCATTTATTTTGCTTCAGGGAGGAGGTAAAAATGGTTGGACCGAGGAAGAGACAGACCACAGTGCCTCATATTTAATCAGTAAACGTTTCTTAAGTGTCTACTCTGTGCTGAGCACTGGGGATAAAAAAGAGGCAAAAGGCAATCCCTGCCCTCTGGAAAATTTGGTTCCTGTGTGCTCAGAATTGTTCCTCTGTCACCAAAAACACCCCATCAGTGGGGGCTCATTATAGAGCTCATATCTCACTTTTCAAAAATATATTTATCGGCAGCCCATTGACAAGTAGATACATAAGTAGATTGTCATAAGCCTAAGATCCTCTCCCCCTCTCTTTTTAACCACCTTGAGTCATGTCAACCACCCACCTCTCCTTATGGATGTGCAAGTAGTGCATGTTTATATGTGAACCATATAGTTTTGGGTTCCTTTTGTTTTTTATAATAGGTTTGCTGGTAATCTGCTTTCTTGGACTCATTTCTGTTTTTAATTGCCAGAAAGGGGCCAAGAATAGAATTTTGATTTACTTATTTCATTGTAAGGGTCTTTATCTGTAGTGTATTTTCTCTCTTTTTAAAATTTAAAACAACAATCTCGTTTTACCTAACAAGAGGATTTTAATTTGGGAAAAGTGAGGAGGATGGAGTATATCCAGGGATCCTGGAAATGATGCTATTTAACCTTAGAAACTAGTAGTAGTAGTAGCCTGAACTACAGTGAAGCATTTCATTAAAGGGGTATGCTTTAGGCACAGTGGGGGAGGTCTTGCTGGGACTACTGACTTATTTTTACCATGTTCCACTGGAACCAGTTTTTCCTGAACTTTTTGTATATTTGTTTGGGGGACGCAGCTGTTTTCCCCCCATCCTATTTTGAGAGTGGCAAAACTCTTTTTAAGAATCAAGAAGGGGGAGAAACTGATTGAACCACATCCATGATACTGTTTTTATTTGTAATACTTGAAATTTATTTTTTTAATATTATTTTGATAGCAAAAATGCTATTTATTTATTTAATGTGTATGATGGCGCCAGGTGAGAGAGAGAAAGTGAGAGAGAGAGAGATGCTTGGGGGGTTGCGGGAGGGTTGTTTTTTTTTCTAAACTTGTGACTTAATTAGGTGTGCTTTATGTTTGTCTTAAATAATTACCTGGGATAAAACTCTGCTAGCTTGTAAACAGGGTATGCCTTTCAGAAATTTGTATATTTTGCAGTTGCTAGACAAATAAAATATCTTGTTAAAGTATACTGTGGAATATCTGATTTTGATTTGCAAAAACTTATTTCATTATATTACTATTGTTGTGATTATTTTGAGTCGCCCTGATTGTCTGATACTGGAATGCCAGACATGAGAGTTCTTTTGGAGCTAAAATTCTCCAAGCCCCTTTGGGCTTTACAGAAACACATTGGTTACATTAGTCACTAATTAGAAACATTGTTATAGAATCATTAGCAATGTTACAGAAACATTAGTTAAGTGCCTGAATTTGAGGAAGAATATGACATTTAATTCAACAAGTATTAAGGGGCTATAGCTATACTATCATACTTTTCATAGACTCATTTTTATACGGTTGAAATTGAAAAGTCAATTTCGTACAGGCATTCAGGGTTCTAAATGGAAGGGCCTGAATTGCAAAGTAGGTGAGGTTCAGTTTTAAGATATTGGATGGGGAGTAAAGTGGGGAATTCTACTGTAGAAATAAAAGTGGGATGATTCCAAACTGCCCTGGAGTGAAACTAACTTCCTTTCCCACCATCTTCCAAAATTTTCCCATGATCCAAAATTCTTTCATTCTCCCTTCTCCTTGCCTCCTTCTCTCTCCATCCTTAAGCTTGTCCAAAGATTAGGGACTAGAAATTTGGAAATCCATTTGCTCATTCCTAAGCTGGAAGATGGAGGTAATAAAATACAGAGTTAAGATATGGCAGAACCTACGATCCTAAGAAACGAGGATTGAGGTGTGGACTTAGTGTAAGAGTTAGTCCCTGGACTAGTTTTATGATTCTGAGCAACCCAGTCTATCTAGAATCACATGCTAACTTCTTGAAGGAAGAGCTGACCTATGTACATTAATTAAGGAGAAAGGAAATTTCTGAAGCTTATCATAGTGCTTGATAAGGAAGACTTCAGGATTATAGCAGGGGAAGGATTCCAAAGCCTGCTTAGGTCTGTCATGTAATAGACTCCCTTCACTAGAACCACCCCCAACCTTCACCTGCAATGACAGTTATCTCTTTGTGAGTCACCATTACAGATGTGTTTCCAGTTGCCCAGGTAGAGAGAGAGATAGAACATTAAATCATCTCCCATTCTAGAATAGAAAATACCAACCAGGACAAAGAAATGTCAAATCGTGTTGGTTAGAATCTCTTGACTCTTAACAGGTGAAGTGCGATCAGGTGTCTAGAACATAGTCTAAATATAGTGACTAGACAGGAAATACTTAGCCAACTTTTTTTTTTAACTTCTTAAAAATGATGCTCCTTACTTTCTACATAAGTCGTTTCCTGTTATACCAGCTCCTCCCTCCCCACCTTGTAACAAAAACAGTTAAACAAAAAATAACAAAAATAACTTTTTTGCTAACAAAAATAGTTAGCAAAACATAGGGATATAGAGAGCCCATAACTACACATGCCTTTTTCTGCCCCCTTATAGTGTCTCATCTCTTTACCAAGAGGAAGAAAATGCATTTCTTCATTTGTTCTTTTGAACCAGGATTAGTCATTTTCCTTAATCGTAGTTGAGATTTTATTTTTGTAATATTCTTTTCGTTATATGTTAGTAGTTGGCATAGTGGATAGAGCAGCGGTTCTCAACCTGTGGGTTATGTTCAATTTAAATACATCCTACATATCAGATATTTACATTATGATTCATAACAGTAGCAAAATGACAGCTGTGAAGTAGCAACAAAAATAATTTTATGGTTGGGGGTCACCACAACATGAGGAACTGTATTAAAAGGTCACGGCATTAGGAAGGTTGAGAACCACTGGGATAGTGCATCTCAGAACTTGGCCCAGAGTCAGAAAGATCTGAGTTTAAATCCAGTTCAGACACTTAGTGATTGTGTGACCCTGGGCAAGTCACTGTACCCGTTTGCCTTTGCCTCAGTTTCCTCATCTGTAAAATGGGGGTTATAATACCTCCCAGAGCTGTGAGGATCAAATAAGATCATTGTAAAGCCCTTAACACAGTACCTGGCTTATGTAGTAAGCCTTATATAAATGTTAGCTATTACGTTGTTGTTGTGTGTATAGTACTAGCTTTCTTTTTATGTGGACGTTTTTCTCCCGATTCTTAATTCAGATGTCCCCATGTTTCTCTCAGTTCCTCATTTCTCACTTCTCATGGTGTAATAATATTCCAGTTCTGTTCATACGCTGCATGAATAACAAGGAGTCAACCATTTTACATTCAGACTCTCACTTTACAGTTTTTGTTACCATTAAAAAAAAGTCAGCATGGCATTTTCAGTTTTATCATCAATCTTTAAGTATGGAGGTGGTGTGGAATAGTGGAAGCAAGGTCCATCGATAAACGTTGATTAAGCTCTTACGTGCTCGGCACACAAGAACAAGTCCAAGACCTTGTTCTCAAGGAACTCACAGTCTACCTCAAGCTAGGAAGACCCAAGTTCAAATGCTACCTTTGACGTTTACTAGCTGTGTGACCCTGGGCAAGTCACAACCTCTAGACAAATCTCTTTGACTCAAATTAGTTCCAGAAGTACCAGCTTTTATTGGTAGAGGAAGGTTCTTCAGGTCCAGTCCCTCCATTCCAGACAGTGTGCTAGGACTGGATATTCACAAAAAAAGACCCTGCCTTCAAACAGCTTACACTTTATTAGGGAAAACAACATGGGCATATATAAATGCATATTTACGAAAGCAAGGTATTTTGAGGAGGGGGCTGCCCTAGCAGCTGGGGGGTGGGAGCAGAAGTAACTGAACTTGTCTCTATTTCAGTCTTGAATCCCTTTACACCAAAACAAGTTTCATACCTCTTTTCTCCTCTGGACACTTTAAAATGCTGTTTTAGGAAAAAAAAAAATCTTGTGACTGCTAGATGTGGTGACTAAAAAGGTTTCACTCCTCACTCTTTGAACTTTCTCTACCGTTCACCCCCACCCCAAGTGTACCTGCCTCCTCCCACCCCCTTCGATTTTTCAGCTTCCTTTTTTGTGTTATCTTCCTCCATTAGAAGGTAAGCTCCCTGAAGCCAGGCACTGTCTTGTATTTGTATTCCCAGACCTTCCTTAGCACAAAGCCTGACACAATGAGTGAGGGTTTACTAAATGCTTGCTGATTTAATTTCATGGACCAGTAATCAAGTAATGCAGTTCAATAGCACCAATATGGTAGCATCACTTCTGAATGTGGAGGTATAATGGGATCCTTAAGTCACAGGATCTCAGTCCATCTAGTTCAACTTGCATTTAACCAAGACTCTTTTCTATGAATTTCCTAAAAATGGTCATCCAGCCGTTAGCTGATGATCTGTAGATAGAAGGGGGTGAATTGGAGTCGACCCCTTGGGGATGGTTGTGATCCTTCAGAAGCTTTTCCTTCCATCAAACCTAAGTTGGCCTATGTGCGACTTCTCTCTGTTGTTTCTAGCTTTACTTGCCTGGGCTAAACAAATTAGCCTAACCCCTTTTACACAAGACAGCCCTTCAGAAACATCCACAGAACCCTTTCTAGGCATTCTCAAGGGTAAACATCTAATGCATTCAACTGCTCTTCATGTGACCTCATCTTGAGGCTCTTCTGCATCCTGGGCACCCTCCTCTGGATGCTCACCTGCCTCCCAGTGTCCTTTCCCAAAATACAAGACTCCAAATGCAATTTGCCTGACCGCCAGGATGGTCACCTTCTTGGTAAAGGACACCAAGCCTCTTTGGATGTGCTGTAAGAACACAATAGATTGGCCACAAAAATCACATTGTTGACTTCTTGAGTTTGTGACCCATTGTAATCTATAAAATAGGGGCAATACTTGTAGGAGGACAGCTTAGTAGTGTAGTAGACAAACACTGGCGGCTCAGTGGGTAGCAATCTGGGCCTGGAGACAGGAAGAGGAGAGTTCAAATCTGGCTTTCTGACATTCACTAGCTGTATGACCCTGGGCAAGTCACTTAACCCTGTATGCCTCCCTCTTCTGTAAAATAAACTGGAGAAGAAAATGGCAAACCACTCTAGTATCTTTGCCAAGAAAACCCTAAACGAGTGGACACAACTGAACAACAACAAATTCTTTTTGCTTATATCTCTGAGTTGAAAGGGAACCCAGAGGCCAGTTAGTCCAACCCATGCCTGAACAAAGATGTCCTCTACAATATCCCTCCAAAGGATGACCTCCACTTGAAGACCTTTGACAAGGGAGAACCCACTCCTTCCTGAGGCAGCTCTAATGGTTTGGAAGTTTCTCTTTACAAGAAACCTTCGTTCGCCCATCTGCATTTTCCACTCCCCATTTGGAAGGATGAGTAAAAGGGAAACTGGGGCAGAGCTCTGAGCCAAAACACTTAAAGGTACCTGGCCCCTCTAATGAAGCAGACCTGAGACCTCCCTCACGTTCTGAAATGCCCCTTCCTTCCAAGGCCCCATTTTTATAGTTTATTACCTAGACATTCTAGAGCACCTATACAAAATACAGAATAATTCCATTGGTTGACATATGATGCGTAAGCTAAAATAAGCAAAAATGGAGTGTCAGGAAGGTCATGAATTGGGTGAAGCAAGAAATATCTCTGCTGACTAGATGGTCACAAGACCTCAGGTCGGGCAAGAGGAGATAGTATGGGCGATGCATATCAGAAGGGACCTTCCATACATGTCACCACCCATGCTTGGTTTGGTCATGGAATTTGAGTGAGACAGGATGGAGAGATCTGTGTCAGCGTTCTTGCAAGTAAGCTCTGTAGCTGGTAAATAAGTAACGAACATTACATTAACATTTGAGGACCTTCCTATTAGAATCTATATTCCTATGTAACTTATACAAAATATGGATCAAAACACTACTTATTATTATACCTATTGTTGGTGATTGACTAAATATGTATTCTTAGATGAATTATATTAAAACAATTGCTAACAGTCATTATCCCTTATAGAATGACAATAGACTAATACTGATTAGAGTTTGAGTAGGGGTCCTCAATGAATCAAGTTTTTCACATCCTTGTTTCTGCTCTTGAGGAGGGGTGTGTAACAAATCCATGTCCTATTCCACAAAATAGTCACTTAATATAATATTATATGTATATATATATATATATATATACACACATATATACACATGTATATATGTAAAACAGTAACCTTTTTCTGTTTGAGTGCTCACTGGGTGTAAGACAGTGTCCTGGGCAATGTGGGCAGAGCATGCTATGGCCATGGACCCCACCTGCCCACTGAAGTACTTCTCTCAGAACTGCCTCTCTAAGGAGTGCTCCGACTCAAACTGTCCATTCACAGTTCCCCTTATTATGTTTAATAAGTCTGTAAAAAAATTTTTTTATGTTTTTACTCCAATTACACATAAGAACAAATTTTAACATTTAAAAAAATTTTGGTTCTAAATTCTCTCCTTTGTTCCCTTCCTTTCCCCATCCTTGAAAAGGCAAGCAATTTTGTATAGATTATACATGTAAAATCATGCAAAATATATTTCCATATTAGCCATGTTGCAAAAGAAAATGGAACAAACCCCCACTCCCAAGTAAATAAAATAAAGTAAAAAAAAAAAAAAGGACGCTTCAATCTGCTTTCAGACTCTTATAAGTTCTTTCTCTGGAGGTGGATAGCATTTTTTATAATGAGTCTTCTGGCATTGTCTTATATCATTGTATTGATGAGAATAGCTAAGTCATTCATAGTTGATCATCATACAGTATTGCTGTTACTGTGTACAATGTTCTTTGCCTTCTGCTCACTTCATTTTGCATGAGTTCATGTAAGTCTTGACAGGTTTTTCTGAAAGTGTTCTGCTTGTCATTTCTTATAGCACAGTAGTATTCAGTCACTATCACACACACAAATTGTGTAGCCATTCTCCAATTGATGGGCATCCCCTCAATTTGTAATTCTTTGCCACCACACAAAGAGCTGCTATGAATAGTTTTGTACACCTATGTCCTCCCCCTACCTTTTTTTTGTATACAGACCTGGGAGGGGTATTGCTGGATCAAAGGGTATACACTGTTTTGCAACCTTTTGGGCATAGTTCCAGATTGCTCTCCTGAATGGTTGGATTAGTTCACAATTCCAACAATGGTATACTAGTGTCCCAATTTTCCCACATCCCCTCCCACATTTGTAATTTTCCTTTTCTGTCATATTAGCCAATCTGATAGGTGTGAGGTGGTACTTCAGAATTGTTTTATTGTACATTTCTCTAATCAATAGTGATTTAGAACATTTTTTTATATGACTATAGATAGCTTTGATTTTTTTCATGTGAAAACTACATGTTTATATCCTTTGACCCTTTGTCAATTGGGGAATAACTTGTATTCATAGAAATTTGACTCTGTTCTCTACATATTTGAGAAATGAGGCATTTATCAGAGAAACTTACTGTAAAATCCACCCCCGCCCCCCATTTTCTGCTTTCCTCCTAATCCTGGCTGCATTGGTTTTGTTTGTGTAAAAACTTTTTAATTCAATAGAATCAAAATTATCCATTTTATATCCCATAATGCTCTCTATCTCTTGTTTGGTCATACATTCTTCCCTTCTCCATAGATCTGACTGGTAAGCTATTCCATTTTCCCTTAATTTTCTTACGGCATCATCCTTTATGTCTAAATCATGGACCCATTTTGATCTTATCTTGGTATATAGTGTGAGATGCTGGTCTATGCCTAGTTTCTGACAACTTGCTTTCCAGTTTTCCCAGCAGGTTTTGTCAAATAGTGAGTTCTTGCTTCAAAAGCTGGGGTCTTTGTGTTTATTAAACACTAGATTAGTATGGTCATTTTCTATTGTGTATTGTGTGCCTAATCTATTGCACTGATCCACCACTCTTTTTCTTAGCCATTACCAGATTGTTTTGATGATTACTGCTTTGTAATACAGTTTGAGATCTGGTACTGCTGGGCCACCTTTCTTCATATTTTTTTTTTGTTGATTCCCTTGATATTCTTGACCTTTTGTTCTTCCAGATGAATTTTGTTATTTTTTTTCCAGCTCTATAAAATATTTTTTTGGTATTTTGATTGGCATGACGCTGAATAAATAAATTACTTTTGGTAGAATTATCATTTTTATTATATTGACTTGGCCTACCCATGAGCAAGTAATATTTTTACCAATTTTTTAGATCTTTTTGTGTGAAAAATGTTTTGTAATCCTGTTCATATAGTTCCTAGGTTTGTGTTAGCAGGTAGACTCCCAAGTATTTTACATTGTATATGGGTATTTTTAATGGAATTTCTCTTTCTATCTCTTGCTGCTAGACTTTGTTGGTAATATATAGAAATGTTAATGATTTATATGGGTTTATTTTATATCCTGAAACTTTGCTAAAGTTATTAATTATTTCACTTAGTTTTTTTAGTTGATTCTCTAGGCTTCTTCTGGTATACCATCATATCATCTGCAGAGTGACAGTTTTCTTTGCTCATTGTGTATTCTAAATTCCTTTAATTCCCTACCCTTGCCCTCCCTTTTTGCTATAGAAGGCATTTTTGGTACAATATTGAATAACAGTGATGACAATGGACATCCTCGCCTCACCCCTGATCTTATTGGGAAGGCTTCTAATTTGTCTCCATTTAAACTGAGTTTTTTTACCTGTTCCCCGTGCCTAGAATGTTCTCCCTCCTCATCTCTGGCCACCTCCTGGCTTCTGGCTTCGTTCTAGTCTTAGCTAGAAAGCCTGGACCTTTTTCATGTTAATGCCTTTCCTCTGAGATTATTCCCAATTTACCTTCTATATAGCTTGTTTGCATGAAGATGTTTGCATGGTGCCTCCTTCTCCTCTTATTTTCATTAGATTATGAGCTCCTTGGGAGCAGGAATGCCCCTTTGTATCACCCTTTTGTGCTTTAACACAGTACCTGGTGTTTAATAAATCCTTGGCAACTTGACTACTTTTTCAGCTAACATTTCTATAGCACTTTAAGCTTTGCAAACTGCTTTACACACATTATACCATTTGATTACAACAATGATCATACAAAGAACATATTGTAGATCATACCTGTGAGGTTATAAGTATTATTGTTCCCATTTCACAAGTGGGGAAACTGAGCCCAAGAGGCTGAATGACTTCTTTGTGGTCACACAGCTCGTGTGGCAGGAAGAGTTTGAACCCAGAACTTCTAAACTTTAAGTACTGTATGATGTTGTCTTTCATGGAGTGTCCCCTTAACTCCTAGAAGAACTTGATGATGGCTTCCCTTTTTGTCCCTAGCACCATACCTAGAAGGTGAAGTAAATCTATTTGAAAGTCTCAGGAAGACCCTCCCTTCTCCTACAGAGAAAACAGAGGTGCTTTCAGGCCATTTTTGAGACTGTCATTTCCCTTCCCTTCCATGAAAATGAATTGTCAACCCACAGACCTGTTTATATAGCACTTAATTTACAAACTGATTTACATAATTATGTCATTTGAGGCCAGCTATAGCTCCCGTGAGTTCTCTTAGGGAATACAATTTTTATTCAGAGGTGACAAGGTGTGGAGAAGACTTTCATATCTGTGTTATTTCCCAGTTCTTTCATCTTTTAATTCTCCCGTGGTATTCTTATCTTACTTTTCAAGTCCTGTCAGATGAATGTGGGGCATGAGGAACAACAAGAATTACTGAGGGTTAGTAGGGAGGTAGCCTTTTTGACAAGGATTTCTGAGAAAGTTGGAAAACAGTTTAACAGAAATTAGGTTTAGATCAATATGTTACATCATATGCTACAAAAAACTAAGAATAACTACATGACTTGAATGCAAAAGGTTGTTATCTTTTAAAGAAATAAAACAGGTAGAAATACCTTTTGCAGTAATGCTGAAGGTAAAAGTTCTTAACCAAATAAGGGATAGAGGAGATTATAAAAGACAAACAAGACAATTTTGATTGCATAAAATTAAACCCTTTTTGCACTGAAGAGATCAATGAAGACAGAAGAGATAGCTATTGGGAAATCTATTTGCATCAAATATTCCTGACAAAAGTTCATTATGCAAGATAGGCAAGGAATTGACAAAATATATAGCATTCCTCAATAAGTAAAGGGGTCAAGGGATATGTAGTTTTCTTTTATGTATTTTTATCGAGGGGGGAAGGTAAGGCAATTGGGGTTAAGTGACTTGTCCAAGGTCATACAATAAGTGTGTCCAGTGTCTGAGGTTGAATTGGAACTCAGGTCCTCCTAACTCCAGGGCCGGTGCTTTATTCAGTGCTCTACTTAGTGGTCCATGTGTAGTTTTCTAAAGAACAGTTGTAAACTGTGTATGATTATTTGAAAGCATGCTCCAAATCACTAATAGCAAGAGAAATGCAAACCTAAACCACTCTGAGACAGTACAGTAGAATGCTAGGCCGAGAGTTAGGAAGATCTGAGTTCAAATTCAGCGTCAGACACTTACTAGCCACGTGCCCTTGAAGTCACAATCTCTGTTTGCCTCTGTTTACTCAACTGTAAAATGGAGACAATAGCACCTCTCTTACAGGGTTATATTGAGGATCAGACAAGATGATAATTGTAAAGGGCTTAGCATAGTTCCTGGCACACAGTAGGCACTTTGTAAATGTTTATTCCCTTCTTCCTTTTGCCTCATACTCTGCAAACTGGTCAAATTGGCAAAAAAAAGGGAATAGTTGATGTTGGAGAGGCACACTAATGTACTATTGCCAGACTCGTAAATTCATCCAGTATTACTTGATATCACTGTGAGATTATGCAAGAAAATTATGCAAGAAAAGAAAACCAGACCTGCACAACTTGGCAGCAAGTAGGGGCCAAAATTAAAACAAGTTAAACTTTGGGCCATAGATAGATTAAACTAGAGACAGACTGACAATGGTTGGTTGCCACAGGTCACGTGACAAATAGGAATATTTGTAGTGGCAACCCTAATTTTTAGCAGGCTACCCAAAATCCTTTGGTGGACCGCAAGCAACCTCTGGGCCCTAGGTCATGCAGGCCTCAGCTAAGTTGTCCATACTCTTTCACCCAGAGATCCTATTGCCAGGTATATGCCTCCAGGAAATCAAAGACAAACAAGGCCCAAAATATTCCTTTGTCCTTGTTTAGTTGCTCAGCTACATCCCTCTCTTCATGACCCAATGGAGCAATGGGCTCCAGGCCCTACTTTTAGCATTTTACTACTGGCCGTGGGGTTTTCTTGGCAAAGATGCGAGAGTGGTTTGCCAGCTGCCTCTCCAGTGGATCACCTTTTGTCAGAGCTCCGCACTCTGACTTGTATGTCTTGGGTAACCTTGCACAATGTAGCTCATAGTTTCATTGAGTTACGCAAGCCCCTCTTCCACAATCCGGAAGGGGAAAATATTCATAGCAGGGCTCTTTGTAGTAGCAAAGAACTGGAAACTAAGTTTAGGCACCTACCTGTTGGAGAATTACTGAAAAAATATCAATAAAAAGAAATGAAATACCGAGTAACCTCCCAAAAAACCAAAGATGGGGCGGGGTGGGGGGAACCTCCAGAGGAACCCAGGAGAGAGATAAGCATACCTCCTTATAGGAATCAATCACCAAGTATATACTGAGCCTATATGCTAGGCAGAATGCTGAGGATAGAAAGCCGAAAACAAGAAAACAAACAGTACCTGCCCTCAAGGAGCTTACTTTCAGTCAGGGGAAACAATATATTCACATATGAAGTAGGTAGCACGGTGGATGGAGTGTTGTACTGAGAGTCAGGAAATGAGTTCTGTTCTGCCTTAGACCTTTCCTGGATCTGCGATTGTGTAAGTAACTTAACCCCCCAGCCTCAATTTTCTTATCTGTTCAATGTGGATTATAGTACCTTCTTTCCAGAGTTGTTGAGGTTATTGAGGATCAAATGAGATAACATAGGCAAAGTGCCTTAAAGCACTATTTGGTGCTTTATATAAGTATGTAACATATATTATATATTTATATGAGTATAAAGAATATAAGTAAATCCAAAACAAAGCAAATGCAAGGTAATAGGAATGATTAGGGCAGAATGCTTTATACATCATTTTCTCATGCAGTTACCATATTGATTGTTTTTGCTTAATTGAGAGTTTGTTTGAGAGTAGAGAAAGAAGGCCTTCCCACTATCCCTAGAAATGATTATGAAGTAAAACCAAAAGGCATCGATAAAACATCAAAAATCTATAAAACAATAAAATTAGGGTGAAGACCCCAAGAAAATTATTATGTAAGCATTTTGTAATTTCTAAAAGAGTTAGAGTAAAACCTGTTAGGTATTTTTTTGCCCCCAGGAGATAGAACAGAACTGTGACAGGCATTGCAGAGATGAGCACGCTGTATGTACCTCTG
This sequence comes from Pseudochirops corinnae, assembly GCA_028646515.1. NCBI lineage: Eukaryota > Metazoa > Chordata > Mammalia > Diprotodontia > Pseudocheiridae > Pseudochirops > Pseudochirops corinnae. The sequence continues at coordinate 419,802,576 of CM053585.1, read as the reverse complement.
AGAATAGCAGCTGGTTGAATCATAGATAGGTCAGGGAAAACGACTGTGCCACAAAAGAATCAATGGAGCATGAACCACTGGCAAAGAAAAACAATACTAATTAACTCTTCCCCTCCTCCCCAGAGCCCTGCAGAACGTATTCATTTCATTTATTTGATGAAGGCTATTTCCTGGTTTTGTGTCACTCTTGCATAGATTCTATATAGGGTAAGTATCTATGTGATGTCATTCTGTACATGGCATTTGCGTATGGCTTCTAAGTATGTGGAGTCCTTGTAACTCTGTATACGACTAGCTGAAAAAATGGGAAGAAAAAAGAACAAGCATTTTAAAAAGTTTTGTGTTATGTTTGTTATGTTTTAAGTGCTAGACTAGTAGCAGCGAAAGTAATGGAGATTATCGATAAGCAAGAAACCAAAAAGATTATAGAAATAGTAAACAAAACCAAAAGCCGGTTCTTTCCAAGGACTAACAAAGGTAGTAAACCTTTGGCCAACCTGACTGAAAAGAGGAGAGCAGAAATCAGATCGACAAGATAGCTAATGAACAAGGTGAAATCGTAACAAAATCAGAATGAAAAAGAGTCCTCGAAACATGCTATGCATAGTTATGGGCTAACAAGACTGAGAACACAAAAGAACTAGAGAATATCTTCAAAAAATATCAAATATCCGGATTCACAGATCAATAGAGATCTTAGATAATTCAGAAAAAGAAATAGAACTACCAAAGAAAAAAACTTCCTGGTCCACATGGATTCACAGGAGAATTCTATTCAACTTTTAAGAACAGTTAGTACAATATTACACAAATTAGTCTTAAAAATTGAGAAAGGAAGTGCTCCACCAAACTTCTGTTATGAGATAAATATAGTCCCAGTCCCTAAACAAGGGAAGAATAAGACCCGGAGGAGAACTATATCCACATCATTAATGAATATTTAAAAAATTTAAATAAAGTCCTTTCAAATAGACTACAACGATTCATTCAAGGACTTACTCATTACAATCAAGTTGGATTTATTTCAGGGATGCAAGAATGATTCAGTATTAGGAAAACAAGTATCATAAGCATGTTAAAAATAAAAATATCCCAAGCCCACATGATTATCCAGTTCAATAGAGGCAGAAAAAGTCTTTGATAAAATACAACATTTACTTATGCTAAAAACCCTACAAATATAAACACAAGGGGACCTTTTAAATTTAATTTTGTTTTGTTTTTTGGAGGGGGGAAGGCAGGGCAATTGGGGTGACTTGCCCAAGGTCACATAGCTAGTAAGTGTTAAGTGTCTGAGGTCACATTTGAACCCAGGTCCTCCTGACTCCAGGGCAGGTGCTCTCTTCACTGTGCCACCTAGCTGCCCCAGGGGACCTTTTTCAATATACAAAAAGTTTCTTACTAAAAGTGAAAACAAGCATCAGCTGAAATGGGGATATACTAGAGTTTTTCTACTAAGTACAGTAGTAAAGATGCTCACTTTTCCCACTATTGTTAGATAAAATTCTGGAAATTTTAGCAGTAGCAATAAGATGAGAGAAAAAAAGTTAAAGAAGCAGAGATAAAACCATCCCTATTTGTTCATGATCTGATGTTCTACTTAGAAAGTCCTAGAGCATCAGCAAAGATAATAATTGAGACAATAGCTTCAGCTAAATTTCAGGTTACAAGATCAACATCATTTCTATATAACAATAATAATAATAATAATAATAATAATAATAAAATCCTAGAGGCAGTAATAGAAAGGAGAATAACATTTAAAATAACTAAAACATGCATAAAATATTTGTTAGTAGGGCCGGCTACCAAAGCACATAAAGTATTTTTATAGATTCAGTGTTGAAATATGGGCAGGTAGGTGGCATGCTTGATAGAGCACTGGACCTGGAGTCAGGAAGACTCATCTTCCTGAGTTCAAATCTATCCTCAGACACTCACTAGCTGTGTGAGTCTGGGTAAGTAACTTAATTCTGTTTGCCTCAGTTTCCTTATCTGTAAAATGAGCTGGAGAAGGAAATGGAAAACAATTCCAGTATCTCTGCTAAGAAAAGCCCAAATGGGGTCACAAAAGGTTGGATACGATTGAAAATGCCTGAACAACAAAATTAAATTCCTTAAAGAAAAAAAAAACAATTTAAATACCTGAAGGAATATTCAATATTCAGTATAATATTCAGCTTATGGCTGGGCTGTACCAACATAATACAATGACAACACTACCAAAGTTTTAATGCTGTGCCAATCAAACTAGAGAAGAGATACTTTACAGAACCCTATAAAGTAACAGCAAAATTCATTTGGAGAAACAAAAAATCCAGACTATTAAGGGAAATAATGAAAAAAAAAAGTAGCAATGAAGAGAGAATAGCACTTCTAGACCTTATTGGATATTATAATGTAACAGTCATCAAAACCATTTGGTATTAATTAAAAAATTGAGAAGGAAATCAATGGAGCAGGGAGAATCAGAAACAATGGAACTCGATAACTCAGTATTGATAAACTGGAAAAGGTAAATTACATAGGAAAGAACTCCCTATTTTTAAAAAACCACTAGGAAGATAGGAAAACATTTGACAGAAACTAAGCTTAGACTACCATCTTGTGATATATCCTACAATACATTTAAGATGGATTTGTGATTATAATATTAAAGATAATATCATCACAAATTAGACGAAGCTCATTGCATATACCTTTTTTAAAAATTATTTTGTCTTCAATTCATAGAACAAAACAAGCATTTCCATAACACAGTATAATAAAATAGATGATTGCACACGAAACTGCAAATCTACCATGAACAACTTGCTATTCCCTCCAAATAGACAACAAAGTTATCATGTGAAGTTCTTTTTTTTTGCTTTTTTTCTTCCCTCCCTCATCGTTCCCCACCCTAGAGATGGCTACCCTTAGACACACACACATACATCTGTAAAATTATTCTATCCATATTTCTATTTAGCACTTCTCTCTCTAGATGCAGTTAGCATCTTTTTCATGTGTCCTTTATTTTTAATTTATGTATTTAAAATAGTCAAAATGACTTAGTTGCTCAGTCACTCTTAAAACAGTATTGCTAAATATTTATTGCAGCTCTCTTTGTGGTTGCAAAAAACTGGAAATATAGGGGATGCCCATCAATTGGGGAATGGCTGAACAAGCTATGGTATATGAATGTAATGGAATACTATTGTGC
>CM053585.1:419770881-419798874 GCA_028646515.1 Pseudochirops corinnae | reverse complement strand
GATCCTATACATGATTGCATGCCACCATGGGGGGGGGGGGAAGGGAGGGGAGAAAATCTGAAACTCAAGTGATTGTGGAACTGAATCTTGTAAATTAAAAGTAAATGAGTAAATAAATTTAAAAAAAAAAAGAGAGAGAGAAAAAAAACAGTATTGCTATTGTTGCATACAATATTCTCTGAATAGGAGATACATTCTTAAGCAAAGGATGAAAGCAGTTACAAATGGATGTAGTGCAGGAGAGTTTGGACGAAGAACAGTGGAGTCACTCAGGGACAACAGTTCATAAAGCTTTATTACTACTCATAAGAGGAGGAAGAGAGCAGTCATCAACAGGAAATAGTCGTCTTATGCTGCTTTCATTGCCCCTGGCCAAGAGCAGCATGCGGTGGCGTGGGTGGGGTGGTTTCTGAATGTGAAACTGAAATGGCTTTTACACTTTAGTTAGAGGCCTGGAACTCATCAAGGCCCAAATTGATAGAGAGTTTTAGACAAAGTCACCTGACACAAATAAGAGACTGGTTGTCATCCATAGGGGAAGTAGTACTAGTGAAATGAAGTTTTCTAAGTTGTCTAATAAGGAGTGAGGAATGAGGGGCCAATCCAACAAGAATATGGTTGGGGGTGTGCTAATGTCTACTTTTTGAGTTTATCTGCTTTGACATAGTACATCCTGGGGGCCTGGGATCATACCAGTAAAACCAGTTTTCATTGCTTCACAGCAGATAACTGATTATATGAAGCTGAAAAGCTTCTGTCCTAACAAAATAAAATGTGCCTAAGGATAAGAAGGGGAGCAGTTGAATGGGAAAAACCATTTTCTATAAAATTTCTCAGGACTTGTTATCCAAGACCCACACACATATATATATGTATATGTATGTATGTGTGTGTGTGTATATATATATGCATACATATGTATATACATATGTGTATATGTGTGTGTGTGTATATATATAGTGTCCCAAAAGTCTCAATGCAGTTTCATCTTTAAGGCTTAAAAAGACTTTAAAAGGCTGCACTAAAGACTTTTGGGACACTCCATATATGACTAAAAACTATTGATAAGTGGTCAGATGATATGACCAAAATATTCTCAAAAGAAGAATTGCAAATTATTAACAACTGTATGAAAAAACAGGGCAGCAGTAGAGTGCCCCGCCTGGAGTAAGGAAGACTCATCTTCCTTAGTTCAAATCTGGCCTTAGACACTTACTTGCTGTGTGACCTTGGGCAAGTTACTTAACCCGGTTTGCCTCAAGTCTTCATCTGTAACATGAGCTGGAGAAGAATGTGGCAGACCATTTCAGTATCTTTGCAAAGAAAACCCCCCACATGGGATCACAAAGAGTCAAACATGACTGAAACAGTAGAACAACAACAACAATAATGAAAAAATGCTCCAAATCCCTAATAATAAGAGAAATGCAAATCAAAACAAACCTGAGTTTTCACCCCATACCTGGCAAGTTGCTAAATCTGACAAAAGTTAGAAAAAGTGTTGGAGGGATTGTGGAAAGATAGGCACACTAGTACATTGTTGATGGAGATATGAAATAGCAGAATCATTTTGGAAAGCAATTTGGAATTATGCAAATGATGTGACTAAAATATCCATACCCTTTTACCCAGAGATTCCATTGCTAGGGTTATACCACAGGGAGGTCATTGATAAGAAAGTCCAAAACATACACCATAAATACGATTTGTGTGTGTGTGAGTGTATATATAGTATGCACATGTGTGTATACATATATATGCACACAACTACTTATATACATATATATGTCTGTATATGTGTATGTGTATATATGTATATGTGTGTGTACACACACACACACACACACACACACACACACACACACACCCCATATACACCAAAATATTTATAGCAGCACTTTTTGTGATAGCCAAGCATTGGAAGCCAGGTGAATGTACGTCATTTGGGGAACGGCTAAACAAATTGTGGTGAATGAATACCATAGAATATTAAAATGCTGTAAGAAATTATGTATAGGTTGAATACAGAGTAGAGCCAAGAAAACAATTTACACAATGACTACAATAATATAAATGGAAAGAACAACCACAAAATAATCAAAAGTGAATGTAAAATTATAATGAATAAGCATGGTGGAAGACATATGAAAAGGCACCTTTATGCTCCACCTTTTCTCAGCAAATATGAGGAAAAAAATGTGGTAACAATAAATTGTCATCATTAAAAAGGGCTGCCAGGACAGGAAAAATGAACTTGACATTTATCTTGGTTCCTCCATGCTCTTTGGGGGCACTGGTGCAGAATGATGCTGCAGAAAGAGATTGATCTGATGGGAAGGGCACAAGCTCTGGATGTGGGACACTACATATATTTTCAGACTTTTCTGATGTATTGACAATTTGCTGGTTATTTTTCTCTTCTCTCTCTGTCTCTTGTTCTTTAAAATATTAAAATAAAACAAATTGTTATAGGGAATAGCTGTCTTGCAGTTAGAGCAGGAAAACTTGGAGACATTTGGTGATATTTTTTAAAACATCATAATGTTTATTTTTAAAATGCAGTAATGAAGCTTGAGGGTCAAGGCTGGCATTTGCTGTATCTTGGTGTAGGTAGCCTGAGTATGGAACATTTTGAGCAATGTCTGGGTGATTAATAATGATCCAGCTTTTAGATCCTATGGGTCCGAAGCAAAAGTGGAAAAAATGCAACTTGTACTTCCCTTTGAGGTCCTTTATTTCACCAAATGTAAGAAAAAAATGGGATCATAACTAATTTTTTAAAAAGCACTAGCAGGATAGAGAGTAATAAGTTTTACATTTCTCTAGTTTCTTTCATGTTCTACAATGTTTCTGCAAAATTTGCAGAGTGATGTTGCAGATAGAACATGATTCAGTGGTAAAGAGTTGTGCTCTGGGATAAGAGAACTTGAGTTCAAATTCCCCTTCCAAAGATTTCTACCTCTGTGACCATCACTTAACCTCCCTGGACCTTAGTTCCCTCATTTGTAAAATAAAGAAATTGAAGTAGATGGTTTCTGAATTCCCTTTAGCTCTGGATCAATGATGTCCTCTGGTCCTACCTATTAGAGAAATGAATTTATGCAATCTCCTTCATCCTTAGGATTCTGTAGATGTCTATAGCGTTGGAAGGAAGTTCAGAAGTCATGGAAGAAGACAGAGTAAATGACCGTGATTGGATATAGGTAATAATAATAGTAATAGTTAAGTATTTATATAATAGCTCTTTACAATTATTATCTCATTTGATCCTCACAACACCCCTGGGAGGTGGATGCTACTATTATCTCCATTTTACAGGTGAGGAAATTGAGGTGGACAGAGATTAAGTGACTTTCCCAAAGTCACACCTGCTAAGTGTCTGAGGTTGGATTTGAATTCAGGTCTACTTTGATCTATATGGCTGCCTATGTATATATACATAGATAACTTCTATCTGCCTGTCTATCTATTTGTCTATCTGTCCATCTATCTGTCTATCTGTCTGTCTGTCTATCTATCTATCTATCTATCTATCTATCTATCTATCTAGTGCAGAAGCTTTTAAGTGCTTTTAGTGGGAGAACAATAAATTTTCCTCAATGCCTTCCCAGTTTCTGACTTTGAACCAAGCCTCTACTTAATTTGAGAAACTCAACTTCCACACCTTCAATTTTACTTAATGACAGTGTGTACAAGTGGATCAGCCTCACTCACGACTTTGGGAAATCTTAAATTGAGATTGGACCACCCAAGGTTGATGATGAATCTTTTTTTTTAAATGGTGAAGGTATCAGCATCAGCTGTGACCTTTCTATGGCAGATGCTCTTCAAGGATGGTGATAGGGCCCAAGTACCTTGGTTATTGGGGCAGCTAGATGGCACAGTGTATGGTATGCCAGGCCTGGAGTCAAGAAGACTCATCTCCCTGAGTTCAGATCTGACCTCAGATGCTGTCACTGTGAGACCTCAATTAACCCAGATTGTCTCAGTTTTCTCATCTGTAAAATGGACTAGAAAAGGAAATGGCAAACCACTCTAGTATCTTTGCCAATTTGGAGTTATGAAGAGTCAGACCTGACTGGACAACAACATTGGTTCATATCAATTCAAGAAAAGAATAGGAGACCACATCAGATTTTTGCCATTCAACGGTGTTTTCCTAAGAAATTTCCTAAGGGATTTTATTTAGCCTATCTCTGAGTAGTTATTGAAGTATGTTAGTAGTTTGGCTCTAAGTAGTTTGACTATGACTCAAGAGCCACAGTGTGAGGTGGGTGGGAGGGATATGCTGAGAATATTGGTACATTGCCTGAAGACTTACCCTGGAAACATTAAAAGTTTTCTCATCTTCCAAATCTGTAACTTGGAGTGTCCTCAAAAAGTGGGAAGAGATTATAATTTTCCAAAGCGATCAGAACATCCTGTTGGAGGAAACACCGTTTTGGTGGTGCAGGTGAATGGAGCTCTGGGCTTGGAGGTCAGGAAGACCTGAGTTTGAATCCAGACTCAGACACTTTACTGATTGTATGACCCTGGACAAGTCATTCACCTCATTTTGCCTCAGTTTCCTCAACTGTAACATGGAGGCAATAATAACATCTACACATCAGGGTGTTGTGAGGATCAAATGAGATAATATTTGGTTTTTTTTCTCATCATATGTCTTTATTTTTTAATGGTATTTCCCCCAATTATATGTAAAGACAATTTTTAGCATTCATTTTTTTCTTATTAAAATTTTATTTATTTATTTTTAGTTTTCAACATTCACTTCCTTAAGATTTTGAGCATCAAATTTTCCCCCCCCCCTCCCCAAGATGGTGTGCAATCTGATATAGGCTCTACATATACATTCATATTAAGCATATTTTCACATAAGTCATGTTGTAAAGAAGAATTAGAGCCAATGGGAGGAATCATGAGAAAGAAGAAACAAACAACAAAAAAGGGGAGCAAATAATGTGCTTCGATCTGCATTCAGATTCCACAGTTCTTTTTCTGAATTTGGACAGCATTTTCCATCACCACTCTTTTGGAATTGTCTTAGATCCTTGTACTACTGAGAAGAGCTAAGTCTTGAAATTAGTCATTGCACAATGTTACCATTACTGTGTACAATGTTCTTCTGGTTCTGCTCAATTCACTCAGCATCAGTTTATGTAAGTATTTCCGGGTTTTTCTGAAATCCTCCTGCTCATTGTTTCTTACGAAACAATAGTATTCTATTACATTAATATACCACAACTTATTCAGTCATCCCCAATTGATGGACATCCCCTCAATTTCCAATCCTTGGCCACTGAAAAAAGAGTTGCTATAAATATTTTTGTCCATGTGAGTCCTTTTTCCATTTTTATGATCTCTTTGGGATACAGCCCTAGAAGTGGTATTGCTGGGTCAAAGGGTCTGCACATTTTTATAGCCCTTTGGGCATAGTTCCAAATTTTAGCATTCATTTTTACAAGATTTTGAGTTCCATATTTTTTCTCCCTCCTTCCCACCCTCCTCTCCCCTTTTCCTAAAATGGTAAACAGTTTGATATAAGTTATATATATGCAATCATATAAAACATATTTCCATATTAGTCACCTGTTGTAAAGGAAGAAACAGACCAATAGGAAAAGGCCATGAAAAAAATAAAGTGAAAATAATATGCTTCAATCTGCATTCAGAGTCCATCAGTTCTTTATTTGAATGTGGATAGCATTTTTCATCATGAGCCTTTTGTAATTGTCTTGGATCATTGCATTGTTGAGAAGAGCTAAGTCATTCATAGGAGATCAGCACACAATGATCTACACTAAGTTGCTCTTACTGTATGCAAATGTTTTCACTTTGCATCAGTTCATACAAGTCTTTTTAGATTTTTTGAAATCTGCCTGCTCATCATTTCTTATAGTACAATGGTATTCCATTACATTCACATACCGCAACTTGTTCAACCATTCCCCAATTGATGGGCATCCCCTTGATTTCTAATTCTTTGCCACCACAAAAAGAGCTGCTGTAAATATTTTTGTGCATGTAGATCCTTTTCTCTTTTGTATCATGTGAGATGTATTTGTAAGCTTAACACAATTCCTAGCACATAGTAGGTGCTCTTCAAATGCTTCTTCCCACGAAATGAATTGTGATTCTTACAAGATTAGGAAGGGCAGTTATATTTAGCTTGCACACTTACATGATAATTGCTAAAATGGACCACTAAAGCCTGAGGGGTATGGATCTATTGTTCTTTTATCTTGAGCATCCCACAGACTTGGAATGTCGAAGTTAAATGTGTAAATGTTGTTTTCTCTAATTGAATGTAAACTCCACCAGGGAGGGCAGCAAGCATTGCCTTATTTTTTTGTCTTTCCAGCCTCAGGGGCTGGCATAGCCCTTGGCATATAATAGTCACTTGGCAAATGCTTGCTCAGCTCCTTGATTATATCTGTATCTATAGAGCAACAAGTCTAGAGGGTATCTCACTGGCAAATTTTTAAAAAGCATGGCCCACTTTAAAATTTAATCTGTGTTACTGACATTTTCTCCAGCACTTTCTTAAGTCTAAACAATCAATGAAACAAGAAATCAAGACTTGATTTATAGTGTTTGCAGATTTCCAACATGTAAACGCTTACACTGAAAATTTAATAACTGGCTCCAGCAGATACGAGTTGGGTCCAGCACATCCTTGGAAAAGTCTCATCTTTTTCTGTAACTACATCATAAAGAGGGTGATTCACTGATCTGAAAACATATTAAAAGGATCCAGCCTCTGGTTAGGATGTATGATAATAAAAAATAGGTTACCAAGGGATCTGAGAGTGTAACCAAACTGGAAGGGCAGTTGTGGGAGGTCAGATATTCTTAATTCTAGTCTTGCCCCATGGAAAATAAGCAAGCATAGGATCATGGATTTAGAGCTGGGAGGATCTTTAGCAGCTGTCAGATCCAACTCCCTCATTTTTCAGGTGAGGAAACTGAAACACAGAGCTACTTGATGACTTGCTCAGTGGCACTCACGTAGCCAGTAAATATCTCGGGTGTGATTCAAACTCAGCTTTTCCTGACTAATACTCTATGTACCATTCCACTCTTGCGTGGTTATTTAGAGAACTGACAAACTCAATGAGATCTATTTATTTTGTCATTTATACCAGCTTATCAGGAGATCATGCAACTGGTCTGAAGACAAAAACTGCTTGTGATGGAGAAAATAAAGTGAGTGTGTGTGTGTGTGTGTGTGTGTGTGTAGGGTGGAGCAAAGGGGGGAGGAGTTCCAAACAGAACTTTACACAAAGATCATATTATCAATAGGGAAGCATCTTTCTTCACCAAATTGTTATAAATTGGTTGTTATACAGTAACCTTATAAATAATTGTCATTTAATAAATAACTATTGTCATAAATTGGTTGTTATGCAGTACTTCACAAATAATTCACACTTATATAGTGCTTTGAGACTTAAAAAAATGCTTTCTTTATAGAAATTTGTGAAGTGGGTAATAATAATAGCTCGCCTGTAAGGACACTGAAGCTCTGAGTGATTTTGTAGCTAATCAGTCAGCTAATCAATCAGAGCAAGGATTCAAATCCAATCTCCTGCATCCATTCTAGTGTCCTTTTTTAATTTAATTTTTATTTTATGGAATAAAACAAGCATTTCCATAACATAAGCTAATAGAAAAGATGATTGCATATGAAACTGCAAATGTATTATATACAACTTGGTATGCCTTTTTTTTTTTTTTTAACATGGTCACTGTAGGAGTTTATTTTGCTTGGCCATACAAGTTTGTAGCAGGAATTCTGTTTTGCTTTCTTTCTCAACTGAATGAAAAAGGTAGGAAAGAAAGATGGCAGATTTTCATTTACTGGAAAAAAAATTTGAAAAACCAGACAAATCAGAAAATAGGGTCAACTAAATTAACGTAACTTTTAGAATGGCTTAGTTTGCTATTCCTTTTAAATATATAATACATTTATCATGTAAATTTCTTTGTTTCCCTTTTTTTCTTCCCTCTCCCCAATCTAGAGATGGCTACCATTACACACACACCCCCACACCCACGCATGCATGTATGTATGTATATAAAATTATTCTTTACATACTTTTATTTATGAGTTTTTTCTCTGGATGCAGACAGCATCCTTTTTATTCTATTGTTCTGATCCATGGTGGGCATTGTATAAAGAACTACTGAGAAGCAACCTCTATCTTTTGGCACCTGCAGAATTTGGACTGTTCCCAGTCATGTGAATTAGTACCATTGTTACCCACTGTGGTCTGCCCATGAGACTGTGAGCTCCTTGAGGGCTGGGATTGTCTTTTGCCTTTCTTTGTACCCCCAGAACTTAGCACAGTGCCTTAAAAGATAATAAATGCTTTTTTGACTGACTCCTCACTTTGTTAAGAGTTGTGGGTTACAGTTTCAGTTTTAAGTATTTGTCAGTCCATGCTTATGAATCTTTTGTGGTTTAAGCATTTCTTTTGGGGTCAAAGAAATAGGTTTTTCACATCAGCTTGGTGATCTTGCAACAAAAATGCTAAGGATTTCCCCATAATCTAGTGACCTTTTTAGTCACTGACACTTTTAAAGCTGATTTCGTTTACTGTTCCAGAATTGAATTAGGAGAAAGGGAGCAGGCGATCTGTAGGAAATTAACAATCGAAGACAGCCACCTGATACAAAAATCCATCTTTTTAGCACAAATGTTCTCCTCCTGTCTGTTTACAAATTTTCAAACACTGTAATACCTGAAGTAAAGTTTCAGCTGACTCCAATTGGAGTTTTTTTTAATTATTATTTTTATTATTATTATTTTTTATTTTAAAATTATTATTATTTTTATTTATTATTATTTTTATTTTTCACAACAATGACTTATGCACAAGTACAAGGAATATGGATCAGGGAGTATATGATTAGAAAAGGAGGTAGCCTGGTTATGTCATGAGAGGGAGGGAAATCAGATGGACATCCCAAGCTTCTTACTGATACCACCAGAGGATAGCACCCAGTGCCTTGGGGAGATCCTCTTAAGAGGACCTGTAGGAAAAGAAAGACAAAAAAGGTACAGAATGAGAGGTAAGTGTATGGACTCCATGGATCTATCTCCCCTTTGGTTTTGCTCTGTCCTTTTGTGTAGCTAAATGTAATATGAGTAATCAGGAAAGTCCTTCCCATCTGTCAGACCAGGACCTGTGCTTTCAGTCCCATGGAGTATAGATAGGAAAGGGCCTGTGCCTTAACCTGCTTCTGGATAGATCTGTGCCCTTGTCTCTCTAACACCGAATGACTGTGCTTTGAAAACAAGTCTTTATTGGTCCCTGTGAACTTGCATTTTGGGATAATGAAGCAATAACTTGGAGGTAAGTAGGTGATGGGGTTAGACAGAAGATAGGACCTGGGGTCAGGATGACCTGAATTAAAATCCAGCCTCATATACTTACTAACTGTGTGACCCTGGGCAAGTCACTTAACCTAAACTGGATCAAAAAAAAAAAAACCCACCAAACCCTTACCTTGTAATAAATAAGCATATTTTTCCATTTTATTTTTCTTGCTTCCCTCTGGTATGGAAATATATTTCTCATGACTTCACATATATAATGGGTATCATACTGCTTGCCTTCTCAATGAGTGGGGGAGGGTTTGGGGGAGGGAGAGAATTTGGAACAAAAAAAATGTTAAGTGCTAATAAATAAACAAATAGATAAAAATAAACTATCAAATTTTAAAATAAAGACTATTAAATAGCTCTTCAACATAGTCTCCTGTCCCATCACAGAGACCAAAAAGATAAATAAGTTATTAATAATAACTAACATGTATATAATGCCAGACACTTTGCTAAGCACTTTACAATTATTATCTCATTTGACCCTCCCGATAACCCTGTGAGGTAGGTGCCTTTATTATACCTATTTTACAGATGAAGGTTGAATAAATCATGGCATATAAATGTAATAGAGTATTATTTTGCCATAAGAAGTGGTAAAAGGAATAGTTTCAGTAAAACTTGGGAAAACTTGTATAACTGATGCAAAGTGAAGTAAGTAGAACCAGGAGAGCATTTTCTAAGCTAACAAGCACACAAATAACTTTGGAAGTTTTAGGAACTCTGATCAGCACAAAGACCAACCATTTTTTCAGAAGACGGATGATATAATAGGCTGTCTCCCTCTTGACAGAAAGATGATAAATTCAGGATGCAGAACAAGGTTTATTTTTTAGACATGACCAGCACAAGAATTTGTCTTATCACTGTTATGTGTGCCCACATTTAAAAAAAAAGCTTTTGTTTTCCTTTTTTTCAATGGTAAGGGAGTAGGGAGTGGGAGGGAGAGAAAATAGATTTTTGTTATTTAAAAAAAGTAATGCTAAAAAGTGTATCAAAACATTTTCTAAAATGTGGTAGGCATTAGGGACATGAAACAGACAAAAATAGTATTATTATTATTATTCATTAAATACTTACTATGTGCCTTGTGCTAGTGACACAAAGACAAAAATAAAGTATTACCTGCTCTCAAGGACCTTACATTCTAATGCAGGAGTCAGTGTGCACATAGACATAGACATATACAAAACCTATATAAACACATGTAAAGGTAGGGGAGGTGAGAAGGCCCTGTCATTTTAGTGAGAGAAAACTAGGAAAGAGGGCATGCAGAAGATCTTGATCTGGGTCTTGGGGAAAACTAGGAATTCAGTAGAGGTAGAAGTGAGGAGGAGATGGATTCCAAGTATGGCGACCAGTACACCGGAGCACTGTAAGCAAGCTATAGCAAGGTTCAGAAAACAACAGTGAATAACCATGTTCATATAACAACAGATAAATAGAAAACAACTGTTTGGGGAGACGGAGGGGGAGGAAATTTGAAACTCAAGGGATTGTGGAACTAAATGTTGTAAATTAAAAGTAAATAAATAAATTTAAAAAAAAAAGAAAACAAGTTTGGTTGAACCATAGTGTGCGTGGAGGGGAGAAATGTGTAATGAGACTTGAAGGGGAGTTTGGAGGTTGGGAAGGCCTTTAAAAGCCCAAAAGAGGAATACTATATATCCTGAATCCTAGGACAACCATTCTTGATATTTCCCTATTTTAACTTCAGTTCAATTTGATAAATATTTATTAAGTGTTATCATTTTCAAGGCACTGGGTTGCCTGCTGGGGGTACAAAGAAAGTCAGACAGCCTTTGCCCTCAAGGAACTGAGGTAGGATATGTATACGTAGTCATGTAAAGTCCTTTGAGGTTGAGAGACTAGTAGCAGCTGGAAGGATTAGGCAATATTTCGCAAGAGAATTTGGAGTTGACTTGCAGGAAGACAAGGATTCTGAGTGGTCAGTTTAAGGAGGTATTTGAGGCATGGGTGTAACTGCCAGTAGGTAAGGGGTGGGTTGGCCACAAAACCCTCTGGGATTTGTAATTCTCCCCAGTTTGGGAAGAGAGGAAACTGAGGAAAGATCAACCCTCCCTTGAAAGTGAGGGAGGGATGAGGGAGGGGTGTGTGCCTGTGGTGGGCTTGGTTGAGAGCTCACCACAGTCGTAGGAATATTGACAGAAAACCTGGCATGAGGAAAAGACGGTTTCTTACTCTGCCCCTGCCTTCTACTTGGGTATTTAAAAAAATTATTAGAAGACTACATTTACTAGATTTTTAATACCCATTTTACAAACACCTGTGATTGATCATATCTTTAAGTTGCCTTTGCTCGCTACCCTAGGTGTGGAAAAGCATCTCCTAGTGGAGAGAGGGGCCTTACTTAGTACAAGACTGGAAGCTAAAACCCCAGCCCATTGTTCAGCTCTCCAATCCGGGGCATAAGCACGAGTATTTCCTAATCACAGAATCTCTGCAAATCTGGGCCCTATTGCCTAAATGTGCCTCATAGACTTGGGCCAAGGTTACATGGGTGATGGCCTGAGTGAATGCCGGCTTTGTTTGCCAGCTTATTTACTTGTTTTCTGAAAGACAATTGGAGGAAGGAGCTCACGGAATCAGATGCTCCAAGCTGTGACAAAAGTGGATGGCCCTATCCCATGTCCTTGGCTTCAAATAATTGATATTCAACCCTAACTCACTGTCTGGAATCATGGCTTCAAGTGCCAAGAGAAAACATGATTTGAATTTGGAATGAAAAGAAACACTAGGAAGCATCATTGTCCAACTTTTCTCCTCATTTCGGACACATATGGGAGTAATTTCTACTGCTTTGTTTGAAGACCACTTTCCATTGCTGGTAGTTGGTGGCAGAGTCATAATGAGAAATTCTGGGGCCAGGAACAACTTCCACAAACAACAAGTGGCAGAAAACACGTGTCCAGTTGATAGGGGGCAGGAAGTATGTAGCGGGGCAGGCAGGGGACAGGAAGAAGTCACCCCAGGCCATGTCTGGCCAGTTCCTAGAGTCAACGTGGCATGGTAAATAAAAAATCAGCGTCTGATCCAGGAAGATATGGGATCAAGTGGCCCCTCTGACATATGTTAGCTATGTGCCAACCTGTCATTCACCAGTGAAATCATAGGACCAGTCCCTATCTCTAACTAGTTGCTAAGGTCTATTGTTTCTAGCTGCTAAAGTACTTAAAAGGGCTCTCAGTGCCCTCTAACAAAGCCTGGGCTGTCCCACCTTGCCAGTATACTCTAGGTGGTGGAGATTCTTCAGAGAAGGAGCTGGCATTCCTGGGAAACCAGAAGATTCTTCCTGTCACTTTTCTAAGCAATTGGGGGTCATTTGCCTTCCATAGCTTTCTGGGTAGCATGATGTAACACTCACGGTAGGGTCAAGAGCAATTTTTTTTTAAATTACAGGTTGAATTTATTGTGTTCTTTTCTTTCCTTTTTGGAGGGAGGAAGGCAGGCCAATTGGGGTTAAGTGACTTGCCCAAGGTCACAGGGCTAGTAAATGTCAAGTGAGGCTGGATTTGAACTCAGGTCCTCCTGACTCCAGAGCTGGTGCTTTATTCAATGCACCACCCAGCTGCCTATAGAGCTAATTTTTAAAAAAGCAAAACCAAAAACAAACCTTTCTCCTTTGAGTGCATTTAAAGGAGTTGGAGTGACAGCCTTGATGACCTAAGACTCTCTCTATAACTGTGGGAAGAAGAAGGAACAAACATTTATTAAGCACCTCTTGTATGCCAAGCACAGTGTTCAGTACTTTACAAATATCGTCTCATTTGGTCATCATAACAACCCTGGGAAGAAAGTGCTTTATTATCCCTATTTGTGAGCCGAAGGACGTGAGGCAGAGAGATGTTGAGGGTCAAACAACTATTAAGTCTCTGAGGTTGGATCTGAACTCAGGCCTTCCTGGTTCCAGGCCTAGTCCTTTGCTGACAAACACAGACAGGATGCTGTGTGTGGTAGACAAGAGGCAGAGAGTTGGAGAGAGAGAGACCGAGACAGAGACAGAAAGATAGACAGAGACAGAGAGAGACAGAGTCAGAGGGACAGAGACAGAGACAGAGAGACGCAGACAGAGAAAGACAGAGACAGAACAGAGAGACAGAGACAGAGACAAAGAGAGAGAGCAGTAGAGGATGTACCACGTGGTAATAACCAGAAGACTGGTAAATCTTATAGTGCTGTCGCCCTACAGAAAATATGCCGTTTCTAGGGATTTTTGAGGGATTCATAAAGCAGTTTGGGAGCCAGGGCAAGCTGCAGGTCTCAGCTTTTCTTGTTAAAGGATTGCTCTGAAAGAGGAACCCAAGGCTTGGTAACTGTGTCCACAAAGGACACTCCTACTGTGGGAACTCTTCCATGACTGGTCTTCTCACATGAACTCTGTCTCCGGTGCCTCTGCACTGACTGTCCCTCCTTGCCTGGCATACACACCCTCTGCGATGAAGCTTACTGGAATATTTAGTTCAAAGTTCAGTTCAAGTTTCATCATTAATAAGAAACTTTCCCTGATTTCTCAGATGCTAGGTCCTCTCTCATCCCTCCCATATTTGTTTTGTATGCTCTTATGTATGTCTTCCCAGACAATATTTAAGTTCTTTTAGGGCAGGGACTATGTAATTTTTGTCTTTGGGTCACCAGCATCTAGTACGGGGGTGGGGAACCTTCGGCCTTGAGGCCACATGTTGCACTGTAGGTTAAAAAAAAAGTGCAGCCACATTTGAGGAGTTAGAGGGCAACATGCGGCCTCGAGGCCTCAGGTTCCCCACCCCTGGCCTAGTATAATGCCTGCTACATACATTCTTAATAAATGCTCATTGATGGTTTGATAGAAGATTACATTCTAGGGAGTTGTCCGATGCCTTGAGAAGTTAAGTGATTTAGCCAGGATCACACACTTAATGAATGTCAGAGGCTAGACTTGAATCCAGGCCTTCCTGACTCTAAGGCCAACATAGTACCCGTGAGGCCAACGAATGTAATGAGTTATTACTGCTCTTTAAGACATTTGAAGAAATTTGGTAAGACTTGTATAAACTGATATAGAGCCAAATAATCAGAACCTGATGAACAATTTACACAACAACAATAATAATAAAAAGGAAAACAATGTTGGAAGACATCAGAACTTTGATCATTGTAAATGCCATACCTCACTTCAGAGGACTGATGGCCTCCTGCCTCCTTACAGAAAGGTGGTGGGCCACAGGTACTGAATTAGACATACATTGTTAGACAGGGCTGGTGTGTTAACATGCTTAACTTTACTTATTTGTTTCATTGGAAGGCTCTAGGGTGTGAGGAGACATTGGTAAATGACAACAATGTAATTCAAAGCAATCCATTAGATTGTAAACTCCTTGAGGGCAGGAACTGTCAGTCTTTGGCCTCTCTTTGTATCCCAAGTGCTTAGTGCAGTGCCAGTGTGTAGTAAGTAGACACTTAATATATGTTTATTGAACTGAACGTGAAAAAAAAAGAAAGAGAACTTTTTTTTTTAATTCAAAAGAGTCAATCAAGGGAGGAAAAAGGAAGACTATGTATCAGTTTTAGAGACAGAGAATTTGAATTCTTATTGTGTTGCTTATAACTGGGCAAGTCATTTCTCTTCTCTGGGACCCTGGTTTCTTCATTTGTAAAGTGGTAAAGTTCCATCTGGGTGGTAAAGAGGATGGAGTGCTGGGTCTGGAGTCCTAGACTCAACTTCCTGAGTTCAAATGAGACACTCCAGTGTCTTTGCCAAAAAAATCCCAAATGGGGTCATGAAGAGTCACACATGACTGAAAAATGCCTGAACAATAAAAGCTGATAGGGCTTGAATAGATGATCTCTCAAGTTACTTCCCAGCTCTAAATCTTATAACAAACCAGCTTGCTCAATAGGGGAATTTCTACCTTTGTATTCACTTGGGCTTCCTGATAATTCCAGGACTACATGTAGAGAGACTGTCTGACCTTTGGAGAACTTGCTGAAGAAGTCTCTTCTCCACCCCTCTCATGATTATGAAAATCTAAGGATAACGAACCTCTCAGGTCACTCATTGGTTTCTTCCCTGTGTCAATAAGACCGGCTGTTTCCCTATCAGCAGCCTTTTTATTGTTCAGTCATTTTAGTCATGTCCGGTTCTTCATGACCCCATTTGGGGTTTTCATGGCAAAGATACTGGAGTGGCTTGCTATTTCATTCTCCAGCTCATTTTACAGATGAGGAAACTGAGGCAAACAGGGTTAAGTGATTTGCCCAGGATCACATAGCTAGTAAATGCCTGAGGCCAGATTTGAATTCACAAAGATGAGTCTTCCTGACTCCAGACCTGGCACTCTATCCACTGCACCACTTAGCTGCCCCAATTTCTCTCACTGAATTGATTTGATCATCTTGGTCCCTTTGGTTAGCTCCTGGATGTCGTCAATCTGGGACTTGAACCTTGTTCTTGATCTATCTCTCCAGTCCTCTTTCCACCCCACCCCTTGCAATGGCTGTGAGGACAGAGTACAGTTATATTTTTGAAGCTGCTCACTTAGGTCTGCAGACACCTGAGCAGACAATGCCCCTCTTACTCATCCTCTGCATTACTTGCTTATGAGTCAGCACATGCCTCAACACTTAGCACTCCACTGATCCCCTCCATCAATGCATGACTCACTTGGAGAAACTGTATTAGTCTCCCCATCTCTGTGCTGTAACATTTGGTGTCGAGCCAGACTCTACTGATTAGCTAGTACAAGGACTCTGATCACTGCTGCTGCCTTGGGAACATTGATCAGTGTGTCATGTGGCCCCACTTACGCTATTCCTGCAACCCTGTACTCCTAAAGAAAAAATATTTCAGCAAGTATAAAAATATAATAATACACGCACTCTTGTTTGACAAGAAAGGTACTTTGATTCTTGCAAGTTTATAGCTACACAGTCACATTTTGGGAGGAAAGTGGAGCAACGATAAAAGTTTCTTAAATGATTCTTAAGCAAGTACAGGAGCTATACCTTTTAATCTAAAAAGTGGTAAGTTTTATACATAGAGGCAAAAACAAAAAAAAAACAAACTCGTGGTTCTTGATCCCCAGGAAAAAGTTTTAGATCTCCAGTGAAAAAGCCCTCAGATAAAATAATAATAGTTTCCATTTCTTGGAGGTCACATGGTATAGGGCAGGAGTGGGGAATCCTGTGACTTTGAGGCCACACATGGCTTTTTTGGTCCTTGAGTGTGACCTTTTGACTGAGGCCAAGTTTTACAGAACAAACCCTTCTATTGAGAGGATTTATTCTGTGAAGTTTGGATTCAGTTAAAGGGGGTACACACAAGGACCTAGAGGGCCACATGTGGCCTCAAGGCCATAGGTTCCTCACCCCTGGTATAGGGAACAAGGCTGACTTTGGATTTGAATTCTACTTCTGACAACTCACTATGTGTGTGACCTTGGGCAAAGCACTTAATCTCTCTCAGTCATAAAATGAGGGGGCTGGATGAGGTGTTCTCAGAGGCTCCTGGCAGTTCTAGACCTATGATCCTATATTACTAAGCAGCTTACAAAGGGTTCCTGTAAAATCTCTATAAGGTTTAATATCATCGTGGCATTTTACAAGGCTCAAACAGGACCTGAACCCAAGCCTCCTGGCCAATGTTCTTTTTGGTCGATCAGTGAGTCAAGCATTGATTAAATTTCTACTTACGTACCAGGCATGTGCTAAGTACTATACTATATGGCTTCTCGATAAAAAGTGAAATGATATGTTGTAAAACACACACACATACATATTTGTTTATTTATTTTATCCTCACAACAGGTAATGAGATAAGTAATGTGTTGTGCCCCCACAAGAATGAGAATTCCTTGAGAAATTGACGTGCCTTCCTTTTCTACTCATATCCCCAGAGCTTATCCTACTACTTGGCACATTGAAAGGGCTTAATAAATGCCTTTTTCATTCATTCATTCATTCATAGTGCAAATATTATCTGATCCTTTTTATAGTTAAGCAAATAACAAAATGAAACCCTTAGACAGGGAAGGGCTTTCTTTTCTCGCCTTTGTGCCTCCAGAGCCAAGTACAATGCCTGGCACATATTAAGCTTTTAATAAATGCCCCCTAAATTAAAATGAATTGAAGGGCTAAGGTCACACAGAGGACCAGAGAGGGGAGCTAAGAAGTGGCATTTTCTGACTCAACATCCATCCGCTTTTTACTGAAATCGTCACTGTCTAGCTTTCCTGCAAGAATCAACTTGACCTTTCAATCAAAGGTAAGTAGGACATGGGAATAGATGGGAAAAGTCCCTAGAAGTCATTCAGCTATGCAGATTTAATAGTTTTTTTTTTTAATTGCTCTGTATCCACCTATATCTTAGCTTTTCTTTTGGATGTTTGATTAGGAAATGAGTTAAAATAGTTGGTAGTGCTGAGGCCCCACACCCCAGTTGTAAAGATCACATAGGGCCACCTGCTTTGTTTGCTGGCTCAAGGGCAGTTATATTTTAACAAAAGAGTTTACTAGGCCACCTGCCCTCAATCTGAGTGGTGCCAAGACCAAGACCTACTAACACCTTTGCACGCTCAGCCTCATTTTCTCCTAATACTGACATGGCTGAAATTTTGTTCTGCTAGAGGAAAAAAAAAAATACAACTAGAGCAGAAAAAAAAAATACAACTATAGTAGTATTTGGAAATCCAGGAGATGATCCTGGGGCCCCTAGGTGGCATAGTGGATGGAGTGCCAGATCTGGAGTCAGGAAGACTCATCTTTGTGAGTTTGAATCCAGCCTCTGACCCTTACTAGCTGTGTGACCCTGGGCAAGTCATGTAACCCTGTTTGTCTCAGTTTCCTCATCTGTAAAATGAGCTGGAGAAGGAAATGGCAAACCACTCCAATATCTTTGCCAAGAAAACCCCAAATGGAGTCACACAGACTTGGACAGGACTAAAGAAACAACTGAACAAGATGACAATGATATATATCATGTATTGGATTGTGTTTTATAGATATGAGATGATGAAAGTCCTTCCTCACCCCCACATACACTTTGCCGGTCTTCTCACACCTCATACCCCCCAAATGCACTCTTTGACTCGGTAACAACAACCTCCTTGCTGGTCTTTAAACAAGACACCAGATCTCCGGAGTCTAGGCATTTTCACTGACTGTTCCCATTGTCTAGAACTCCCACCTTCCTCATCTCCACCTAAATCTGTGCTTCCCTAAATCTCCTTCAAGCCCCTGCTAAAATCTTGTTCCCAAAGCCCTTTAATTCTAGTTCTTCCCTCTCTTCATTATTTCCAATGTATCTTGTATATAGTTTGTACATAGTTTCATGTTGTCTCCCCCATTAGACTGTAAACTCCTCCAGAGACTATCTTTTATTTTCCTTTGAATCTTCAAGTACTTCGCACAGGGCCTGGCACATAGTAAATAATAAATGGTGCTTAATAAATGTTTATTGTCTGACTGAAGATATCAAAAATACAGGACCTCAAAAACAGATTTTACTTTTATTATGAAAACCAACTAACAAACCAACCTACATATACACAAATGTAGATATAACACTCAGTGCTTATGAATACTCAGTGCTTTCCTGGCATCACAAGAGGTAATTGTATAGTAGGATACTGGAGTCTAAGGACCTGGGTTCCAATACTGCCTCTGAGATTTCCTAACTAGCCTTGATACAACATCCCTGGGCCTTGCTTTCTTCATCTATTCTATACGGAAGTTGGATGAAACAGCCTCTGAAGCCATTTCGGTCTCTGATTCCATTATCTACTTCCTGTATGACGTTAGAAAAGTCATTTAACCTGACTAGACCTATTTCCTGCCTTGTAAAATTGAGGTGACTGGATGACCTCTAAGATGCCTTTCAGCCGTCTACGGTCTCATCATATTTGTGAACATCCGTATGTTATATGCATTCTTCAAATAAATAACATTTGCAGTCAATCAGTTAATAAACATTTATTAAGTGCCTACTATGAACCAGTACTGTGCTAAGCCCTGGGGATACAAAAAGAAGCAAAAGATGGTCCCTGCCCTCAGGGGGCTTTGGGGGCCACAACATGCAAACCAGTATAGTATATACAAATCAGGCTCTCTGTAGGATAAACGTGGGTGTTGTTGTTGAGTCACTTTTCAGCTGGGTCTGACTTTCTGTGACCCCATCTGGGATTTTCTTGACAGAGATAGTAGAATGGTTTGCCATTTCCTTCCCCAGCTCATTTTACAGATGAGGACCTGAGACAAACAGGGTTAAGAGCCTTGCGCAGAGTTGAGGCCAGATTTGAACTTAGGAAGATGAATCTTCCTGACTCTAGAGGCAGCACTGTATATACTCTGACACCTAATTGCCCTCCCTCCCCTAACACAGGATAAATAGGAAATAATTAACAGAGGGAATTTTTGCTTAATATTGCAGCTTATGAACATTCATGGTTTAATTTTTTTGAGTGGAAGGGGGACCAAACCTGTGATTTCATTGTTATATGGAACACCAGTACAAGTACAGATTGTCACCTACTTCACCAATCTATACACTACGCAGTTGCTGGAGCCACTGAAAAGCTGTGACTTGTCTGGAGGTCACAGAAGTCAGTTTTTGTTAAGGACAGGACTTCAACCCAGTTTTCCCCCATTCTGAGACCACTGTGATTTAACATATATTATTCATGTACTTTAAATATATCTGGAAAAAACAAATTTTCCTCCCCTCTGCAGATATGTAGGGAAATTTGTTTTTGAATAAGACAAGGTCAGCCTGCCTTTCCTTAAAAGTAGGCTGAATGGACGGCTAGGTGGCACAGTGAATGGAGCACTGGCCCTGGAATCAAGAGGACCTGAGTTCAAATCTGCACTCAGACACTTTATACAAAAACTAGCCATGTCACCTTGGGCAAGTCAATTAACCCCAACTGCCATCCAAAAAGCAAAAGAAAACAAATGGGCTCAACAGGTTTCCTTTTCTCCTTCTGATAATACTATAAACCTGCTTTTATGTAATCAGATGTCAGGGTTACTTTCTTCAAGCATTTCTGGAAAGTTGATAACCACTGGAGCAAAGTAGGCAGACTTTTTGGTCTTCAGTGTGACCATTTGCAGGCTTTTGCCTGTGTGCCTGGGGTCACATTCAGGATAATTATCCTCCAGTGGCTTCTCGGCATGTCAGGAGAATGCTGAGTCACACCAACAGATCAGCCAGCCAGACAATCATACGGCAAAGATTGGAAATTAATCATTGACCAACAGTGACCACAGAAGGAGGTGAGCGAAAGAAAGACTGTATGGATGGGCCTCGTTCATACAAAGACACTTGCTATTGTTCTTTAACAGAAGCCAGACAGAGGTGAAGATATTTTCTGAGAAGCTTTTAAAAGAATTTACAAACAAAAATGAAACATTATTCTCAAATCATTAAAAAAAGTTATTGATTTTTCAAGAATCCCAAGTTCCCCTCAGTGATTCAATCAGAAAACTTTTTCACTCCTTGTAAAAAGGGCGTAGGCAAGTCTTTATATGCCATTCTTGGTATTAGCATAGTAATATTTCATTAACTGCTATTTTGTTCTTATCTTTTGTGCATAATCCCAATCTATGGCTTGGGGGTGGTGGTGGTGGTGAGAACACATATCTACCCTCCCATTTATCTTTTGCTGTTATACCTTCTTCATTTCCAGATAAATCCTTTATCCTCCTCTGTTCAAAGGACCATCCCTGCATCGGTTCTCAACCTATGGATTATGTTCAATTTGTAACAATGAAAATACATCCTGCATATCAGATATTTACATTACGATTCATAACAATAGCAAAATTACAGTTATGAAGTTGCAATGAAAATTATTTTATGGTTGGGGGTCACCACAACATGAGGAACTGTATTAAAGGGTCTCAGCATTAGGAAGGTTGAGAACCACTGCCCAATAACAAAGAATAAAAAAGAGAGGAAAAACCACCCCCATCAACATAATGAAGTCTGACAGTATATGCAATATGCAATATACTGTCTTGTGTAAAGAGAGGATGAAGGAACATACGTTTTCTTATCTCTTCCTTGGAATCAAGTTTGCTTATTTTCAATTACACGCACATTACAATGTTATTCCCAAATCATGGGACAAGAGTAAAGGGCAGTATAGCATACACCCATCTAATTCATACCCACACTTATTGGATATTAAGATTCAGCATGACTTCCCAAGCAGAATCTCCTAGTTATGAGGTGATACTTTAAGAATCTGTAATCTTATTAGTTCTTTTGTCATTAATTCCCCTATAATGTAGCAACAGACTTTGAAGTAATAATAATAATAATAGATAATACTTATGTAACACTTTAAGGTTTTTGAAGTGCTTTACATATATTGTTTCATTCAATTCTCACGATGATCCTGTGAGGTAGGCGCTGTTATCCCCATTTTACTGCTGAAAAAACTGAAGCTGTATTCTATTTAGTCATCATCTATCAATTTTAACTATCTAATAATCTATATCTAGCTATCTACTTAGCTATCTAATCATCTCTAGATTATCACTTCTCTAACACCATCTATTTGATCATTTATCTAATTGTTCCTTGTTGTCCAGTCATCTTGATTTTATCGTCTAGTATCTGTCTTCTCGCTTACCTAATCATGTCTATCTTATCATTTATCTAATCCTCTCTATCATTTATGTAGTATACAGCTATATAACCATCTCTGATACTTGATTCTATCTCTGTCTGTCCATCTATCTATCTCAGGAACGTGCCTGTGATTATTGGTTTTTCCAGATGTGGGGAGTGTGAGGAGAGACAGAGACAGAAACAGAGAGAGAGACAGAGAGACAGAGAGAGACAGAGACAGAGACAGAGAGACAGAGACAGAGAGAGAGAGAGAGAGAGAGACAGACAGACAGACAGACAGACAGACAGAGGGAGAGAATGGGCTTGAAGGGATAGGCAGTGGAGGAAGCCCTAATATTTGCTAGGAGGGTGTCACAAGTCTAGAGCCTCTGACACTGAAAGTGGTGTGCTTCTGATAGCTTGGAAAGATGAGAGATGTGCTGCATTTCGGAGTGCATGCAGTTTCTGGTTCAGGCAAAAGAGCTCTGGTAGCATTTCTTCCAAGAACCTTCTGAGGGAAAGAATTATCTTCTGGGGCCACTGAACTGAGACACCAGCCTGCAAAGAGCAAGACCAGACAGAGAATGGAGAAGCTCAGATGAGTCTCCCTTAACACCAGGCTGAGCAACCTTGGAAAGGCTGTTGGTGCCATCTGCTGGAAACTGTTGAGAATTGCAGGCTGAGTAAAGTAGATGCAACCCAGCCTTAGGGACTCCATAGCCTCCAGGACAGGCATGGGTTAACAGTAGACTGTATTTGAGACTGCACCACGTGTTTAAGGAAGGATCGCTCACCGGCTTCGAGGGTTATTTTCTAGGGGCTTTGATTTGAGTCCCATTTGTTTTCCCTGACGTCATAAACCTATTCGTTCTTTAAGCCTATTATATTTATGTGCTTGTAAGGGGAGCTCGTGATCACATGCTAGGTGTGGGGTGTTAAATGATGAAGTTCCTAGATTATCTAGATAGAAGCAGATGAGCCGGACAAGTAGAATCCCCACAAAGTGACCTGGGCTTATATCAGGTATCAAGAGGTAGCCTCTGACAGAAAGGTTACCATAGAAATGTAGAATCTTGGATCCAAAAGAGATGGAAGAGATTATTTAATCCAATCTCTCCTCACTATGGGCCAAAATATCCACTTAAAGCTTAAATCTGAATGAAGAAGGGTTTATTTTTCAGTGTTAACCGCTTTTTTTTTTTTTTTAACCTCTGTTTACCTTGCCTCTCCATCCTCCTAATCTTTAAAATGAGTGGGTTGGACTGCATTCCCTGTGAGTTTCCTTGTAACACTAAATCTATAATTCTGTGTGTTAAATGACAATAAAAGTTTAATACATGACCCTTCTCACAACCATGTATCTTTTAAAAAGAGGGTAGAATTTTGAGAAGTTTTGCAGCTAAGCCAATATTGGGGAAAGACCCACTCTAGGCCCCAATGCCTCCCACTGTTGGGTAAGGATGGCTTTTCTGTAACTCTTCAAACTTAAGGTCTTGTTTTCACTTGTGGGTGAGGCTTGACTCCTTTTACAGGTGTTTCTTACTAAGGGCAGCTTTCTGTTCCCCTGTAAATCAGGAAATACTCCTAACTTCTAATCTCTTCTTGGTCTACCATTGACTTCCCAAGGTAACACATACTCTGCCTCTCTGTTAAATAGGGTGTGAATAGGTTAGGACAAGCAAATAGGATAGAACAGGATGTTTTGCAAATCAAAACAGAATTAAGCTCATGTTCCTAGTAACTCAGGTTGCTACCATTAGGTTGCCAAGATTTGAAATTCATAGCTACATTTGAATCTGTAGGGTTGTAGTGTTCCCCACTAACCCTAATCAGGGCACCCTTCCCTCTCTCACCCTGTAGGCTTTAGATCAAAACAAGGAGAGGGGAGCCTCTAAACTGTTTAGATTGGTCCCATTATATTGTATTGGTAGTGTGCCCGACCTATGGTCAGGAAGGCTTGAGTTCAAATCCATCTTCAGACACTTACTGCCTCTCTTACAGTGGGCAAGTCGCTTAACAATCCTCTTACTAAGTTTTTTCATCTGTTAAACTGGGGATCTTAATGGCACCTTCTTCCCAGGTTATTGTGAAGATAAAACAAGAATATTGGCATAGCGCTTTGGTTTTAAAGGATTCTATATTGTTAATTGTTATTATAATATTAGGGAGGAAGATTGCAAGAGGGCAAAATGTGACTTCTGCCGCAGCTGAATAGCAGGGTTAAATGGGTGCTTTTGCCTCTGGACGTGTTCATGTTTTGTGTGATGTGGACACACTTGGGAAGAGTCTCGTGTCTGGGCAGCATGTTCCTTTTCTGGGTCTCAAGACAAGATGACACCAAAGGGTTGGGCAATGATGACTGTGTTATGAGGTCAGAGAGAGCTTAGCTGCGCTCTAGTCCCCAATGCACAAGCCTTCCCTGTTCTTTCGGGTTTGTCTCAGAGACCACAGGACTTTAGCAGTCAGCACTTTGGAGTGGTTAGCTATTTTGGGGCCCTGTTGGTGAAGTGGATAGAGCCTTGGGAGTCAGGAGACAGGTTTGAATTCTCTTTTAGATACTTAGTTGTTTGACTTGGACAAGTCATCACTTAATCCTCAGTCTTCATTTCCCAATATGTAAAATGGAACAATAATAACAGTATTATCTACCTCATAAAGTTATTTTGAGAAGGATGTCTTTGCAAACCTTAAAGCACTATTCGAATGTGAATTGTTATTACTTATTGAAATAAGTTAACCAGAATAGGAAAACTTCTCTTGATTTCATTTAGTCTCATGTTTCTGCCCCTTCCTCTATCTTCTGGCACTCACAGAAACCTGGCTTCTCCCATTGTAGAGGTATAGGGTTAGGGGTGCTTGAGACCCCCAAATACCAACACACCGGGTCCTGCCGAATGAATTTGACTCAAGTCTTCTCTCAGCCAAAGAAAAGCAGTTTATTAAAGGTTCTCCACAATGAGTAGACTCGTTTTAAAAAAAAAATTCTTTAAAAAAGTTTTTTTTGAAGGGAAAAGGCAGGGCAATTGGAGTTAAGTGACTTGCCCAAGGTCACACAGCTAATTTTTCTGTTAAGTGTCTGAGGCCAGATTTGAACTCAGGTCCTCCTGACTTCAGGGCTGATGTTGTAGTTACTGCGCCACCTAGCAGCCCCTGGGTAGACTCTTAAGGAGCGTAAGGATTTGTGAACAAGCAGGCCAGAATCATTTGACACAGAGTGAGTCTGCAACAGATAATTCTCTGGCTTTCCTTTTTTTCATGGAGGCAAGATGGAGTCTTATATACAGAAAGGTTGTGGAAGGAATCTCGGGGTGGTCTAGAGGAGGAGTTTGGGGAGGGTCTTCAGGAGGAGTCAGATGAGGTCATACTCCAGTGATGAGAGTTTAAGGGTGGGAAGTGGCTGGAGGCTACCTGGAGATGAGAGACAATGGAGGGCTAGGTTAGTTCAAGGGTAACAAGATTTGGGTATAGATATTTTGGGAGGATCAAAGGTGGGGGGCTAGCTGGACAATGGAAGGCTAGCGTAGTAACAGAAATTTGGGCAAAGCTATAATGAAAGGCTTATGGCCTCAGGCAAATGCCTCATCAAATGGGAAGATTCAATCAGAGTTTCAAGAGGGTTCCCAGAGCCATACCTCATCACCATGACATGTCAACCCTGGTCATCCTTTCCAGTTGTGGTTACATTTTCTGAGTCCCACATCCCAACTCATTGGTTCTAGAGTGGGAATTACAATACTCTTTCGGCCCTCTAGACTTCTACTATCACATTATTAACCTCTCCTCCTTTGAGGTTCACTCTATCTACATTTCTCACCCAATCTACATCCTGATGGTGGTGATGGGGTATAGGCGATGGGGTATGGCTCTGCGATACCCTTGAACTCCAATCTTCCCACTGGATCTGGTGTTTGCCTGAGGCCATAAACCTTCCATTATCACTGTGACTGAATCTCTATTACCCTTGACCTAGCCTAGCCCCCCATAGTCTGTTATCTACAGGTACCCTTCAACTATCTCCCACTCTTGATCTTATCAAAATATCTATGACCAAATCTGTTACCCTTAAACTAGTCTAGCCCTCCCTTGTCTGTTACCTCTAGATTGCCTCCAGCTATTTCCCACCCCTGATCCTATCAAAATCCCATCCTCTTGGTTCATGAAGTCTGACCCCAGTCCCATCATCCTCCTTAGACTTCTCCTCAAGACCCTCCCACAATCTTTCTGTATATAAGATCCATCTTGCCTTCATGAAGGTGCTCAGATTCAATCTGGCCCGTTTGTCAATACAAGCTCACAAATGCTTAGGCTCCTTAAGACTCTATCTAATATGGCAAATCTTTAACAAACTTTGCTTTACTTTGGCTGAGAGAAGACTTGAGTTGAATTCATTAGGCAGGACCCGGCATGTCAGTATTCTTGGGTCACAAGTACCCCTAAACCCCAAACCTCAATGGTTGGAAGTTATCTACCAGTCTCCAGGACATTTGCCCTCCTTTCTCAGTGAGTTTGGGTGCTAGGTTCTCAGTATCTCTCTCCACCCCAACTCCACCCCTTTTTATAAGAGAATTCCCTGTGATTATGATGATGTCACTCAAATAATGTAACCTCTTGGTTTCTAAATCTACTCAACTGCCATGGCCTACTTCTAGTCTCCATTTTATTTATACAGTAGGATAGTTATACCCTTGATTATCAATCACTTGATAACCAAGGAAGTGGATGGAAGTGTTCTACTTCCATCACCAAGGACTCTGAAATTCCTTTTATCCAATCACGATCTTTTATCATTCCATCTCTTTCTATGCCTTACTCCTTATACCTATTCTTCATTCTTACTGAGACTTTCAATCTTTACACCCCTTTAGAACTTTCTCAAGCCATCACCCTACTCTCCTTACACTTTCCACCCTTCTCAACCTTGACTCATTAGGGAACCAGTTTCAGTTCTCTCCTGTCTTCCACTCTTAAGTCCCTAGGATACCTTGTTTAATTTTCCTTTTATGGCTGGTACACTTTTTAAAAATTCCAATCCTGCCTCTTCTACTCATATTCATGTATGCCTGAATGGAGCAGGAAAAAGTCAGGACAGCCAGACAGCCCTTTGACTCCTCCCTAGTTAATAATAATAGGTGACATTTATAGAGCTGACGTTTATGTGTCACAACAATCCTGGGAGGTTGGTACTATTAGTGTCTTCATTTTACAGAGGAAGAAGCTCAGACAAACAGAAGTTAAGTGACTTGCCTAGGGTCACACAGCTAGGAAGGGTCTTAGGCTGAATTTGAACACAGGTCTTCCTGACTCCACGCCCAGCACTCTATCCAACATGCCACCTACTGGTTCAATTATTATTGACTCTCCATCTCATTTATTCAAGCTTCCCATTCCACTTTGTCCCTGAACCCAGTAAGCAGAGGATCTGACCTCAAACAGCACTTTATTGACAAAACTGAGGCCATTCTCAGTGAATGGTCTTTATTCTCCTTTCTGTTACAGGGCTATAGGCAGAAGCTAAGGCAATTTGCTGTGAAAATGCTAGGCTTAGTTCTAGTCTTTAGGTCCAGGGCTAAGGGGATCAGCAGTCAATAAAAGGGGAAAAGCAGCATGATTACTCTAAGATGACAATATAATTAGCCTGAATAATAGTTGGATCTTTTAACCTCCTTCAGCCAGGATGATCTAGCTGCCCTTCTGCCTATTCCAGCCAAGTACTTACCTATGGCCCTGTCTTCACCTCTGGGACTTCCTGCAGAGCACCAGATTCAGCCTACATCAGTCACGGCACAGCCTATCTGCCTATCACTTTCATAGCTGAGTAGAGTCTATACTGGAGTAGATCATGGGAAATGAGTAAATTGAGAAAGTGGGAAGTTGAGTATTTCAGGGAGTATCATTATATATGTTAAAGCCCTCTAATAAGAGAGCAGGATTTAGGAAGGAGAGAAAGACTTTGAGACAGGTAAGAAATTAACAGAGGAAGAAAGGAGAGTGTCCTTTG